>JAHLJS010000116.1:0-65823 GCA_038502445.1 Eremochloa ophiuroides | reverse complement strand
GGTCCCCTGTTTCGGCGGATCCTCCCCGCCGACGCGTCGTTGGTCGGCGCGGCGACCGAAGGCGGGGGGAGTGCTGGGAAGACGCCGCCGGAGCTGGAGCCCACCGGCCAAGACGCCGGCGCTTGAGCTGGGGCCCTCCCAGGCTCAAGCTTCCCCGCCGAGGGGCGGTGACGTCGGGACGACCCCCGGCGCCCAGGCGGAGCCCTCGTCACTAGGCGGCGCTGGCCCGGACGCCGGGTTGGCGCCCACTCCTCCGCCGCCGGCGCGGTCCACACCATCCGTCGTCTCGCCGAGCGTGGGCGCTGCGACGAAGAAAAGGGTGATTTCGAAAACGAGGTAAGTATCTTTGCTTGTAATTCCTTCTGGTGGGGATCCTTTCATGAGCGCTCCTTTCTTCCTTCTCCGCTTCAAGAAATGCTCGTGGGCGGACCTCTAGGCATCGCACCTGAAGGTCCAGAAGGTACAGGGCCATGACACGGCCGCGGGGAGTGCCCGGTCGGTGGGCGAGGAAGTTCGTCCCCCCACGGGTCCGCCCGTGGCGTCCGAGGCTCCTCCCTCGGGGGAGGCTATCTCGGCGGTGGCCGCCGTCGTCGTGCCCGTGATCGACCTGGAGGCGGAGCCAGCACGGGCTTCCGAGGCCTCGACCGTCGGTTCCGGAGACGCTTCAGGAGCGCCAGCCGATGACGCCCCCGCGGCTGAGCCTGCTGCCACGAGGTCATCGGCCGTGGACGTCAGCGCAGGAGCTCCCCCCGCCCGTGAGGAAGACCCCTGGGCGCTGGCCTTGAGGGGGCCTCAGCCTTGGAAGCTAACCGCCTCCCGGATCGAGTGGACGGACCGCGCGGACCCTCAGGCGCCGCCTGTCTTCTCGCTCCGGGACGACCTCGAGGCCCCTATGTGAGACGCCGTTCAGGAGGTCGGGTTTAGCTCGGCGGCGGGGCTCCGCACGATCGCCGACGTCCTCGAGAAGGACCTCCCGGCCTAGTTTCAGGTAAATCCCCGTGTCTTGTAAACTTTTCCTGCATATGATCATCGTTCTTACCATTTCCGCTTCTTCCTTCTTTCCAGGACCTCATGCACACCTCCCGGGACAAGTCCCTCTTCCTTCATGGCGGGCTCGGGCTCTGGAAGCAGCTCGATCTCAAGGGGAAAGCCCTTGCGCACACCCAGGGCGAGCTCGCCGCCGCGACCTCCAAGCTTGCCGAAGTAAGTGTCGACAACACTATCCTGAAGGGGGAGGTCACGGAGGCGCAGGGCCGAGCCGCTGCCTCGGCGACGCGAGTGCAGGAGTTGGAGAGCGCCCTGGCCGCGATGACGAGGGAGCGCGATGCCGCCCGAGATCTCACCGCCGAGAAGATCTCGGCCGCCGAGGTCTTGGGTCTCGACCTGGATGAGACTCGAGAGGCGTTGCGCCTGGCGCTCGGCGTGGCGGACTTGGCCGGGAAGGAGGCACAGAAGGCTCGGGAAGAGGCTAACTGTAAGCGCAGCGTTGTATTTTTTCCATTCTGCTTGTCTTGGTTGCTCGCTGTATTTTTACTCATCTCCGTGCTTTGCTCCCACAGTTCTGCAGGCGGCTTACGACGGCGAGTTGGCCGAACACCTGGACCTGCAGAAGGTCACGCGGGCACTGTGTGACTCCGTCGGCACCGGTGGAGAACCCTCGGGGATGTCGCTCCGGAGCCAACTGGAGGCACTCCACGGCAGCATGAGCGGCCGGATCAAGGAGGCCCTTCTGACGGGTGTCCAAAAGACGCTGGCGGTTGTGATGTCCCACTACAAGAATTTTGACGCCGACCCTGTCAGCGGGGGCTTCCTTGAAGCCGACGACAACGAGCTCCTGGCACTGGAAGATTCGATGAAGGAGCCAGGAGAAGCGATAGCGGGCCTCTTCCGAGCCGAGGTCGAGCTCCCTCCCCTGAACCTGCCGTGAAGAAGAAGAAGCGGGCCATAGTGCCCTTGTAAAAAGTAACCTTACGTGAGTGGCTTGAGAGGAAACAAACAATATGTCCCTTTGTGGCCTCAATATTTATGTAAATATTTGCTGAATGTTTATTTCGCTTTGTTTCGTGCTTTTATCCTTAGGCGTTTTTTCTTGCCGATCCTGTGCCCGGGCTATCGAGCCTCGGGGGACGCTTTTCGGGTGTCGTAGCTTTAGCGGCATAGACGCAGCCGATGTCCTAGGAACTTTGACAGAAAGAATCCTAATAAAAAGGTTTAGGCGTTTCCTCCCGAGCCTCCTCCCTTGGCCGAGCGTAGATCTTATAGGTTTTGTTCCGAGTGCAGGTTAGCCTTCGAACGCGGAGTGGCGAGGGGAGATGCTGTGGCCCTGGAGCGTAAGCAGTCTCCTCGACTCGGTCGGCTCTGTTCTCTGGGACTTCCCTCACTCTTCCGAATTCTATAAGTTCATGCTTGATTTCCGGAGGGAAGCGTGTTTTAGGGAGAAACGAATTCGACGAGTTTTGAAATTTTTGCGTTTCCAAAATTGTTGGATCTCGGGAAAGTCTAGGGGTTCCCCCCGTCCTAGCGCCCGAGGGAGGGTCGGCCTTTTCGTAGGTTAGGCCGAGCCTCGCTTTTAATGCGCAGTGAAATAAAGGGTCATACCACTCCTGAGTGTAGACTCGGATTGAAAATCTAAAAATAATGTAAAAAGAGTACAAGTCGGGTCTTTTCATTGATTTTAAGATTTTACAAAATAGTACAATGCTCGGAATCTTAAGGATAGAAGCGACGTAGCTGTTCGATGTTCCAAGCGTTGTTGTAGACCTCGCCCTTCTCATTTGCGAGCTTGTATGTGCCGGGGCATAGCACCTCGGCGACGATGAACGGTCCTTCCCACGGTGGAGTGAGCTTGTGGCGCCCTTTGTTGTCCTACCTGAGCCGTAGCACTAAATCGCCTACGCTGAAGGGATTGCTGGTACTTGCGTAGGGATTGCTGGTACTTGGCCGAGTGCAACAGGGCCATGTCCCAAGCTTCATCGAGTTGGTCCAGCGCGTCTTCACGGGACGTTTGATTGCCCTATTCATCGTAGGCTCCGACCCACGGGGCGCCGTACTCCAGATCCGTGGGGAGGATGGCCTCTGCACCGTACACCATGAAGAAGGGCGTGAAGCCCGTGGCTCGGCTTGGCGTAGTCCTTAGACTCCATATCACTATCAGGAGCTCCGTCAGCCACCTCTTGCCGAATTTATTCAATCGGTTGAATATCCTCAGCTTAAGGCCTTGGAGAATCATGCCGTTGGCACGTTCTACCTGGCTGTTTGTTCTCGGGTGGGCGACGGCTGCCCAGTCCACTTGTATGTGGTACTCGTCGCAGAAAGCCAGAAATTTCTTTTCGGTGAACTGCGTGCCGTTGTCAGTGATAATGAAGTTCGGGACACCAAACCGGTGGACGATGTCAGTGAAGAATAACACCGCTTGAGCCGAGCTGATTTGGGCGATGGGCCGAGCCTCGATCCACTTCGAGAACTTGTCGATGGCGACAAGCAAGTGGGTGAAGGCCCCGGGCGCCTTCTGGAGGGGCCCGACAAGGTCCAGTCCCCATACGGCGAACGACCAAGTGAGTGGGATCGTCTGGAGGGTTTGAGCCGGTAGGTGGGTCTGCCGAGCGTAGTACTGGCACCTCTCGTAGGAGCGTACCTCCTCAGTAGCATCGGCCACGGCGGTTGGCCAGTAGAAGCCTTGTCGAAAGACGTTATCGACAAGGGCCCTTGGCGCTGCGTGGTGACCGCAGGCTCTGGTGTGTATCTCTTCAAGCAGGCGTTTGCCCTGACTAAAAGGGATACAACGCTGGAGCATGCCCGAGGGACTCCGTCGGTAGAGGCTGCCGTCGATCATAGCGAAAGACTTGGCTTTGCGTGCCAGTCGTCGTGCTCTGGTCTTGTCCGAGAGTAAAACTCCTCAGACAAGCCAGCTGACCAACGGCTCACGCCAGTCCGGCTCGTCGTCGTCCATTTCGGCTTCGATCTCCATCGCCTCGGCTTCGTTGCCGTCTTCAGCCATGGTCTCGGAGGGTTCCTCTTTGTCTAAGAGGTTGGCAGCCCCCGAGGGGCTTGCGTGCCTCGGAGATGGTCCGGGTTCTCCCGGGGGCCCGGGGGTCTTCTTCTTTCCCTCAGCCCCCGAGGGATCGGCATTGACCGAGGGCTTGTGAAGGTCATTGGTGAATACGCCCGTCGGGACCGTGGCCCTTTCGGATGCGATTTTCGCCAACTCATCGGCCTCTTCGTTGTACCGACGCGCGATGTGGTTGAGCTCGAGGCCGTCGAATTTCTCCTCGAGCAACCGCACCAGCTTGCAGTAGGCGGCCATTCTGGGGTTCTGGCACGTTGACTCCTTCATGACCTGATCCATGACGAGCTGGGAGTCGCCGCGGACCTCGAGGCGTCGGATCCCGAGCTCGATGGCGATGTGGAGAGCGTTGACCAGAGCCTCGTATTCGGCCACGTTGTTGGAAGCCGTGAAGTGTAGCCGCAGTAGGTACTTGAGCCGGACCCCGAGGGGTGAGATGAAGACGATGCCTGCGCCAGCACCAGTCTTCATCATCGACCCGTCGAAGTACATGACCCAATATTATTCTTGGGTCGGGAGTGGCGGTAGCTGTGTCTCGGTCCACTCTGCCACGAAGTCCGCAAGCACCTAGGACTTAATGGCTTTGCGTGGCGCGTAGGTGATGCCATCGTCCATGAGCTCGATGGCCCATGTAGCGATCCTCCCAGTTGTTTTCTCGATTTTGGATCACCTCCCCGAGGGGAAAGGATGACACCACAGTCACGGGATGGGATTCGAAGTAGTGCCGCAACTTGCGTCGAGTAAGAACGATCGCGTACACTAGCTTCTGGATCTGAGGGTAGCGTGTCTTGGTCTCGGACAAGACTTCACTGATGAAGTAGACCGGCCGCTGCACCGGTAAGGCGTGTCCTTCTTCCTGCCGCTCCACGACGATCGCTGCACTCACACCTGGTTAGTAGCAGCGACATACAGCAAGAGATTCTCCTCTTTCGTAGGAGGCACAAGAACCGGTGCTTTTGAAAGTAGAGCCTTAAGCCTTTCGAGGGCTTCCTGGGCCTCGGCGGTCCAGGTAAAGTGCTCGTTTTTCTTTAGCAACCGATACAAGGGAAGACCCTTTTCGCCGAGCCTTGAGATGAATTGACTCAAGGCCGCGAGACACCCCATGAGATTTTGCACACCCTTGAGGTTCCGGATCGGACACATTTGCGTGATGGCCGATATCTTTTCCAGGTTGGCTTCGATGCCACGCTCGGAAACGATGAATCGGAGGAGCATGCCCTGTGGGACCCTAAAAACGCACTTCTCGGGGTTTAGCTTTATGTTTTTCTTTTTAAGGCAGTCGAATGCCTTTTCTAGGTCGGCTAGTAAATCACTCGCCTTCCTAGATTTTATCACTATATCGTCTACGTAAGCCTCAACGGTTCACCCGATGAGGTCCCCAAAAACTTTGAGCATGCAACGCTGGTAAGTTGCGCCCGCGTTTTTGAGGCCAAATGGCATGGTTACGTAACAATATGTGCCGAAAGGAGTACTGAAAGAGGTCGCTTATTCGTCGGACTGTTTCATGCGGATCTGATGGTAACCGGAATAAGCATCAAGAAAGCAAAGTCATTCACAGCCAGCAGTAGAATCAACTATTTGGTCAATGCGAGGTAATGGAAATGGATACTTAGGGCAAGCTTTATTTAAACTAGTGTAATCGACACACATTCTCCATTTTCCATTTTTCTTTTTAACCAAAACAGGATTTGCTAACCATTCTGGATGGAAGACCTCCTTGATGAATCTGGCCGCCAAAAGCTTCTACACCTCCTCCCCGATGGCCCGGCGCTTCTCCTCGTCGAATCGGCGCAGCCGCTGCTTCACCGGCTTGGAACCGGCCCGGATGTCCAAGGAGTGCTCGGCGACCTCCCTCGGGATGCCTGGCATATCCGAGGGACTCCATGCAAACACGTCGGCGTGCTTGCGGAGGAAGTCGACGAGCACAGCCTCCTATTTCGGGTCGAGGGTGGTGTTGATCTTCAGCACCTTGCCGTTGGGGGAGCTCGGGTCGAGGAGCACCTCCTTCACCCCCTCAGCGGGCTCAAAGGTGCCTGTGGCCTTCTTTTGGTCGGGGACCTCCTTTTCCAACCTTTCGAGGTCGGTCATGAGGGCCTCTGACTCCACCAGCGCGCCGGCGTACTCGCAGCACTCGACGTCGCACAGGTACGCGTGCTGATAGGAGGCGCCGATGGTAATCACCCCCTTTGGCCCTGGCATCTTGAGCTTGAGGTAGGTGTAGTTCGGGACCGCCATGAACTTGGCGTAGCATGGCCTCCCGAGGATGGCGTGGTAGGTGCCGTGGAAGCCTACCACTTCAAATGTCAGGACCTCCTTCCTGAAGTTGTCAGGAGTCCTGAAGTAAACGGGCAGATCGATCTGTCCAAGGGGTTGCACGCTCTTTCCGGGCACTATCCCGTGGAACGGGGATGTCGTGGCCCGGAGGAGCGAGCGACTGATTCCCATCAAGTCGAGGGTCTCAGCGTAAAGAATGTTGAGGCCGCTGCCTCCGTCCATGAGGACTTTGGAGAGCCTCGTGTTGCCGACGAAGGGGTCGACAACGAGTGGGTAGCGTCCCGGTGATGGGACGTAGTCCGGGTGGTCGTCCCGGCTGAAGGTGATAGTGTCGTGGGACCAGTAGAGGAAGCGTGGTGTCGCTGGTCCGATGGAGTAGACCTCCCTGCGCTCGCGCTTTCGCTGCCGCGGCGTAGGGGTGGTACTGGGCCCACTGAAGATCATGAGGCATTTGTCGATGGGCGGGAACTCATCGTCCTTCCCGCCCTTGTCCTCCTGATCCCTGGCGAGCTTCTTGCCGGCGTCGTCCTTGAACGCCTGTCGGCTGTAGTGCTTCTTGAGCATCACACACTGTCCGAGTGTGTGATGCACCGGGCCCTGGTGATAAGGACACGGCTTGTTGAGCATGTCGTCGAAGCAGCCTCGAGGGGGTCTTCCCTCTTGGGCTCGGTGGCCGCCACGAGGGAGTCGTCGCGTAGTGGGGCCTTTCCCTTTCCCTTCTTCTTCTTGTTGTTCGGGCCTCGGGAAGAGGTGCCCTCGGGGGCCTCCTCCTTCCGTTTGCCCTTGGGGTCGGAGAAGAGGGCTCCTACCGCCTCGTCCCCCGAGGCGAAGCTGGTTGCTATTTTCATGAGCTCGGAGACACTGGTGGGTGTCTGGCGCTCGAGCTCATGAACAAGCTCTTTGTAGGAAGTTCCTGTAGCAAACGCTCCGACGACATCAGAGTCGGCGACCTGGGGCAGCTCGTTATACTGCTTTGAGAACCGCTGGATGTAGTCCCTGAGGGACTCGCCCGGCTTCTGCTTGCAGCTCTTGAGGTCCCAGGAATTGCCAGGGCACACGTACGTGCCCTGGAAGTTCCCAACGAAGATCTTGACCAGATCACTCCAGTCGAAGATCAGACGCGGGGGAAGATGTTCCAGCCAACCTCTTGCAGAGTCGGCGGGAAACAAGGGTAGGTTGCGGATGATGATGAGATCATCCTGTGCGCCACCAAGTTGGCACGCGAGACGATAATCCGCTAGCCAGAGTTCGGGGTTAGTTGCCCCTGAATACTTGGCTATGTTGGCTAGTTGTCGGAACCGGGGCGGAAACCTGGCCCTTCGGATGGCCTCGTTGAAGACGCGAGGAACCGAGGGCTCGGGATAGGGCTCACGGTCCTCATCCGAGTCATAGCACCCGCCCCGATGGACATGGTAGCCTCGTGCGGCTCCATCGGTCTTTCGCCGACCGCGGGCTTGAAGGATGGCTCGGACGTCGACGTCCTTGCCCAGCCGTTGGTGGACTGATGGGGCCCTTGGGACCTCGGGATGGACCGAGGCCTCACGATCATGGCGCGCCGTGGCGTCACGTGGGTGGCTTTCAGCGCCGCGGTGGCGTGACGCCGAGCTTTCCGCCTGGAGGACGGCTCCATCCTCTAGGAGGTCTTTGAGCTGGTTCCTGAGCTGTCGTGCCTCCTCGGTGGAAGGCTCAGGTATGCTCCGGAGTAGCATTGCCGCCTCTATGAGCTTGTGGCTTGCCTGAGGCAGGGCTCCTGGTGTCCCGGCTCCCTCGTCGGCGAGGATGCGAGCCTGGACGTTCCGGGCCCGACGACGAGCTGCTCCGCCGGTGCCTTGCCGCTCGTCGCGCTCGAGCACGGTTCGCAGCCGAGTGAGGCGTAGGCGGTCCTCCTCCATCCGTGCTTCCAGTTCCTGGAGCTGCTCTAGCTCCGGGGACTGGTGCGCGGGGCGAGATGGCCCAGCCCCCGCGTCTTGCGGTGGGGCTGACCGTGCAGGCCGCGGAGTAGCCGACGGAGGGGTGCGTTGCTGAGCCTGTGGCTGGAGTGGGGAAGGTTCGTCGTTGTCGTCCCCCGAATGGACATTCTCTACCCGTCCTTCCTCGGGGTGCTCCAAGTGGTAGCACTCCCAAGCGGGGTCGATGTAGGACTGGTCGGAGTCAGTGGCGACGCTCGGAGCATCCTCCCACGAGTCTCCGGGGTGGACGGTGAAGTCCACATTCGCCCAGAACTCGTCGTCGTCATTGCTGAGGCCCGCCGTGATGGCGAGGTCCAACCGCGACAATCCCACTCCTCCGAGAATTCTCGGGGAGTGAGACTGTCAGTGGAGTCGGTCTCCTCCCCACTATATACCCTAGGATTGCTCCCAGGAGAGGATGGTGGGGAGGCCACATGGCCGCCCACGAGGTCGTCTAGACGCTCAAGGCGGTGGACAGGTGTCTCCACCAGATCGTGCAGCAATGTGCGGACCTCACGGACGTGGGCATCCACGGCGTTCTGGAGCCCGAAAAGAGATGACGGCACCGTATCCCTTCCGCCATGAGGGCGGAGAGAAAGACCCGTCGGCGTCGCCACTTCACCTCCGCCCGTCCTCCGAGCGGTTGGCGGTCGTGTAGCAGTCGGCGCCGGAGGCGCCGTGGTGGCGACCGGCGCAGGGTTGGCGTCTCCCGCCGGGGACACCTGGTTGGCCGTGCCTTCCACGACCAGGGGCTGGTTGGCACAGTTGCACCTCCTCCTCCTAGTCCGCCGGGAGGCGCGGCGTGCGGCATTCCCCTCGTCCTCTGGGACGGGAGGAAGCGTCGTCGTGGCCCTTTTCCCGGCCGCCTAATGGGCCGGGGTCGGGACGATGATGGTGCGGAGCTCGATTGGGCGCGGGTTCATCTCAAGCCCGTGGCCGGTGGCCACGAACTCGAGGCTCCCGAACCGGAGCACTGCGCCTGCGGGAAGCGTCATGGAAACGTCAGCCATCCGTGACCTGGATCAACACGCAAAAGGCCCCTACCTGCCGCGCCAACTGTCGGTGCTAGTTTTAGCAGGGCTAACACCGGTGAAAGCCCATGTTTGGTTTTGGGTAATTGATGAAACCTAATTTGCTAATAGTGCGCTCTAAGAGTTTCATGAAAACAATTAGCAAACAAGATGGAGCAAAGGACCAGGTTCGTGGAGGCCACAAGTGAAGGGTAATGACGGCATCCATGCAAATGGTATAGGACCATCATCAAAGGTGTCCACAAGGTCCATCAAGAGATGAGAAGGAAGTTGATAAGAAACCGAGAGCTCAAGGCAAAGGTATAACCAATATGAGCTCTTTTGGTTTTGGTGATCAAGACTCCATAGAGGGAGTGATCACATTTAGGATAGATAGCCGTACTATCAAGAGGGGAAAAATCGTTGATGAAATGCGGTTATCAAGTGCCACTAGGTGTTTATGATCATAGCATATGTATATAGATGCTAGTGACACTAACTTGACCCGTGGAAAATTCTTTGAAAAGACTAACACACATGCACTAAAGTGAGAGACACTTTGGAGTGTTAGTGACTTAAGAAATGGGGTGAAGTTTGAGGGTTAGAGAGGGTTTGGTCCTCTCTTCCTTGACTGAGCGTCGAACTCTAACTTGACTGAGCGTCGGACCATTGTCTTCGGTCCGACGGCTAACCCCTTCAGCAAGCGTCAGACGCTTCATTTCGGAGCGTCGGACCATTGTCCTCAGGGTCCGCCGGTGCAGAGCCGCAGCAGGTCGACACGTGGAGAGCAGAGGAGCGTCGAAGCGTTTTCAGCGTTTTGGAACCTCTCTAGAAACGTCAGACGCTGGTGAGTTTTAGTCCGACGGCCTATTGTTTCAGAGTCCAACGGTGGTTTTCGGCGGAGCGTCGGACCGGAGGTTTGGTCCGACGGCTTACCATCCGATGGTTGTTTTGGCACGAGAAAATAGCCGTTGTGATCCAACGTTCGACTTCAAACGGCAGAGGACACGTGGCATCCATCCGAGGCGTCGGACCGGCGTTGTTAGTCCGACGGTCAGGCCGTCGGACAGTCTGACGGTGCGCAGTTTTGTCCAAACGGCTAGTTCTTTGTGTGTGGCTTATAAATAGGGACTTGGCCGGTTTGGGGAGGATCTCTTGGCACTCCTAAACATTATAACATACTTGTGAGCCTTCCCACTCCATTCTCACTCATCCTACTTGATTGTGTTCATCTAGCATCAAGTGCATTGCATTGATTGAGATCATCTAAAGGCACTTGGTAGTTGTCTTTCGCAGCGGTTTCACTTGTTACTCTTGGAGTTTGCCAACTCCTAGATGGCTTGGAGCTGCGAGGATCGTTGAGGGGAGTTCGTGATTGTCTCCGCCTCCGATTGGTGAAGTTGTGAGAGGTTCTTGAGCCTATCCCCGCGGGAGATCGCAAAAGGCTACTCTAGTGGATTGCTCGTAGCTTGTGGATCCCCATCTTGTGTTGGTTGTGCGGCACCTTTGAGAAGGGTTTGGCATGTGATGCCAATTAGCGCGTGAACCTCCAAGTGGGTGTATCGCTACAACGAGGACTAGCTTGCTGGCAAGCAAGTGAACCTCGGTAAAAAATCTTGTGTCATCTCTCTACCGAGGATTTCTATTTATTGTGATTGATTATTCATTTGGTATTCTCTACTCCTCACCGGCGGTATAAAAATCACTCTCTACTCTTTACATTCTCACACTTACTCTTGTGTAGCTTGTTAGCTCAGTGGCTCACCTAGGAGTAGAGTAGAAGTAGCAACTTAGTCTATTGTGTGTGAAATAGAGACTATAGTTTAGAACGGTTAGGTGGCTTGCATCTTTTAGTAGGCTAGCGCAAGAATTCGCTTCGCCGCTTATTTGTCTAACCACTTTGTCTTAAGTGTTGTTTGTAGAATTTTTTATAGGCTATTCACCCCCCTCTAGCCATTTAGGACCTTTCAACCGGCTAGTAAATATGTGTTTCGCGGTTGAGGCTACGGATGGTGTGCAAAGGAGAACACAGGGATTATACTGGTTCAGGCCAAACAAGCCTTACGTCCAGTGGAGAGGAGAGATGTGTTGCCTTACACCGGGGTGCTTGTAGTAGGGGGGTTACAAGCTAGGCGAGAGAGGGAAGTGCTCTCAGGTCTCTTGTGAGTGTCTAAGTGTATGCAAGCCGTTTGCTATTGGTGTGTAAGTGTGAGTGAGAACTTAGGACTTCCGGGGTCCCCCTAAAGCTGGCCTCTGCTCTCCCTTTTATAGTCGCAAGGAAGAGGCAAGGGCAATGCTTACAATGCTACGTATGTTACAGTGAGGAGTTGTTGTTCCTCATTTGACTATCATCAGCTACGGTTTTTTCTCCGCGTCTCCGGGGTATGGCCATAGTGGTTCATATGATCTTGGTGAGTTCCGAGGCAGCAACAGTCGTCGGATTACGGCATGCCGTAGGGTCACACCTGATGGCTGTCCTTCCGCACGATGTGACAAGAGGGCGAGTCGTCTCGGGGCGTTGTCTCCTGAGGCTCGGGACTCTTGGAGGCGTGATGGGACGGAGCAAGGTGATATCTCCCCTTGGGCGTGTTTTCGGCCTTTGGACAGTACATCCCGAGGGTTAGGTGGGCTCGGATGGAAGGCGTGCTCGTCCTTTCGAGTGGACAGTGCAGTAGGCGTTTTTACCATTCTTGCGTAGCCCGTTGTCAGGCGCTCGGACTGTCACAGTCGTAGTTGGTAGATCCCGGCGGAAAACGGGGCGGAGCACCGTAGACCATACCGTGGAGAGGACGGCCATAGTGGGCCTATCAAATCCGCTGCCAGGGAAATCCTGACAGGTGGTATGGCCGTCAGGGGCGTGCGAAGCACAGTCGCATCGAGAGTCTCGCCTGACGGGACAGTGCTTGTAAAGTGGTCAGAGAGATCTCTTGTGGTCCAAGATTGCTCCGCTGACATCACCTGTGCCTTGGATGCCTTTGTGAGATTGCGCTCGAGGGGGATGGGGAAGCTCGGGCGAATCGGAGAATGGGCGCCGAGGGCGCCGCTCTCCCGAGCTCTCTCAGGGAGGCTCGGGCGAATCGGAGAATTGGCGTCGAGGGCGCCGCTCTCCCGAGCTCTCCTGGGGAGGCTCGGGCGAATTGGAGAATTGGCACCGAGGGCGCCCCTCTCCCGAGCTCTCCTGGGGAGGCTCGGGCGAATCGGAGAATTGGCGCCGAGGGTGCCGTTCTCCCGAGGGTTGGCTGTTATTGGTGCAATGACGTCGTGGGCCTTCGTAAATGCAGCCTTCGTGGGCTTCGGGCGCGGACTTCGTGGGCTTCCACTGGCCTTACTTGGGCCAGGCCGCGTTGGAAATGAGCATTTTTTGCATCGAAGTTGGGTACCCCAAACTTTGGTACCTGTCAAGTACAGATCATGAGGTTCGTGTTGGTAGTGGTGGTGATGATCTCTACACAACAGACAGTAGCAGTGACAGCGTGTCGACGGCAAGCCAATCCACGCTGCCACCAGCTGAGATCTCCGAAGGAGAAAGAGCTAGAAGAAGAGAAGAAAGAAGATTGAAAAGAGAAGCAAAAGAAGCTTGAAGAGAAGAAAGAAGAAAAGAGAAGGAACAGCTGAAAAGAAAAGAAGAAAAGCTAAAAAGAAGAGAAGAAAGAAGGCTGAGAAGAGTAGAAAAGAAGAGAAGAGAAGAAGAGAAGAAGAAAAGAGAAGAAAAGGGCAAGAAGAAGGCCTCAAGTGATGATGACTCAAGTAGCACCGAAGCTGGAGATGATGATAACACTTATCAACCTACCAAGAGCAGCAAGAACAAGAAACGCAGCGGCTACACCGACTATGGAGCCGTATCCTTTGATTATTAATCTTTATCTAACCTTGACAATAGACGTGTCATCAATGTGCCCGCGGGAAAGTTGCCTCATTTCGATGGGACAAACTTTGCCAAGTGGAAGCACTTAATGAAAACTTATCTTGTAGGTCTTCATCCCGGGATTTGGGAGATTGTGCATCATGGCTTGGAGGCACCGGTTGATCCAAAGAAGCCCACACAAGCTGAGTTTCGCAATATCAATCTCAATGCCCAAGCTACTAGTGTTTTGCTTAGTGCTTTGGATGGAGATGAGTACAACAAGGTGATCGGATTGGAGATGGCCAAGGAAATTTGGGATACCTTGCACATGGCACATGAGGGTGTTGACAAGGTGAGAAGGTCCAAGATTGAAATATTGATGGCCAAGCTCAACCGGTTTGCAATCCATGAAGGTGAAGGGCCACAAGAGATGTTTGATAGGTTGATGGTCATTATTGGCAAGATTAGAGGTTTTGGTGGCACCAAGGTGAATGATCATAAGGTTGTGAGGGTCATGTTGGAAGCTTTCACACCAAGAAATGAGACCCTTGTGACTTTGATTAGAGAGAAGAAGAGATTTGAGCAATTCACTCCTAGTGATATTCTTGGGGGGTTTTTGACACATGACATGCATAGAGAGGAAGCACTTGAGAGGCAAAGGCTTGGGGAGCTGCAAACCAAGCTTGAGGACATGAAAATCAAGGATGTAGCACTCAAGGCAAGCAAGAGAAGCTTGCAGCACGCAGCAAGCAAGCAATCCACATCAAGCAAACAAAAGAGCAGCAAGCAAGGTGCTTCGTTCAAGTCAAGAGCAGCCAAGAAAGTCAAGGAAGAAGTGCCAACAACTTCATCATCTAGTGAAGAAGAAAGCAATAGTGAGCAGCAACAAGAACACATTGATGACTTTGCTTTGTTCATGAGAAGATTTCGCAAGGGAATCAAGAGTAATGGCTACAAGTTGGTGAAAAGAACCTTCCCCAACAAGAACAAGAGAACATGCTATAGTTATGGTAGCACGGAGCATTTCATAGCTGATTGTTCCCATGAGAGGAAGGACAAGAGGCAAGACAAGAAGTACCACAAAGAGGGCAGCAAGAGAAGGCACAAGAAAGATGTGAGAGAGGCTCACATTGGACATGAATGGGACTCAACCGTGGACAGCTCAAGTGAAGAGGATAGAAAGATTGCAACCGTTGCCATTCAAGCTTCATCCTCAACACCAAATCTATTCAACAACTTGTTCCATGATGATGATGATGATTGCTTCCCTCACACTTGTCTTATGGCAAAGGGTGAGAAGGTAAAAACCAAATCCAAGTCCAAAACTACCTCTCCTAGTGACATCTCGAGTAGTGATTCTAGTGATTGCTCTACTGATGATGAATCTAGTGATGAAGAAATTGACAAGCTAACTAAGAACTTGGATAACAAAACTAAAATATTCATTGCTAGACTAATGAAAGAACTAGAGAGCACACAAGCTGAGCTAGCATCTAGAGAGAAGACTCTTATTAAATAAGAAGATCTCTATATTGCTAGCAAGGACGCTCTTGCTTTGAAGAATAGTGAGGTGGACTCTTTGCAAGTGGCTTTAGTCAAAGAGCAAAAAACCCACACTATCACCAAGAAGGCTAATGGTGACCTCAACCAAAAATACAATAGCTTGTTGAAAAAGTATAATGAACTTGAGGATCGGCATAAACTTCTTGCTGATAGTAACTCACTCCTCCTCGAAAGTAAAGGTGCATCTAGGTCTTCCACTAGTCAAGCATGTGAACAATGCACCAAACTTGATTTAAATGCTTATGCTACTAACCTTGCCAACCTAGAGACAATAAAGAAAGAAGTGGCAAGGCTCAATGCCTTAGCTGCTGGTAAGGGCAAGAACTTGCAGGTGCAAAACACCAAGAGCAAGGTTAGAGAGCAACCAAAGGTGCAACACAAGGATGGAAGACATCCACACATCAAAAGTGGCTTAGGCCATGTTGCTGAGGGTAAGACCAATGGAAGATACATGAAAAATGGAGTGGAATATGTCAGGATTGAGAGGAAGGTACAGATTGGTACAGAGAGGCCTGCACAGACCGCGGCAGTGCCGCGCCCTAGGGCGGCAGTGCCGGACCATGGCAGTGCCGGGCCTAGAGCGGTAGTGCCGCGCCCCAAGAAAGGGAAGGCCACCAATTTGAAGTCTGATCATTCCGAAGCTCATGTCCAAAAGGTGCCCTAGCAGAAGCAGGTTTTCCAGAAGCCACAGGAATCAATATGGGTGACCAAAAACAAGTTTGTGCACCAACCAAAGCCAAATATCACCCGTGAAAGTTTGGAATCTTGCTATGCGTTGAAGTGTAACAACCGTGGTAAAGTTATTGCTGAGATTGTTGGTCAAGAGGCCAGCAAGCATGTAGGAAAAGCAATTTGGGTTCCTAAATACTTGTGACTAACATGAAAGGCCCCAATGCTACTTGGGGACCCAAATCAAGGAACTAAATTGTTTTGCAGGCATACTCCTCCGGTGGATCAAGCTGGGTACTTGATAGCGGATGAACAAATCACATGACCAGAGAGAAGAGTATGTTCAGCTCATACTCCCCTATCGAGAATCCATGTGAAAACATAGTCTTTGGAGACAACTCGAAAGGGGGAGTAATCGGTCTTTATAAAATTGCTATAACTCATGAATATTCAATTACTAATGTTTTACATGTTGATTCGTTGAGTTACAATTTGTTATCCGTATCACAATTGTGTGAGATGGGCTACAATTGTTTCTTTACGGATAAGGGTGTGGAAGTCAATAGAAGGGAGGATTCCTCTATTGCTTTTACGGGTCGCTTGAAAGGGAAGCTTTACCTAGTTGACTTCAACAAAAGTAAAGCTAACATTGAGACTTATTTATTGGCAAAATCTAGCATGGGCTGGTTGTGGCATCGCTGGCTAGCTCATGTTGGGATGAGGAACTTGGCCAAACTTCTAAAGGACAACCACATCCTTGGACTAATGAATGTTCATTTTGAGAAAGATAGGATATGCAGCGTGTGCCAAGCTGGAAAGCAAGTAGGAGCACCACACCCACCAAAGAGCATCATGACAACCACCAAGCCATTGGAGCTAATTCATATGGATCTCTTTGGACCCGTGGCCTATTTAAGCATTGGGGGTAACAAATATGGACTTGTTATTGTTGATGATTATTCCCGTTTCACATGAGTATTCTTCTTGTATGATAAGTCCTAGGTACTAGGAAAAGTGAAGACATTCATTAGAAGGGCACAAAAGGAATTCGAGCTTCCCATCAAGAAAGTAAGAAGTGACAACGTGACCGAATTCCGGAACACCCAAGTTGATAGCTTCCTTGATGAAGAGGGCATCAAACATGAGTTTTCAGTTCCATACACCCCTCAACAAAATGGTGTAGTTGAATGGAAGAACCGGACTCTAATTGACATAGCAAGAACAATGCTTGATGAGTACAAGACGCCGGATCTCTTTTGGAGTGATGCCGTCAACACCGGTTACCATGCAATCAACCGTCTCTACCTACACAAGAAGCTGAAGAAAACTTCATATGAGCTGCTCACCGGTAACAAACCAAAGGTGTCTTACTTTAGAGTGTTTGGGTGCAAGTGTTTCACTTGGGTATTTTTCTTGTTTGATAAGTGTCAGGTACTAGATAAGGTGAAGACCTTCATTAGAAGAGCACAAAAGGAATTCGAGCTTCCCATCAAGAAAGTGAGAAGTGATAATGGGACCGAATTCCGGAACACCCAAGTTGACAAGTTTCTTGATGAAGAGGGCATCAAGCATGAGTTTTCAGTTTCATACACCCCTCAACAAAATGGTGTAGTAGAGAGGAAAAACCGAACTATCATTGACATGGCAAGAACAATGCTTGATGAGTACAAGATGCCGGATCTCTTTTGGAGTGACGTCGTCAACACCGCTTGCCATGCCATTAACCGTCTTTACCTACACAAGAAGCTGAAGAAAACCTCATATGAACTGCTCACCGGTAACAAACCAAAGGTGTCTTATTTTAGAGTGTTTGGGTGCAAGTGTTTCATACTTAACAAAAGGGCCAAAACCTCTAAATTTGCACCTAAAGTTGATGAGGGTTTCTTACTTGGTTATGGATCAAATGAGCATGCCTATCGCGTCTTCAATAAGACCACCGGTCGAGTTGAAATCGCGGTGGACGTGACATTTGATGAATCTAACGGCTCTCAAGTAGAGAAAATTGATTTAAGAGTTGTAGGAAAGGAGGATCCACCATGTGAAGCAATCAAGCAAGTAGCAATTGGTGATATAAGACCACAAGAAGACAAGGTTACAGAGGTAGAAGGACCTCAAGAGAAGGCCACTGCAGAAGCTGCTGCTGCAGGGAGCTCGGCAGTGCCGGCCTCAGGCCCGGTAGTGCCGCTCCCCCAGACAGCAGAGCCATCAACCCCTGCAACTGCTGAGAGAACACCGCTTCCGAGGGATGATCTTGCGCCTGTTCTTGAAGTAGATGAAAATGATTGGCCAGAAGAAGAAGAACAAGAATCCATTGATCATCCAAAGCTACGTAAAACTATTCAACGGGATCGTCCCGTTGACAATATCCTTAGGAGTCTTCGAAGGGGGGTAACTACTCGTTCACATTTGGCAAATTTTTGTCAGTTTTACTCTTTTGTCTCCTCTAACGAACCTCTCAAGGTAGAAGAAGCACTTGGTGATTCGGATTGGGTGTTAGACATGCAAGAAGAGTTGAACAACTTGGAGAGAAACCAAGTGTTGGCACAAAATGTGGTTCTTGCGTCTCAACACACCAGCGAAGCCGGATATGATCTCAAGAGCGTCGGAGCTTTCAAGATCCAGCTAGCTTCAAACCCGATCAGAGAGTGCCGATAACCCTCAGGCGTGCCAGTCAATTTGACCTGCAATTGACAAGGAAAAGATAATAATCAGTAATCACAGGGCGGAACTAACCGGTGTGTCCAGGTAGTTCCAACTATGTGGCTCTGAGAGCCGATTTAATCGGAAATCGACTATTCGGCATATATGCATGTTTTGTTATAGAAACAGATACTGAACTGATGCTTAATCGATTGACATGCGTGATCAAATAGAACAATCTACATTAAACAAATCTATGCAGATAGTTGTAACAGAATAAAACATGATCGATTGCTGTAAACAGGTCAAATCATTCAGTTCGGGTTGTCTGAACGTCAAACAGGCAGAAATCGGTTATTTAGCCGATTTGGCAGAATGAGATCGGTTAATTAGTTTTCTCAAAAAAGCACAACCGTATCGGCTAATTAGCCGATTCGGGGTCCGTGAACCAGAAAACTTGGCGGTGATTAGTTCCAAGTACAAATCTAGTACTAATACGAAGCTGGTCTAGAAGGCCTGCGGCTTTGCACCAATTTAGATATATTCCCGAAAATAATCATAAGCAAATCTAGAAGGAATACAGAACTGGTCTAGAAGGCCGGCGGCTTTGTGTTCATTCAGATCGGTTTTTGTCAAGCATCCACAGCACGTACGAGCAAGATTACGATAATACTGGCCGAATCAAGCGATATCATAATAAAGCATGAACGAGACATAAATGACATTTTTAATGTGGATCTAAGGCCAATACTATGCAATCTTGATCGGGCAGAAAGATGTTATATTAATAAATAAACAATAAATGACAAATAACATCTTGATAACTTAATGAATCTAACTAAGATGCCAAATTAGTTAGAGCCGATAACTAATCCATGCATATAATCAAGCTTAACCTAAGCCTTTGTCCACCAGATGACATTAAACATAGATTAAATAAGAAACAAACATGAATCGATAACTAACCCTTATTTGATCTAAACCCACGTCCACCAGATGACGCTAAACTTATATCAAATAAGAATCAGCCCCGATCTACGATGCGCTCATGTCCACCGGATGACATTAAAGAGACAAAGCTTAGCGAGGCATGACAGTACTTACAAGCAAGCCTGCGTCCACCGGATGACACTCGCCGAGATCTACGTTACTCCTACTCCTAAGTTTTGGCCGGAGCCGAAAGATGTGTTGTATTGATATGTCCTATTACAATAGCCAGGGCTTATATTTATACCCAGGACTTTGATAGAGTCCTATTCGAATTACAACTCAAGATAAATACGTGTTGGCGCAAAAAGTGGTTCCCTAAGCCCAACACACCAGCGAAGTCGGAAACGACCCTTGAGGCAGTAAAGCTCTCGCAGATCCAGTTAGCTTCGGACCCGGTCTGAGAGTGTCAGTAACACCCAAGCGTGCCAGTCAATTTGACCTGCAATTGACAAAGAAAAAGATAGTAATCAGTAATCACAGGGCGGAACTAACCGTTATGTCCAGATAGTTCCAATTGTATGGCTCGAAGAGCCGATGTAATGGGAGATCGACTAGAAAGCCGATTCCGTCATGTTATGAACCGATTGTTGCGAAACATGCATTATAACTCAAGTTAAACGATTCAGACATGAATTCAATGACATACACTTGCTTTAGACAGAAGTATACTACAAAATATGTAGTCACAGCAAGCTAACATGATCATAAGATGTCTCAATGTAAAACGAGATGAAATCGGCTATTTCAGCCGATTCAGTGTATACGGGCAACATACAAGCCTATAAAGCAAACAATGTTTCAACTCTCCGGCTAATAAATCTAAATCACAATCTTGCAACAGCGGAGATCGAGCGAATCGAGGCAGTCATGATGAAGTTGTAACTTAGATCCGTTAACCCTTGAATCTAGACAATGTTTATTTTATTACTTGAGTGCGACCCGTATCTAATCTAGATCCAAAATACAACCGGCTGGTGCAAAACATTCTATCTTATCAATATAAAACGAATGGTAAACATAATTCGTTGAACATATAGATCCATTAGATATAAGCCGACGTATACGGATCAAGACGGGCAAATTGATGATTGCTTTAAATAATAAACAATAAACATAAGCAACATCGGTAACTTAATGAATCTAGCTAAACTGCCAAATTTAACTAGAGCCGATAACTAATCCATGCATGCAAACTGTCTTAATCTATAGCCTGTCCACCGGATGACGTTAACTAATAGATTAATCAAGCAAACAAACACGAATCGATAACCAATCCGCGCGTGAAAACCGTCCTAATCTGCATCTCGTCCACCGAATGACGGTTAACACAGATTGATCGGGTAAACCAGCGTGAATCATCCTCGACTCACTGTGCTTCCCGCGTCCACCGGATGACGCCAAAGAAACAGAGCTTAGCAAGGACCCTGGTCCGCCATGCTTCCACGTCCACCGGATGACGCTAAAAAGACATAGTTTAACAGGGGGTTGACGATACTTACAAGCAAGCCTGCGTCCACCGGATGACACCCAGCCTGGATGAAGTAACTCGCCGGACTCGACTGACTCTAGGGTTTGTTTGGCCGGAGCCGAAAGTTGTGTTGTAATGATGTTGTTGTTTTTTTACAATGGCTGAGGGCTTATATTTATACCCTGAGCGTAGCTAGAGTCCTAGTCGAATTACAACTTATTAATAGATAAGGAAATCAACAAACTATCCTATATCTAAGGTAACTTGGAGTCACATCTTCCCTTTTGTAACGGACTCCGATCGTGATCGCATCTTGGCGGCGCGGACTCTGGATGACGTCACCATATGCCGACGCTGCACGCCTTCTGTCACCTTCGCCCGATAACCGATTCACCGTTCAATCGGCTATTCTCCTTCCTTCCGCTGGACGAAATCTGCTTCCGAGATCGGCTATCTTCCTTTGGTATCGGCTACCGGCTTCTGGCATCGGCTATCGGCTACCAGCCCAAAATTCGGTGTTAACACATGCCCCCTAGTTCGGAGTATGATTTCTTAATGCTTCGAACTATGATCCGATGGTCTTTGTCACACCCAATTTTAAGGATAAAATTGAATGCATAACCTTATGTGCGCCCCAAGATCAGTCACACACATAAGCCGACAAATGCAAGGTAATATCAAAAGACAATGATCAAATACATAACGTAGTAATAATTAGAATATAACCTTTAAGAAGCAAACAATGGAAAGACACTCCGATCTTCGCGTGTAGACGCCAACTCCACAGGGACACAACTGACTGGTTGACCACAAGCCTAAACTTCTCCTGAGGTGTGGGGGGAAATAGCAAGAGTGAGTTCATGCGAACTCAGCAAATATAACATGGGGTTTATGAGGCTCAAACAGGATAGACACGGGTTTACAGCGGTTTGCTTTTAATTAAGCATCCTTTTATGCAGTTGGATAGCAACAAATGAATAAGCCCATTCTCATGATCATAGTAAACATAATTAATGAGTAGCAATAAATAGATTTAGCAATAAGTAAGCATCACCCCAAAAGATAACTACTCCGTAAGACGTCCAAGGCCGCTCTTGACCGTGAGCTCGGCTAGTATACCAGTTTTACACTCTGCAGAGGTTGTGCACTTTCACTATGAGCCGTGATTCCCATTTGCTCGGGGTAGCTAGCCCCATAACACTACCAAGGTGAGCGAGCAGGGTTTCACTATGAAGTCTTTCAAAGGTTCGTCTAACATGTTAGGACCGCGAGGTTTCCTCAGCAAGCAGATGTAGAGCCCCCCTTCCATATGGCACAAGGTCACGCAGGTTATACACATATGGACAGAGGCCGCACTATACCCGAGTCGTCAAAGCCCCTCTTGCGCCTTTCGGTAACCTCTAACAAGCTAGAAAAGGGCCTCATACTGAGCTAAAACCAGAGCCATGTAGCCCTCATAGTCGCACTGTCAATCCCGGTGTCATACTTACAGATCATTATCAAAGGTGAAGGATTTTGAGCATCACAAAACTATGCTCGAATCCCCTAGTTCCATGTTGCTAAAAGGCATCTTTTAATCTTTATTGCATATTCAATTAATCAGTTTACATGATCATGATTCCAATAGCGCGCTAGCAACATTTACCATATGCATAATCCCATAGGTGGCAAGGAACAGGGTAACAATGCTAGGAAATAACTATGGTTAACAAGAAAGACACATGCAAATGCAATTATTTATTTGGTGAATAGGACAACAAGGAAGATCCCATGCTATACTTGCCTTAGACTTGAGATCATTTTCTCTGATCCAAAACCTTCAATGAATTGCTTCTTGATCACCACGTAAATCTTACCGACTGGACATGATCATAAAATCACCACACAATCATCGAGGCAAACATACACGAAGCAAATAAGATTTAGATTAGAAACAGTACATCAACAATAGAAAAGCAGATTGAAAAGTTTATAAAAATAATCTACGCGTCGCTACGATTCCAACGATATAAAGTTTGCGCAAATCGGATTTAAAACGAGGAAGATATGAATTTTACAAGATTTATAATAGAATAATAATAGATTAAATATAATCTCGAATTTTAAAAGTTAATAACATATGAAACAGTGGTACTAACTGGTAGATCATCAAATTACGAATCTAACGCAATTTGAATCGTTCAAATCGGAACTAAAACGTGGAAATTATAAATGAAACAATTTTGAATTCAAATCTGAAAACACATTTTCATATATACCGAAAATAAATACGCCTTCAAACGTAATCTACTTAATACGCTAAGGGCTGCAGGCTAAGCATTAAAAACTGTAGGGGGTTATTCGCAACAACGCCGGCCGAATCGGTATGGGCTGCTCTTCAGCCGTCCGATTCAAAATCGGCGGATCAGATTAACAGAGAGGAGGGGTGGCGGTGCTCTCGGCCGGAAAACAGAGGCTGACGGCGGCGCCATGGCCAGAGGGCCGCCGGAGAAGGAGAACTCATCCTTCGGTGCATGAAATAGGTCGGGAAGGGTACCCATAGATCGGGAAGAGCATCGCAAGCTCACCTAGGGTGATGGGAAGGTCGGAAATCGACTCGGAGATAGCTCGCGACGTGACCCGGCGGACGGTGGCTCTCTGCAACGGCGGCGGAGGCGTGTCAGTGCACAAATCGAAGGGGGAAAGTGCTCGGGAGCTTCACAAGATCACAGCGAAGCTCCTCAGAGGCTTACCGAGAGGAAATTGGTGGCGAATCGAGCTAATTGCTCGCGGCGGCGGCTGCTCGGTTCTCGCGGGAGCTCGGCAGTGGCGGCGAGAAGAGGCGGCTAGGGCAAGATTGGAGGGCGTGGCTTGCTCAGGAACTTGTGGGGAGGGACGGCAGAGCTCGGCCGACCTATATAGGGGCGCGAGGGAGGCGTAGGAGATCCGGACTCGTTCGAGGATCCCGGCGGCGGAAAGCTTCGAGCAGCGGCGGCTCTGTTCGCGCGAGGGCAGGAAGAGGCAATGCCGCTAGGGCTGGATGGCGGCAAATAGGGGCCCGCCTGGACTTATATAGTCCTGAGGCGATGGGGATAGGGGAGTTGAGTTCGCCTCGGATATAGGAGATCGAATCGAGGGCGGCGAGCGACGAACTCGCTCTGTTCGTTCTCGCGTCGGACTCTCGGCGAGCAGCAGAGGGAAACAGGGGAGGGGCTGTCCTGTGGGTCCCACAGGTCGGTAGCACCGAGCGCTGGGGTCGGGCTGGCAGTCACGGCAGAGGGATGCTCCGCGCGCGCGTGCTCGGTCGCGGTGTGGCTCTCTGCTTTGGGCGCCCCGGGGAGAAGAAAGGAAGGAGGAGAAGAGGGACTGCCCTGTGGGGCCCGCCTGTCATCCAAAGATGGGAAGAGGGGGCGCTCAGCTTGCTGCGCCGGCTGGCTGGCTAGTTAGCTGGGCCTCGGCCCAAGTTAGCAAGGGATGGGGCAGGCCGAAAGGAAGAGGAGGACTGGGCCCTCGGGCCAAAATCAGAGAGGGAAGGTTTTCCTATTTCCCTTTTCTATTTTCGAGTTACATTTTCAAAAGGATTTTCAATTTGGGATTTTGAATAATTGTTTTTGAACATTTGAAGAATTCAAATAAACTCCAAACAGTACAAAGAAGAAATGCTCCAGCATGAATGCATCATACATGTGTATGACCTAGGTTTGATTTTATATTTGTGAAAAATTATTATTTCCCTATATTGGAATGATCAACTAATTGCATAATTAAATAAATTTCCACTATTTAAGGGAATGAAATTTTTCGGGTGTTACAGTCTTCCTTGTGCCGAGAGACTCACTAGCAACCATAGTGCGTCTAGGTCTTCTTCCTTTAATCCCAAAGATCTTATTCGCCATTGTTTCTTCGCATCTGTACGTCCCTTCATTCTAGGTCGATAAAGATGTTGATGACTTTTTGCTGTATACGAATCGGCTCTCAGGCTTGCATTGCACCTTAGAATCGATCACTCAGCCTGATCCGTCCCTCATTCGAATCGGCTTTCGGGCCTGCTTCTTAGTATCGGCTTTGTTCGGCTTTCCTTTGAAATTAACCCCTCTGCCAGATCCATCACGAATCGGCTTGTGGGTGCTCATAATAGGATCGGCTAAAACAGCCTGACCCAAAAAACCGATCGGCATGCGACCATTGATGGCGGCGCTTCGTCTCCCCGACTCGGCAACTGTTCCGGATTCAAGAAATGTGGATTAACTGCAACCTAAAATGCACCATGCCGTCTCACTTCCCAAAGAAACCGCCTCGGTGCCCGTGTTGTCTTATAAATAGTTGGCAGGCTTGAGGCAACATCACACGCCATCGTATCCGTCTCGCCGACCAACTCTCCCGGTCGCCTCCTTGTATCCAATTCGCTTCCGCTCTCAATCCTTGTTTACGACCATGGCCGGCGATGGAAACCATGGGAAGCGCCCAGCATCTGAGCTCGTCGACGGCGATGAAATGGAACGGAGCATCCGCCGCATCTGGGCCAGCGTCGCCCGAATCGAGCAGACTTTGTGGTAAATTCAACCGTCAGCCTACCATCTCCTCGCTGTTTCCATCTGATTTGATCCGTTTTTGCAGTCACCAACCATCTTTCGTCAGCGGCATTGCTAGCTCTTTAGCCGGCCTGAACAACCCTGCCCCCGGCGCTGATCTTCCTCGGGCAGCCCCGGCGGATGGTGACGCCGTTCCTGCAATCGGGACAGCAACCCCGGAAACCCCCGCCGCTGGTGACGCCGCCGGGCCCTCTGCTCCCGTAAGGGCTCCAATCAGGCGTATGATGCAAGACAGCGGACGGGTAGCCCATAGCAGGTATCTTATTCTCCCTTTTCATCGATCTTTGAATTTGGCTAAGTCTGGGTGCCCGATCTGACGATCCCTTTCAGCCAACGTCTTTCGCTCCATCTTCCTTCCGGTGCACCAATCGGCGCTAGTTCCTCGGTGCGTCGCACAGCACCACAACCGAACCTCCCTCACTCCGGCTCGCAGCACCACCCCCGGAGCGGAATCGAACTCGGAATCATCTTCGAGTTCCCGCGACTCCTACACCGCCGTCGACGGCCGCCACTTCCACCATGAGATGGTGCGGTATCGCAACCTTTACTCCGAGGCTACCAAAGAGGCCGGCCGGCTGGATAAGGAGAATGAGGACCAAGCCGTCGCGCTTGTTGTCGCCAGTATTGATTTGACGGAGGCGCGGGCCAACCTCGCGGAGTCGCAGGCCACCGTGGCGGGTAATTTCCTGCTTTGTCCAACTATGTCCACGGCGCGTTTCCAACCACTGACTTCCCTTGTTTATGCAGCTCTGACGACGCAGCTGCACGAACTGCGCGCAGCTGTAGCAAACGTCACCGACGTCCTCCGCGCACGGGGGCAAATGCAGGTGGAGCAGCTTGCGGACGTGCACCACCGCGTTCGCCAGGTGGCGATGAGCGGCGTCCGTCACGGTGCCGCGGGAGCTCTAACCGCCGCCCAGATCAACTCCGGCATCGTGCTAGAGAACGTCGAACCGGGAATCCGGGCAGGTCAAGACATGGAGGAGTTCGGCACGCTGATGGCCGCTTTCGCCCCTCATGCCGATGGTCTCTCCGTGTCCATCGACACCGAGGACGTGATCCGGGACGGCGTTAATAACCCAAACTAGATTGTATTAGGCCTTCTGATGTATATGATACTTCTGAACTTGCCATGCCCGAAACAATCCAATTTGTAAAACTGTATGTATATATATTTTTTTTTGCTAAGGGCGACTCGTCACTACGATGTCGGCCATTTTTGTCCTGAAGGCGACCCGCCTGCACGGCGTCGGCTGTCAGAGCCAGATTCACATGAATAGGCTATTATCCCCCGACTGGGATGCTAGGGTAGTATTTCTTCAGATATTTCCTGTTGATGGCTCTGGCGAGTCTCTGCCCTTCCAAGTCTTCAAGGATATAAGCATTACCCGGAGCGTATTCCACCACGCGATACGGGCCTTCCCAGTTTGGCGACCATTTACCGAATCGGCTATCTTTGGTACCAATGGGTAGAACGACTTTCCATACTAGCTCTGATTTGGTGAAGCTCTTGCTCCTTACCTTTGTGTTGTAATACTTGGCCACCCGTATCTTATTCTTTTCAATATATTCCAAAGCCCTAAGCCGATGACAGTGCAAATCTTCTAAGCTGTACATCATAATGTCTTTGTATTCACCGGCCGTAAGCTTATTTTGCAACGTGACACGCCGTGTCTCAGACTGAATCTCCCATGGCAAGACAGCAGCGTGTCCATAGACTAGCTCATAAGGTGAAGCCTTGATCGATCTATGCTGTGCCATGCGATATGCCCACAGTGCCTCGCTCAAATGCAAATACCATTTTCTGGGGTTCTGCTCAATCTTTTTCTTGATGACCTTGATCAAAATTTTATTGGAGGCTTCTGCTTGTCCGTTGGCTTGGGCGTAGTACGGCGATGAATTATAAATCTTGATGCCCATGTCGTCAGCAAAGGTCATAAACTCCTCTGAAGTGAACATTGTCCCCTGATCGGTTGTGATCGTCTGAGGTATGCCGAACCTGTAAATAATATGCTCCTTCACAAATTCGATCACGTCAGCTGAAGTGGCGTTCCTCAAAGGAATGGCTTCCACCCACTTGGTGAAGTAATCAGTCGCCACCAAGATCCATTTGTGACCCTTGCTCGATGGTGGGTAGATTTGGCTGATTAGATCAATACCCCATCCCCTAAACGGCCATGGTTTAATTATAGGATTCATAGCAGAGGCTGGAGACTTTTGTATATTTCCAAACTTCTGGCATTCTTGACACTCTTTGTAATATTTGAAACAATCTTCCAGCATCGTAGGCCAATAGTAACCAGTCCTCCTAATGATCCACTTCATCTTGTGAGATGATTGATGTGCACCGCAGACTCCATTATGTACTTCGCTCATCAGCCTTACTGATTCTTCTGTCCCCAGGCATTTGAGCAGCACTCCTTCAACAGTCTTGTAATAGAACTGACCATCCAACAACACGTACTTGGTGGCTTTATATCTTAGCTTTCTGCTGACCTTTTGTGAAGGATTTGCCAGGTAACCTGCTATCTTGCCCCTCTAGTCATCAACCGATTGCTCGTGTTACAAATCTCCTGCATCGGCCGATAACCCGACGCGTTCTGCGCTAGCCGATTAGCCTCCTGGTTCTGGGCCCTGGGGATGTGACAGAGAGATACCGTCATGAACTTCTTGATGAGAGCCTGGCACTGATCATGGTAACCTCTGAGTATCTCGTCTTTACACTCATACAAACCGAGCAATTGGTTGATGACTAGTTGTGAGTCACCAAATACTTCAACTGCGTCGGCTTTTGCTTCATGCAGAAGCTGAAAACCTTTCCATGCGGCTTCATATTCAACCTGCTTATTTGTGACAATCGGCCCTATCTGGAAAGCATACTCAAAACGCAGACCTCGCGGTGAGATGAGCACTACTCCAGCGCCACCACCTTGCTTGCACGAAGAACCGTCAAAAAACATAGTCCATGGCGCTATATCCGCTACATTAACCGACCCTCCGTGATGCTGTGTAATGAAATCGGCTATCGCCTGCCCTTTGACCGCCTTAGCCGATTCGAACCTCAAGTCAAACTCTGAAAGCGTCAGGATCCATTTGCCTATCCGACCATTTAAAATAGGCATCGAAAGCATGTGCTTGATGACATCCTCCTTGGACACCACCACACACTCCGAGGCAAGCAAGTAGTGCCTCAACTTGGTGCATGAGTAGAATAGGCACAAACACAACTTCTCGGTCGGTGTGTATCTTGTCTCAGGGTCAAGGAGCCGCCTGCTCAGGTAGAAGACTGCTCTCTCCTTCCCTTCAAATTCTTGAAAAAGGGCCGACCCAATGGTATGGCTTTCGGCCGTCACGTACAACTTAAAAGGCTTCCCTACCCGTGGCGGTACTAAGACAGGAGGAGTCTTCATGTATTCTCTGATCTCATCAAAAGCCTTCTGTTGCACGTCACCCCATTTGAACTCTTGATCATTCTTGAGCTTCAACAATGGTGAGAACGGCAGTACTTTCTCTGATAAGTTGGCAATGAACCTTCTGATAAAGTTAACCTTACCAAGTAAAGGCTGCAATTCCTTCTTGTTGGTTGGAGGTACGAGTTCATCAATCGCCTTCCTACTCTTGCTGCCAATCTCTATCCCTTTGCGGTGGACCATAAATCCCAGAAATTCGCCAGCTGACACGCCAAACGCACACTTGTTAGGATTCATCTTCAGACCATGTCGCCTTGTGCACTCCAAAGTGGTTCTCAAATCGGCCAGGAGATCTTTATTGCTTTTAGATTTCACCACCACATCATCTATATAAATTTCAACTACCTTACCAATCAACTTGTGAAATATATAATTCATAGCCCTCTGATAGGTTGCACCCGCATTCTTTAATCCAAACGTCATGACCACCCATTCAAACAAACCAAGCGCACCAGGGCACCTGAAGGCGGTCTTCGGGATGTCTTCATCAGCCATAAAAATTTGATTATAACCAGCATTGCCATCCATGAAGCTAATAACTTGGTGCTTAGCAGCCGAGTCTACCAACATATCGGCTATTGGCATAGGATAGCCATCCATCGGTGTAGCTCTATTTAAATCCCTGAAATCAATACAGACTCGCAATTTACCATTTTTCTTATACACAGGGACAATGTTCGATATCCACTCGGCATATCGGCAAGCTCGAATGAACTTGGCTTCTAACAGCCTCGTGATTTCGGCCTTAATGTCAGGTAGAGCATCCTCTCTAAAACGACGTGGAGGCTGCTTGTGTGGCCGAAACCATGGGTTGATAGGTAGCCTGTGCTCAACAATAGATTTGTCCAATCCAGGCATTTCATAATATTCCCAGGCGAAACAATCTTTGTACTCTTTCAATAGTTGAACCAGCTCCTGCCTGAACTCTAGGCCTAAATTGGCGGCAATAAACGTCGGCCTTGGTCTGTCACCGGGTCCAACATCCACTCCTTCGAGCTTGTCGGCCGACGTGAATCCTTGCCCCAACTTACCCTCTGTGCCGTCAATCGGATTCTCCATTTAATAAAAAGACTCAGAGCCGATTGCCCTGATCGGCTGTTGACTCTCATCACTGACCTTGATGGAGCCTCCTTCCCAAGTCTTGCCAGAGAAACAGTCATGATCCCTAACTTCCCAGTATGTGGCATCTGCCATAGCCACGCTGACCGAGTCGTCGGCCGGGATCACTTCGACCTCATCGCCATGCCACTGAATTAGACACTGATGCATGGTCGATGGCACGCAGCAGTTGGCATGAATCCAGTCGCGTCCGAGTAGCAAGTTGTAGGCACCTTTACTGTCGATCACGAAAAATGTGGTAAGCAGTGTCTTCTTCCCCACTGTTAGCTCGACGTTGATTGCCCCCCGAGTATTTGAAGAATTGCCCCCGAAATCCTTGAGCATTAGATCAGTTTCTATTAGATCATCGGGACCCTTGCCTAGCTTGCGGAATATAGTGTAGGGCATGAGATTGACAGTGGCACCACCGTCCACCAACATCTTCGTCATGGGCATGCCATCGACATAACCTTTGAGATAGAGGGCCTTCAAATGTCAATTCTTGGCTGGCTTATCGAAAGTAGCTTGCTGTGCGAGCACTAACTTGGCCACTCCGTCTTCTGATTCCGAATCGTCTGAGTCGAACTCGGTATCATACTTCTTCGCTCTGAACTCTGCAGGCAGCACGAACACCATCTGTGCATCGGCTACAGCCTTTCCATTATTTTGTGGAGGCTTCTCACGCCATATCTGTTTGGCACGTCCCTCAGCCTGGAGTTCTCTATTTCTGAGCCTCTGCACCCGGCGCCTTTGGCTCCTAGTTAGATCACCTGGGCACCACTGATTCTCCTGCCAAACTGGCTGTCGGCGTTCAACTACCGCTTCATCAAGCCGATCGTGCGAGTCCCTTTTTTCACGCCGATCCCGCGGGCTGTGGGGGCTCCCCAGCCTCTGATGCACAGACCGGCGGTTGACATGGGAGCCTGTACTCTCGGTACTGATCGCTGCATTCTGGGCAGTTGCGCAGCGTTGGCAGTCTCAAGCCTTCATTCCAACAATGTCGGAAGAATGGGCAATGCCAATGATCCTCCTCACCTCCCCGGTGGCGGGTCATTTCTTCATGATAGCGCGCCTCTTCTTCTTCGCGGAGCCACCTGCGGTACTCCTCTTCTTCGCGCTGCAGCCGCCTCTGATGATCTTTCTCTTTCTGTCGCCGCCATTTGTTCAGAAGGTGCTGGTGTGTGGGCCTCCTGCTCTTGGTACCACTGGATTCTCCCTGCTCCGGCTGCCTCTGATTCTGTTCCCTCCTTCCTTTGATCAGCGCCAGCTCCTCAGCTGTGATTTGTGCATCGGTATCAACTGAGGAGTTCTTCCTAGCCCGTTCGGAGGTTAATACCTTTACTTTAGTCAGAGGATTCACGATCTGGACCATGTTCTGCCCTTTCGGGAATGGGAATTTGTCAATCTTCATCTTTCCCTTGGGAGGAGCCTCAAATTTCAACAAACCGCGCCTAATAGCATTCTGGATTGCTGTTTTGAAATTACGACAATTGTTTGTTGAGTGTGAGGTGAGGCCATGGTATTGGCAGAACGGTTTTCCCTGCAAATTTTCAGGAGATGGCTTGACGTAATCAGCTGGGAAGGTGATGTGGCCTGCACTGACTAATAGGTCGAAGAGATTTCCAGCTTGCGCGTGTCAAAGTCGTATTGATCTTCCGCGCTCCAACCCTTCGGTACGGCCATGGGCTTTGTTCCCCATTTAAGCTCAACAGCAGCCACTTATTCATTCTCTCCATCCTCTGAGTCAGAATCACAGACGTAGGCCTGCTTGTATTTTGAATCTTTCTTGAAACTCTGGGCCTGCTGTTCTAATGCGGCTACCCTCTGCATCACCTCGCTGATGCTGTTGAAGTTGGTGCCCACAAGCTTCTCTTGGACGTGTGGGAGCAACCCACTGACCACTATCTTGGCGAGCTATTTGTCGTTCAGGTTCAAAGAGTAACACAAGTTCCTGGTCTCCCTGAACCGCTTGATGAAAGCCGATCCAAGTTCATTCGGCTTTTGGCGCATGTTGGTGAGATCTGTGATGTCTTTCTCCCCAGTGCCGCAGAAGAAGTAATTATGGAATTTAGTCTCCAGATCTTCCCAGCCTTGAATCGAGCCAGGCTCCATAGATGCAAACCAGCTAAACGCCGGCCCTGTCAGTGATAGCGGAAAGAGCCGGACCCTGTGAGCTACCTCATACGAAGCTTCGCCGAGCTGGGTCAGGTAACGGCTGATGTGCTCCATGGTGGTGATGTCGTCCTGCCCACTGAACTTGGAGAAGTTGGGTAAGCGATACCTGGGCGGCAATGTTACTCGATCGTACCACTCGGGGTAAGGGCGCCTGTACTTGATTCCAGTCTCGGTCTTCGGCTGTAGACCGAACGTATCACGGAGCATGGCACTCATCTGCTCCAGCAGCTGATTGTTGGGCGTCTGGGCGTACCCCGGATGCGGCGCTGCCTGAAGGTCTTGATATGTGATCCCCTCATGGTATCCAGGAGTTGGGTTGGCCACGTCTGCCGCCGGCGTATTTCCAGCTGTCGGATTCACTGCTGATGAGTTCATCGAGTTCACCTACTGTCCAGTGGCCTGCATGAAAGCGGCGAGCTCCTCCGGAGTATGATCTTTGTATAATCTTGGAGAAGCTGCTATTTTTTGAGCCGAACCGGCCGCAGCGGCACCCTGCCCTGGCGTTTTCGGCTGGCTCGGCTGTTGCGGTGAGGAATTGGAGGTCCCTGCCGCTGCTTTTGGATCTGCGTCCTCTGCGGGTATGTTGAAGTAAACCGGACCCAGAGACTCCCAATCCTGTCGTTTGAAAATAGTCTTCATGATGTTATAGAATGTCTGCAGGAAGGATTTATGGTGATGGCCGACTGCTGAATAGGCGGCCTCCCAGGTCGCTTCTTCCAGCATCTGCTTGAGGTCGGCCTTGCACTCCTCTTCAGATTTATCAGAATGGCCGTCCATGATACATCTAGGGAATGCATTCTTCTTCACTACCGAACCATCACGCTGCTTGCTGAACGAAAGCAGGCAGGCATCAGCGAATTCTTCAACAATCTTGTTCAGCACTGCCGCGTCCTCCTCACTGGGATCTTCGACCCTGACCCTGAGGACACCGTCATCCCTGGAGGGGCCGTCCGCCGCAGCCTTTCCTTTTGCCATGGTCTTCAATGAAAGGTCCCACCGGGCGTGCCAAAAAGTGTGTTGGCGCAAAAAGTGGTTCCCTAAGCCCAACACACCAGCGAAGCCGGAAACGACCCTTGAGGCAGTAAAGCTCTCGCAGATCCAGCTAGCTTCGGACCCGGTCTGAGAGTGTCAGTAACACCCAAGCGTGCTAGTCAATTTGACCTGCAATTGACAAGGAAAAAGATAGTAATCAGTAATCACAGGGCGGAACTAACCGGTATGTCCAGATAGTTCCAACTGTATGGCTCGAAGAGCCGATGTAATGGGAGATTGACTAGAAAGCCGATTCCGTCATGTTATGAACCGATTGTTGCGAAACATGCATTATAACTCAAGTTAAACGATTCAGACATGAATTCAATGACATACACTTGCATTAGACAGAAGTATACTACAAAAGATGTAGTCACAGCAAGCTAACATGATCATAAGATGTCTCAATGTAAAACGAGATGAAATCGGCTATTTCAGCCGATTCAGTGTATACGGGCAACATACAAGCCTATAAAGCAAACAATGTTTCAACTCTCCGGCTAATAAATCTAAATCACAATCTTGCAACAGTGGAGATCGAGCGGATCGAGGCAGTCATGATAAAGTTGTAACTTAGATCCGTTAACCCTTGAATCTAGACAATGTTTATTTTATTACTTGAGTGCGACCCGTATCTAATCTAGATCCAAAATACAACCGGCTGGTGCAAAACATTCTATCTTATCAATATAAAACGAATGGTAAACATAATTCGTTGAACATATAGATCCATTAGATATAAGCCGACGTATATGGATCAAGACGGGCAAATTGATGATTGCTTTAAATAATAAACAATAAACATAAGCAACATCGGTAACTTAATGAATCTAGCTAAACTGCCAAATTTAACTAGAGCCGATAACTAATCCATGCATGCAAACTGTCTTAATCTATAGCCTGTCCACCGGATGACGTTAACTAATAGATTAACCAAGCAAACAAACACGAATGGATAACTAATCCGCGCGTGAAAACCGTCCTAATCTGCATCTCGTCCACCGGATGACGGTTAACACAGATTGATCGGGTAAACCAGCGTGAATCATCCTTGACTCACTGTGCTTCCCGCGTCCACCGGATGACGCCAAAGAAACAGAGCTTAGCAAGGACCCTGGTCCGCCATGCTTCCACGTCCACCGGATGACGCTAAAAAGACATAGTTTAACAGGGGGTTGACGATACTTACAAGCAAGCCTGCGTCCACCGGATGACACCCAGCCTGGATGAATTAACTCGCCAGACTCGACTGACTCTAGGGTTTGTTTGGCCGGAGCCGAAAGTTGTGTTGTATTGATGTTGTTGTTTTTTTACAATGGCTGAGGGCTTATATTTATACCCTGAGCGTAGCTAGAGTCCTAGTCGAATTACAACTTATTAATAGATAAGGAAATCAACAAACTATCCTATATCTAAGGTAACTTGGAGTCACATCTTCCCTTTCGTAACGAACTCCGATCGTGATCGCATCTTGGCGGCGCGGACTCTGGATGACGTCACCATATGCCGACGCTGCACGCCTTCTGTCACCTTCGCCCGATAACCGATTCACCGTTCAATCGGCTATTCTCCTTCCTTCCGCTGGACGGAATCTGCTTCCGAGATCGGCTATCTTCCTTCGGTATCGGCTATCGGCTTCTGGCATCGGCTATCGGCTACCAGCCCAAAATTCGGTGTTAACAATACGGAAACTCACAAACTTTCCTAAATTAATGGTAACTTGGAGCCCAATCTTTTCTTTCTTTATCGGACTCCGAACGTGATCATTTCCTGGCGCTGGAGATCTGTGCTGACGTCATCAATCGGCTATTTCCTTCAACCGCATCGTCTACGCTTCAGCCCAACAATCGATTTCGGGACCCGATCGACTATCTGTCTGGGCCTCTGCCCCAAAATCGGCTATCTGCTCTCGGCGTCGACTATCTGCACTCAGTCCAGATTTTGGTGTAAACACCAAGTATGGACTCTAGTTGAAAGACCCAACACCAACATCATCGGCACCAAGTAGGTATTCAGAAACAAGCAAGATGAAGATGGAATGGTGACAAGGAACAAGACAAGATTGGTGGCTCAAGGATTCACTCAAGTAGAGGGCTTGGACTTTGAAGAAACATATGCACCGGTAGCAAGACTAGAGGCAATCCGAATCCTTCTAGCCTATGCTGCCCATCACAACTTCAAGCTATATCAAATGGATGTGAAGAGTGCATTTCTTAATGGCCCAATACAAGAGTTGGTATATGTGGAGCAGCCACCGGGTTTCGAAGATCCCAAGTTCCCAAACCATGTCTATAAACTCCATAAGGTGCTCTTAAGCAAGCACCAAGAGCATGTTATGAATGCCTTAAGGAATTCTTGCTCAAACAAGGCTTTGAAATAGGCAAAACTGATCCTACTCTTTTCACTCACAAAGCTGGTAAAGATTTATTTGTGTGCCAAATATATGTCGATGACATAATATTTGGTAGTACTAACAATGTCTTTTGTGAGGAATTTAGTAGGACCATGACTAAGAGATTTCAGATGTCCATGATGGGTGAGCTCAAATTCTTCCTCGGGTTTCAAGTCAAGCAATTGAAAGGAGGAACTTTCATAAGTCAAACCAAGTACACCCATGACATGCTCAAGAAGTTTGACATGGCGAATGCAAAAGCTATCAAAACTCCCATGCCAATCAACGGACATCTTGATCTTAATGAGGAAGGGAAAGCCATGGACATTAAGGTATATCGCTCCATGATCGGCTCTCTACTCTATTTGTGTGCATCTAGGCCCGATATTATGCTTATTGTGTGCATGTGTGTTAGATTTCAAGCTAACTCGAAAGAGTCTCATTTGATGGCCGTTAAAAGAATCTTGAGATATCTAGTGCACACTCCAAACCTTGGCTTGTGGTATTCTAAGGGCTCCAAGTTCGATTTGCTTGGGTATTCAGATTCCGATTACGCCGGTTGCAAAGTAGATCGAAAAAGCACTTCGGGGACGTGTCAATTCCTTGGACGGTCCCTAGTGTCTTGGAGTTATAAGAAACAAAATTGTGTAGCACTTTCCACCGCCGAGGCTGAGTATGTTGCAGCCGGTGCATGTTGTGCGCAACTACTTTGGATGAGGCAAACCCTTCGTGATTTCGGATGTCACTTTACCAAAATACCATTATTGTGTGACAATGAGAATGCCATAAAGCTTGCAAATAATCCCGTAAGTCACTCAAGAACCAAGCACATTGACATCCAACATCACTTCTTGAGAGACCACGAAACCAAAGGAGATATCAAAATACGCCATGTGAGCACCGAAAAGCAACTAGCCGGTATCTTCACTAAGCCTCTCGATGAGTCAAGGTTTTGCGCTTTGCGTAGTGAACTAAATATCCTTGATTCTAGAAATGTGGTTTGAAACTTAGCACACAACTGTTTGCTTAAGCTAGGTTGTTTGAAAAGGATTTAAAAAGGTTCAATTACGTCTTTCAAAACTATATTGAATGTGTGCTTGTGCAATCTTGGTCACTGCTTTTAATTCTTAGTCCTTCTGACCAAGTGATTGCATAAATAATATCTTGTGACCTTGTTCTTGCTGAAGACCAGAATAGGTCTAGGTTCTCTGCTGGAAGGCAGGGCGGCAGTGCCGCTCCTAGCCGTGGCAGTGCCGGGCCTCTGCCCGGCAGTGCCACGCTTTGCCAGCTTGGCGGCCCGTGGGCCACTTTAGTCAGAACGGTCGGGCCTTCCTCTCTCTATCCCGTGCCCGTGACCGTTCCTCCCTCTCTCCCTTCATTATCTCGGTCTCTCTCCCTCTTCCCTTCAAACCGAGAGAACAGGGTGACGGCGCCCCTGCCCGGCACCGCCGCCTCCCCTGCCGCGCGCTATCCCCCTGCTAGGCCTGCTACTGGGTGTGTTGGAGGGCGTGCTCCTCTTCCCCACCGGCGTCCAGGTCCCTTGAAGGCGCAGCACCTCCTCTCTCCTTCCCTCTTTCATGGTATGTGAAGCCCTAAGTGAAGAACTTCCCCGATCTATGCAATGTGATGGTTATGGTTGAAGAAAAGTGTTGCTATGGGTAGTTTGATAGGTCTAGAGTCAAATCCTTGTGATGAAATTAGCTGATCCGATGTTTCAACCGCTGAGAAAGATTGAGGGCAGAGGGGCTTCACTGCGCAGGCGTGGTAGTGCTAGGTTAAGGCGCGGCAGTGCCGGGCCCTTTGCAATGAGTCCCTGCCACCCAATCTTTGCCTCAACAGTTGACACCTCAGATTTGCTACTTTCATCACACAGATTTGTTCAACACTCATTTCTTCTCATTATTTACACTTATTTACCACATTTGCGTAAATGACGGATGAAGCAAGGCGTGAAGCGAGGACGAAGGGTGGTTTCGACGCTGGGGCTGGGTCCAGCAACCCACGTCCCCCGCGTACGAAGCAGCCAGCCCGTCGAGGTGGACGAAACCTGGAGGGCAGGACGGATAGGCTGGCACTCCGTGATGCTGAGTTGCTGGAGCAGGCTGGATGGACCATTCCAGATGGTGCCTGCCCGGATACCCCAGATGATCTTTCCATGTTTGATGGGGCATATCTTCAGTGGGATGAGCATGATCACCATGTGTGTGCTCCAGTTGAGAGGAGGCAAAGGCACAAGATCAGCTACCACAACCAGTTTAGGACTGTGCAGGAGCAGAGACAGGTCAACCCTTATGCTAGGCGTAAGGATGTTGAGCTTGATTACAAGTTTTGGTTTGCCTTTCAGTCAGACTTCTATGAGTCCGTCCTCTTTGCTTCCAAGAAGCCCAAGATTGCTCCGATCAGATATATTGATTGGGAGCAGTTGGCAAGCATGAATGACAGAGTGTGCAACCAGGTCATTGCCTTTTGCAAGAACAGAGGTATCTATGATTTGATGGGTTTCAGGTATGACTGGAACACAGAGATTCTATATCAGTTCCTAGCCACCTATTACTTTGACAGAGAGGATGATGAGTTGCACTGGATGACTGATGTTCACCACTACCGAGTGGATTTCACTACTTTTGCTCGGATTTTTGGTTTTGGTGAATGGGACAGGGATACTTATGATCTGCATGATGAGCGGACACTCACTGATGGCGAGTTGGCCCATCTATATGATCATCCCAGTCAGGCAGATGGTTTGGTGAAGGGGCTGAAGAGTCGGTACTACATCCTGAACAACCTATTCCGCCAGACTCTTCATCCCAAGGTTGGTTCAGCTTCCAACCTATATGGGACAGCGAGGAACATGCTTGCCAGGACATAGCCAGGTAGTGGGTCTTTCTTAGTGTCTCGCTTCATTTGGCGCGAGTTGATTATCACTTCTGAGGATGCTAGGAAGGCCCTACCTTATGCTCCATACTTGATGTTTGTGATTGAGCACGTGTCTGGCATCATATTCAAGAAGGATGTGTCCCATGAGCCGTTTCGGGTTGACAAGACTCACCACTCAGGCGTTGGTGAGAGTAGGGCAGCCACCTGGTCTTCCAGCAGGCGGGCTGCCCCGTCTTCAGATATTCCCAGTTCTTCCCATTCTGGCTCCCAGCGGCGTCCCAGGAAGAAGAGCCGTCTCTCCCGCATGCTAAAGAGGATTTTCGGGGCTTGTATGCATGCTTCTGACTCTGCATACAAGGCTCGCATAGAGAACAGGGAGATACATGAGCATTTGGGGCTGTGACCGATTGACCCTCCTACACCACCTCCTGTGTTCAGTGAGATGTCTGGCTCCAACGTTGAGGACGTCGATTGGAACCAGCTTGCACGAGAGGAGGAGGAGGACCGTCCCGGCACGTCGTCTCGCGGCGTACGCTTCACCGCCACCACTCACCGCCAGGGACACGCCGTTGTCGAGTCCGACGACGATGATGAAGAGGAAGAAGACCACAACGACAACGACGACGATGACGAGGGGGAGGCCTCTAGTGAGGATGATGACGAGTAGTTGTACTTCACTCTTCTCTCTTTTCTTTCTTTTTTGTGCTTGTTGCCAAAAGGGGAGAAGGGGATTAGAGAGGGGTACAACAACTTTTCATCATTTTTACTAGTGTTCAGCTTGTGAGCTTATTGTTTAGATCTTGTGAGAGCTAGTAGTTGTAGAGTTGAGAGTGTTTCTCAAACTCATTTGGTTTGTAATAAGTACTTTGATGTCTCTATTTTATTTGGTTGTGAATCTTAGTACTTTATTTGTGAACCAGCCTGTGTTTTTGCGTAAACTAGTTCTACTTTTTATATACTCTGTGTAGGTGATTTGCTTCCGCGAAGTTTCTATCTTCAAGCAGAGCGGCAGTGCCGCCCTATCTGACGGCAGAAGCTAACTCTGATTGTCTCACATGTCATTCGCATCACGTTTATCTTTATCACACTGTGTGCTGCACCCCACAGAGATCATGGATGTAGGAGGAGACCCCATTTCACTCTAGTGTGTGAAACTTAGCCTTTTATGCTAAGTTTGGAAATTCAAATTCCACTCACATATTCAGGGGGAGACTCTACATTCAAAGTCTCATTTAAATCTCGCTGTACTTTATCTTTTATCTCTCTAATCGTGTTGTCATCAATCACTAAAAAGGGGAATATTGTAAGTGCAATCAAGCCCTAAAGTGGGTTTTGGTGATAATGACCACGCGATTAGAAGACTAATGAGATTTATCGAGACGATGGACAGGCAAAAGCATTAGGAGGATGTAATCTTATGCAGGTGGACCCCTAACATTTAAAGGATGCGGCATCCGGCTCAAAGGAGTTTTAAATTCGTTTTATTTTGAAATTGAGTATAGGAAAGCCGCACTATTAAGGGGGATGCAAAAGACAGGTTTGAAAGTGTGACCAACCGCAAATCTCTACACCGAACATCCTCACTTCCACTGCCAAAGCCAGCCACAAAAATCCAGATCATTCTGTCCTAATTTGGCACCGCGGCACTACCGGCCGAGCGTCACTGCCGCTCCAAGCCCAGCACTGTCGCGACTTGTTTCGACCGTTAGACTCGAGGGGCCTTCTTAGCCTCCCTCCTGTCGCCCCCAACGGTCATCTCTGCCATTTACTCAGTTCCCAGACCAGAGAAGTTACTTTCTTGCTCTCTCTCACTCCCAACAAGCTCTCTACTCTCAAGTTTGAATCCAAGTTTGAATCTAGAAGATTGTGAACTGAATCTTAGCAAGAACAAGCTTCTCCCCACTGATCTTCAACTTCCTCAAGCACTTGATTCGCGTTCAAACCGGTGGTTTGCATTTGTTACTCTTGGAGCTTGCTCCTAACCGGCTAGAGCGTCGCCCGGTGAGCTTGCCAATCTTGTGGCAGCCCCGGGAGGTTTGTAATCACTCTCACAAGTTAGTGGAATCACCCCCTCTTTTCAAGAGTTAACTCTCTTGACTTGAAACCAAGGATTGGGCTTTGTGAACCCAAGTTTTCTTTGTGGAACCTCAACAACGTGGAGTAGGCAAGCCTTTGTGGCGAGGTGAACCACGGGTTAAATCTTGTGTCACTTGTGTTGCTTGTTTTATTCTCTATTTGTTGAGTTTCTTGACTTCTAGGGTTTGGTCCTGATCTACGAATTGGTGGTGTTCTAGCTGTAAGGAAAGGGTGTGCTAGGGTCTACACATATCAGGGAATATCAGTAATTTGTTCGATCTAAATTTCCCCAAGCAGTTTTTGAATTGTGTAGAATTTGCTCTGCGAGGTCCAGCACTGCCGCTCTGGGAGCAGCAGTGCCGGGCAGCCCGGTAGTGCCGCTCTACAGGCCGGCACTGCCGCGCTTGTTACTAACCTCTGTTCGCGAAGATTTTTCACAGGCCTATTCAACCCCCCTTCTAGGCCATTCCGTGATCCTACACATTGTTTGGAATGCCATAAGAATGAACATACCAGATCAAAAGGACATAGTTACCAGCTATGAGTCTCTATGCACTTACAATTTACAAAGACACTCCAGTCTATAGTTAGAAGATGCCACTTTGGCTGACCTGCATTAAGGATGGTATATGAAGATGCCCTACCACTGAAGGCACAACAAGCATAGTTAAAAGGGAAAAAAAGAGAAAAACTGCTTACCACGAAAGATGCGATGGAGTTTTCACTCATTGCCATGAGAATATTTTGCCATCAACTCCTGGCATGGAGGTTGTTGGGTGAAATCCTATACAGTATTTAGCAAATTTACCGCGCGCGTGCACACACCCCCTTGAAACAAATAAACATGACATAATACTCAAAAAAATTCTAACAAATCTCATACGCATAAAAAAAACACATTGAGACAAAAAAAACAAAGAATGAACATGCTCACATTTAGCATTATATGTTCCAAATAACAACTACAAAAAAAAAATGCACGAGAACAAAATAGCTCAATCAGTAGCGGGCACACAAACACACACAAAAGAAAAAAAAACAACTCAATCATCAGCAGGCGCACATAAAGAAAAAAAAAACATAGCCACACTCACACATAGAAACATAATTCAATATGCCAACTGAGAAGCTCAGATAAAATAAAAGGCAAAAAATACGCGCGCGCACGCAAAAAAAAACACAGAGAGAGGCACACACAGAGATAAAAAAAAGGAGCAATAACACCAAAAAGCAAACAAAATCAACAACCGGTAAAAAAATGTAGATCTATTAAAAATACAAATATCAGCTACAAATAAAAAAACAATAAAAATAACACACGCACACACGCAAGCAAACACACACAAACGACCCCAACAAATAAACATGGCATAATACTCAAAAAATTTCTAACAAATCTCATACACATAAAAAAGACACATTGAGCCAAAAATAACAAAGGATGCGCATGCTCAAATCTGTTTTATACATTCCAAATAAAAACTACACAAAATCTAATGCACGAGAAAAAATAGCTCAACCAGCAGCGGGCACACACAACCAAAAAGAAAAAACAACTCAATGATTAGGCGCATACACACAAAGACAGAAAACAAAAAAATAAAGGCACAGGCACACACAGAAACTAAGTTAACAGGCCAACTGCTCAGAAAGAATAAAAAAGAAAAGACAAAAAATGCAGAGAGAGAGAGGGAAAAAGGAAGCAACACTACCAAAAAGCAGGAAAAAAAGTCAGCATTACATAAAAAGAAATGTTGATCTACTAAAAAAATCCAAATATCAGCTACAAATAAAAATCAAGAAAAATAACACACGCACACACAAGCAGAAACACACACCCACTTTAAAAGGAAACCCCCCCCCCCCCCCCCCCCCCCCCCCCGGGCCACCCCAAAAAAAGCAGCAACTACATGATCGGGTGTCGCGGCAGCTGCTGTCACTGCAGCCCTACATGATCATATAAAAGCAAAGCAAAGATCATCATCCGGCGAACTGGATAGCAATGCAGAGTGATCACAAACCACAAACTCAGGCAGGCAGAATGCCTGCTTCTGTCATCCATTCCAAGGAAGAGGAAAGAAAGTGCAGAGCGTCAAGGAGTTGATGATGATCCGCTAAATTTGCTCTGAGGTATGGCTGGCGAGCCTTGGCGGAACCAACTGGTCTTTCACTGCTAGTGCGACTTCCATATTATGGAGTACTATATGCAATTAAGCATCATTCAGACCGAGCTTGATATTGAGCATTGCAATTTGTGTGGGTCAACAACACTCACAATTTCACACTGGGCAAGCTACTTCCTTCAAATTATGTCACTTTAGTTCTTAAACTCTGACCGAAGAATACTATCAATATGTTCAGGTTGTCAGATCCATACTCAAATGTAGCATACTGAAATTTATGTTGCAAAGGTTGAGGCAGAGTGCTATAATAAGCAGTACAACACCACATGGTTTTCTTTGCTCCGGAGTGCATTCAGACTAATGTCAGCTGAACATAATCTAACTAAAAAGCTTGCAGATAGACATCACAAACAAATAGGATAAGGGTAGGTAGCTCAAATAGGACACAATCACACATGTACTCAGAAACCGACATTCACTAGAAAAATTAGAACAATTCATGAATATAACAGTTGGAGGTAACTAAACTCATAGAAGTAACTAATCTGAATAAAAACTCTTGAGTCTTACTCATTCCCGCTGGGAACTTATGGTAGCTGATATCGATATCATCTATCTATGCATCGGAAGGAACCATCAGGGTGCCAATCAAGGCATTTAATTCAGCTGAACACATGCCTCTTCGATGACCACCGTTTGCCTGAGGCCTGCCTTATGCTTGCTGCATCGTCAAATCTCATGAACAAATCAACCGAAGCTGCAGAATAAGATCCACAGAAAGACAACTACTGCATACCTAAATCGCACGACCAAAAATAAAATCACCCCTCACACACACGCACATACAAACACGCCCTAGTCTCCCTTCCCTCCAGGGATAGGGCCGAGAAATCGAGGAAAAAAAAAGCCAGCAATACCTCCTCAAATCAGCGGCGGCCGGAATAGGGGAAGCGGTGACGATGGCCGCACCCCAACACACCCGCCCACGAGGATCGGGGAAACACCGGCAACGACCATGGCACAAGGTGTCCAGCGCGCGAGAACAACACCACACCCCCAACGGCTCTGCCCCAGCTGGCTCCACCCACATCTTCAGCAGGGAGCCGCGCGACGTGGAGCATCGTAGGCCGAGCGACAGCGGCCGCTGAACCACCGTCTACTCTACGCGGCGAAGAGGGGAAAGTGACGGTATGAAGAGAAACGATAAGGGGCGGCGAAACGGTTTGTGGATTTCGCAAGCTCTATTCGTGGACCCGTTAAAGCGTGGCGGACCCGTCAGCTGACCCATACATATGCATGAATCTCGGACCAAACAAACGGCCCAGAATTTGACAGATAAAAATCTACAAAATCTGTTGACAGATAGATAGCATAAATCTTTTTAAAATAAAAAATATAAATAAAAATATTAATAACATGTAACCCCAACACGAAGCTTTGGTCGCACCGGTACACGACACGGACGCTTTATCCACCAAGCTTTGCAAAGCACGTCTACGAAGTACGAACTGAATGCTTACATAGCATGCCATACATACTCGATTTACGTAGAATTAATCGAAACGACACGCGGGAACGACTAAGGATCACTCAAGCAGCTGCAAGCAGAGCCAGCACCCCGGCCGCGAGCGCGACGACGGCGCGGAGCGAACGGCATCCGCCGTGCCGGCGGCTGGCCGCGCCGGACTTGGACTCCCGCCTGTTGCCGTCGCGCGGGTACATCTCCGCCGCCGGCGGCCCGTACGTGGTCGGCCACGGGTACCCGTACGGCTGCGGCGGGTAGTAGTACCCGGTCGACGGCGGGTAGTACCCGGGGACCACCACTGGCGCCGGCGGCGGGGGCGGGGGCGATGGCGAGGGCGGCGGCGGCGAGGGGACCGGCTCCGGCGGCGGGTGGTGGGTCGTCGGCACCTCCGGCGGAAGCGGGTGCGGGTCCAGGTCGCACACGCACATGAAGCACTTGCAGTCCTCGCGGGTGGCGATGCGGCCCAGCACCGCCGCCGGGCACGCCGCCAGCACCACCATGGCCACCGCCGCCGCCGCGACCTGCTGGAGCGGCAGCAGCATTCCGCCGCCTCGGATTCTCATGCTAGGACTAGGAGTAGGAGTTGCTTTCTTCTAGCTTCCAAGTGGTTCATGAGTGATCATTACTGACTGGCCGGGTATATAAAGTGACTTGGGAAGCATGTGCTGGTGCATCTGCATGGCGTAGTTTTTCGTGTTGCAGACTTGCAGGTAGAACGACTGCTCGTTTCTGGGGGTTGCGTGCTCTGCTTCAGTGACCAACCCAAATAAACGCAGACTTCTTTTTTGGGTTTTCACTTTTTTGGGTCACTTCTGTTGATTGGCTTCTCTCTTGATGGATTACCGACGACCATTAAAGCCGAGACAGAGCTACAACTTTTAGTACTACTGCCGCTGCTTGGAGTTGGAGTATGATCAGGCAGCAATGGTAGCAATGCCGTGTAATTAGAACAACGATGACTTAGGTAAGTATTCCGGTAAAAGTTTCCACTAAAAATAGCAAGTTGTTGGTGCCCCGAATCTATTACTAGCTTGTTAGGGGGCGTTTGGTTGCCTGCACGCAGCCTGAGCCAGGTTCTGCTCTACAAAATCAGAGAGTTGTTTGGTTCGTGTATCTTTCGGGCCAGGCTCTGCTCATGCAGGCAACCCTCCTCAGCCAGGCTCTGGAGATACGCAGAAATTGACCGTTTCTATCGGGCCAGGCTCGCGCGGTGCAGGTGATTAACCATTTAATAATGTTATTAGTGCATATTAAATGATATTAACATATTTTGACTAATATTAAAGAATAATAAGATAACTTAAGAGCTATAAGATAATAGTTGCCTATAATTAATGTTATGATCATGGTTATTTATATATCTTTTATCTCATGCAACTGATTCTCATGCGAGCAACCAAACAGCTTCTCAGGACAGCTTAGCTCATGCAAGCAGGTAACCAAATAACTTGCTCTTGCATGTACTGAGCCTGTCTACCGAGAGCCAGGCTCCTTCCATACGAGCCAGGCTGGGTTCATCCGTGAACCAAACAGGCCCTTAATGATTGGTACTACAAGCGCACGCATGACACGATGACACAAGCCCGCAATGGATGATGATTGGAATCTCCCTAGTCAGAACATTTTCCATATTGCACTCGGCCATAAAATACTTCAACATAATCATCAAAGCACTAATTTCGTTTGGATAAATCTATTGTAGTGCTAATCACTAAAGAAGTAGTATTTAAAAAAATCACGTGGTGTATGACTTCAAACATGTACTTTATAAGATATTTTCAGACAAAATTTCGTAAGATTGCTCAGGCAATTCTCAGTTCCCATGCAACTTCCTAACGCTTTGCTTATAACACTTTGCTTATCGTCGCCGAGAACTCGGGTGCTTACTCCTGGCAACCAAGCCCTGTAACCATCTAATGTGAAAGTGTGAAGGCATACGAATCTGAACTCGGGTCTTTAGATACTTTAACATGATGCTTTTGCTATAGTTTTGTCTTGTTGCTCTGGTAACTAATATCACAAGTAGCTAATGCTGAAAGTTCAGAGCTTCTGCTTCTCTGCAAACCAGAGTGGTCAGAGAAATTCATACTTAATCCGTCCCAAATTATAGGTCGTTTGACTTTTTCAACCCTAAGTTTGACCACTCATCTTATTCAAAAAATTTGCATAAAAAGAGTTAAATTTAATATATTCTTGAAGAACTTTTGTTAATAAAGCAGGTCATAACAAAAAATATCATGTTTTGCACAAATTTTTGAATAAGACGAGTGGTCAAACTTAACGTCAAAAAAGTCAAACGACTTATAAATTGAAACGGAGGGAGTAATTATTTCATAAGGAGAAATGCTGAAAACTCAGAACTTTGATCTTGCAAATTATCCAATACGCTGATGTACCAAAGCTGGTGCTTTCAAGCACACTGTTTGGACATTCCCTAAAAACTGATGAAATATTTATTTATTTATTTTCCCGATCAGGCCGTAGCCTGTTTTAATGAAATATTTATATGTTTCAATGGTTAGATGAAGGAGAGAAAATAAAGTTACAAATTTTATATGCTAATGGGAAAAACCATAACATGTTTTTTTAAAAAATGCTCCAACATATAAACAGCCCAAGAAAATAAGCAAATATATGGATGGGCTAATCAACCTTGCTAGCAACCTTCTCAGAGCACTCGTTTGCTTGCTTGAATCCACCTGTAGTAGGAAATGGCTGATAGATGGGTGAAAGGTTCTTATTTTGTTTTGTTAATTGAGTGATTACTTAGGTGGACTAATGGTGTTAAATATAAGATACATAGGTAATCAATTCACAGGTACATATATGTGAGCAACTATGTCATGAAGGAGGAAATTGTTTGGACTTGTTGCTTAGCTTTCACATGTGATGTTGGAGGAGCCGAATGCATGAGACATGATATGGAGTCATGTGGCTAGATGGAGAAGATCAAGATAAGGCTTGGCTTGATGGACCGGATGCAAGAGTGAAGGGCAAATCGGAGGCTTTGAAGCGCTGGACCGCGTGGCGGGATGTTTGAGCAAAGACTTGGCACGGATGGACCGATGCAACAGTGAAGAGCAAGTGATTTCAAGGATCGATGAACCAAAAGCCATGTGATGATATGAAGTGGATCATATCATTCATGATGGTGTTGCTGCATGTGTTGCATCGACATCAACGACGATGCTTGAGATGGAATAGAAATATGCAAGGCAAAGGTATAACTATAGGACATTTCATTTCATTGGTGTAAGGTTAAGAAAAGAAGTGCTTGATTGGGTTTAAGACAAATGATCGTAATATTAAGAGGAGCAAACTTGTTTTCATATCGGTCATGTAGTGCCACTCGGAGTGATCTAATTTTGCATACGTCGTAGGATCGAGTGGCGTGGTGAAAAGAGTGACAATCCTTTGAAAAAAGAGTGGCTTCGTGGTGTTAGCACATTTGCAAAGGAGAAGTCATTTATTTCGAAATGGAGGCGCAACGGAGGTCACAGGGTGATCGGACGCTGGTCTTGTGACCGAACACAGCTGGTGCTAGCTCTGGTCAGTCAACCGGACGTTGAAGACCGGATGCAGGGTGAACACTGTTCACACGTCCAATGCTGGTGATGTGGCGAGCTCAGGGCAGAGGAGCTACGACCGGACGCTCGGGTGCGTCCAATCGGCAATGTCCGGACATGTGTCCGGTCGATGTTTGGTGCTCTTAGCAGCTCTCTGATGCCTCACCGGACATTGGTGTGATCACCTGATGCGTCTGGTGTGAAGGTTTTTGGCACGAGTGAAGTAGCTTGTGGAGCTTTAAAGTATATCCCCTGCTAGTTAGCTTGTGTAGCCAAGTAGCTTGAGCTCTTTGATTTGGTGTGTATAACATTGTCATAGAGTAGTTGTAGTGAGCTTAGGTGGCTTGGTGCTTTTGCCTCACTAGATTATGTAGGAGCTCTTGTTGATTGAAGTATTAGTTGCTTAGGTTTTAGTGGCCTTGTAACTATAATTGGTTAGGTGAGCTCAAGCTAGTCTAAACAACTTTGTTGTTTTCTAGAATCTTTTAAGGTGTTCGAGAAACTGGATTGAGGGGTACAGTCATGACTAAGTCAGTAGTCTTTTGTTTCGCATTTTTTCAGTTAACTGGTGCTATTAGATTTTAGAAAGAACTATTTAGCCCCTTTGGTGAACTATTTACCTCTTTAGTCTGACATCTTTACTCTACAATGGGCTAATCAGCCTTTCTAACAATCTTCTCAGAGTCCTTCCCTTATTTGCTTGACGCCAAAGCAGAACAATCAAAAAAAAAATGAGAGTTCCTCTTGTAAAAAAAAATGAACTATCGCCAACTCTTTTGCGGAAGCAAAACCATTTTGCATTTTACCATGGCATTTATATAACTTGGAGCATACTATCCACTATTCATTTATGTGGCATTCAGCCTACCCCATTTTAGCTAATTTACCACTAGAAAGCTAAGGTAGATATGCAATGTTGTTGGGAATCAAACAGAAAAGCAAGTTAAGAACACTATGCCACCAATTCACATGCCTATTATTAGAGTATGGAAAGCTAAAAAAATAAACTCACAAACCAAACTCATATCGTTGAGCTACTAATATGTATCTGCACAGATCAAACTTATCAGGTAGCCCGTTAGTTCATTATTAAGGTCACATAGGGTGCCGAATAGAGTATCGGAATACCTATAAAAAACAAGTTAGTAATCGTGAGACGAATTTAATAAACCTAATTAATTTATTATTAATATATGTTTTACTGTAGCATTATATTATTAAATTATAAAATAATTAGTCTTAAAAGATTCATCTCATAAAACAGTCACAGTCCGTGTAATTAGTTATTTTTTTTACTTCATATTTAATACTAGATGCGGTTCAAATTTGGTCTCACTTGTAGATTTTAATTATCTTTTTTAAGTAGAACCCGTCTATTAAAAAACATTCATACCCATAAACTATGATGTTATTTTCATCCATGGATGATTCTCATCCACTAGTTACTTATTTTTAAAGGGGCAAAAATATAATCTTACACCTACACTTATCTCACCTCGAAAAGTGAAATTCACATTCTTTCTGATACCGAGATAGTACATATTTCAAGTGTTAAAAGTGTGTGGGTGTAAACTTCAATAAAATTGTTTTTGATTTAGACTTTTCATTCGACGGTTCGCCCTGTTCAAAAGTTTTGTAAACCGTTTGTCTTGTTAAAAATAACTTATTTTATTGTTAGGCATATTTGACAATAATTTATTTATCTTTTATTTAAATAAAAATTAAATAAGATGCATGGGAAAATAGAAAGTTTTTTTTAAAAAAAATAACGGTGTTTTTTGGACAACGATTCCCCCCCCCCCCCCCCCCCCCCCCCCGCGTAGGGATACTCGTATACTCCTCTATTGACTTGCTCTATTGACTGGCCAACTGTTTCAATACCATTCAGTTTCAGAAAAGGTGCTGCAGCAGGAGATAAGCTAGAAAACAACCATACTAGTACATATTTAAATAACAACAATTCCAAACAAACTTAAAACTAGTTTAGTTGTACAATTGTCTTAACTCGTTCCTGAGTCCTGACGGCATATATAGCACACTCATGTACAAATTGTCTTGGCACAACTCATCTGTACCATGGCAGGCTGGAGACGAAACGAAACCTAACCTAACAAAACAAAACAAAAATCCCTTCTTATTTGTTGCTCATGAGTGGCGATTCTACGCGACTACTCCTTGTGGCCTTGTCCTGCAATCTTCCGCCCCCACAATGCAGAATGCAGAGCAATTGGAAACCAGAGCCTGGCCGTGGCGGACGACGGCTTTGATTGATGGCTTCCTACTCTCCCTCCACTTCCACGAGCGAGAAGAGCCCATTGCTGCCGGATGGATGAAAGAATCCACAGCATATCGCAATTTATTCATCATCTGATCATCATCAGCATCATCGTGAGAAAGCCGTCCGGCTGAAGCACGCGGCGGCGTCAGCGAACCCGTGGGGATGCACGCGTGACGAAGCCGTACTCTGCTCTTGGCTGCTGCTGCTCGGTTTGCCGAGCGGCGACGCCCCACCACCACCACCAGCAGCAGTGTAGAAGAAGCCGCTAGGCCCAGGTTGTGGCGCGGCGAAATCCTTGATCATCCCGTCCAGCATGGATTGCAGCTCGGCCAAGCTGTACACGGGCTCCTGAACGAACAAGGAGAGTAAAAAAGCGACATGTTAATAATCATCGATGCTGCGGCTGTAGTGCACGGCATTTGACACCCTGATCAGCAGGTAGCTGCTGTTACCTCTCTCCCTACGGTGGCCATGAGCGAGACCATCTCCTGAACGAAGTCATGGAACCCCTGAAACCATCACAGCACACAACATCAGCATCAGCATCAGCAGATTGCCATGCCATCCCATTCGAGATGGGCAGGCAGGCATGGACGAATTAACAAACTGCAGAGCTGGTTACCTCGACGTCCTCCTGGTCGTCGTCCAGCGGGTCGTACATGCCGGCGTCGTACAGCGCCCTCCTCTTGTCATCCGACAGCACTGCGCGCCCACACACAGGTAAGCATAAGCAAACAGAGGAAGACAGGTCCAGGTCCGGTGCTGTGCATCGGCTGGGTTAATTTGGATGCTGCTTGGAGTACGTACCTTGGTACGCCTCGTGTATCTGCTGGAACCTGCTTTTGGCCTCCTCCGCGCGCGCCGGATCGCCGCCGCTGGCGATCTTGTCCGGGTGCCACCTCTACGTCGCCGCCAGAGCGAGAAGCACGTCATGCTCTGTTTCCTCGTCGCGGGCCCAATGCATAGGAACAAACAAAAGGCGATCAGGAGTTGGTACTCACCATGGCGAGGCGGTGGTAGGCGGCGCGGATCTCGGCGGCGGTGGCGCCTGGCTGCACGCCGAGCACCGCGTAGTACGACCGGCGACGGTGCGCTGCCTGGGCCTGCGGCAGCGGCTGCTGCATCCTCCTCCCGCTGCTCATCGCGCGTGCCTGCCGTCAATTCGAACGGAACTAAGAACTAGTCTGCCAACCAACAAATCTCTCAATCTCTCGGCGCTTCCACCTCCTTCCTTCCCTCTGCGCGCTGGACGGTGCAAGCTAGAGCGTCGACCTGCCTCTAGTACGTACTACGGCAGGTACCCGAGCAGCGGACGGCGAACGAAACGAATCGAATGGATGGCGATGGCGACGAGGGACAACAACAGCGGAGGCTTGGCGCCTGTATATTTATACTATAATAACGAAGAGGGGGTGTTCCAGGGCGACAGGAGGTGGCGGGTGGCGCACGGGACGGGAGCGGAAAATATCTGGGGCTCGGGCGGGAGGAGAAAGGAGCAGAGGATAGACGAAGCCTTGCGAAGCAAGCGCGCCTGCCGGCGGGAACGCTCAAGGGAAGGCAGACGGGAGGAAGCCCAAAAATATCTGGCGTCCGGAACGTTCTCGAGTGGCCGGAAAAAGCCCACTCGCGTTGTCGTTCCGTGGGCGGGCCGAGATATTTTGCGCGGTCCATGGTTTGTGTGGCTCCCGTCGCCCTGTTGTGGGCTCGGCCTTGGAATCTGTACGTACGCCCAGTCAGGCTCCATTCGGTGAAGCTGTAGTGCTGTAGAAAAGCGCTGAAGTGCTGTAGAAGTGCTGAAATCTTGTGAGAGAAAATACTGTTGAAGTGCTGAAAAATAAGCAATTATAAGCTCAACCGAACGCAGCCTCAATCCCGCCCGCCACGTGAATCTATCTATCTACTACTACTACTACTGTACCTACTCATCGACCGACAACATCTACGAGTAGGAATACATATAACCTACTCGCTGCTGTAAGTTTGGATGTGTTTTTGCTTTTCCTAAGGCATCTGGATACTTTTCCGCCACGCAAGATAATTACGTACTCCAGTACGTCGAGGAAATCAATTTGGCGTCGCTGATTGACCGTCGTGTCGTCGTGGTGGCTTTGTTACGCACAGCACAGCGCCGGCATGCATATGCATGTTTCCACGGCCGTCTCTGGTCGACGAGAGCTTTCTACTGAATGAACGAGCAAAACACCACGAGGGGCCAGTGGAAACAGCCGTCTCCTTCTCGTGCCGTTCTCGCTTTCCACGTTCCGCTTGCTCTGCCCGCCTGCGTGGCCGGATGGGCGATGACGATGATGAGCGCGTGTGCGCAATCATGGAGGACGGAGTTTTGTGGCCGTAGTCCTCCGCCGCCGCCGCAGGACGCGGACATGTCTGCTGCACGGCACCTCCTCCTGTGCGAGGGATCCCATTCCGACTGACACGCGGCTACTCGTTGACGGGATCAGAATAATGGGAACGGAGAGGAGACAGGACCAACTAACCGCTTTTTTAGAGTTTGGACGAAACATCTGGGCGCTTCCCATCTCTCTCTCAATCTTTGATAGGCTCGCAGGGCAGGCCACCAAAAACATCGGAATCGGATCGGCTGACTTCACCCTGACCGACGTATGGCTGCAGTCGTGCGTATCGGACCGTCCACTGCCATCCAACGGCAAGACACGGGAGACGCTCTGCGCTTCCACCCAACTGGGTCCTCGGTCCATGAAGACGGCCAGTTTGCCCGAACGACGAGCTACGCGACTTGTTTTTTCTTTTGGCACGAGGTTACGACACTGCTCGTGTCTCTGGCAATCGTGACTAGAGGACGGGTGCCAAAAATTTTGCGCATCTACCCGATCCAGCATACTCATGTTCTAATCTTGTTACTCTAATCGTCTGAATATTCAAGGATAACTCCGTTGGTTGCTTTTGCCCTTCTGCATACTCAGGTGCCAGCGATCTGGTTGCTTTTGTCCTCCGTGGTAATTTCGTACGTTGTCTTGGGTTTGATTCAAGGGATCATCAAGATGGATCATTGAGGAAAACATGGTCAGGAAACTGAACAAGAGCTGAAAAATGTCTGCTTAGATATGTGAAGCATGGACAGGAAAGACCATGTGATGAATCATTTCTTTTGCAAGTCTGTGTGAACGCTTCTGGACACCTGAACATTACATTTTTTTAGAGCCTCAAACTTTATTACAAGTTGTAGTATCTGAACTTACATATTAAAACTCACACCACACACACGCACACCGCTAATATATAAGTTAGACCTACAACTAGAGTACACAGTTTACATAAATACAAGGACGACTTTGTACGTGACGAAAAACCAATAATCTATCCAGAGCATCCGTGAAGAGACGAGACATAGACTTTTAAGTACCTGAAAACAGATAAAGGAAAAAAAGTTAAAAACCCCGGTAGAAAAATCACTTAGAGCAGCCCTTGAACTGCGACCGGTAGCCTCCCAACCGGTCACTCGTTACATCCTTAACCGTCGGATCTGGCGAACATGTGATATTCACGGTTAGATCAAGTTTTCGCGGGTCTCCAACCCATTAAACTGCAAACTCGGACCATCGTGAATGGTCGCGAACCCGGCCATCGACCTCATCCCCTCCGGCTCCGGCTCGCAACGCCGCGCTGTTAGCCGGCCTCCGGGATCCGCCCGACCCGCCGCTCGCGCCTTTCTTGGCCTATAGCGTCGCCTCAGCCACCATCATCTTGCAGCAGCACCACCCGTCGCCCTGCCCTCCACAGACCTCATCTGCCCGCTTTCAGCCGTCCGCACCCACACTCTGGTCTTCTCCCCCGCCTAGATGTGTTGTCCTCGCTCCCAGCGAGGTGGAGCCAATGTGCTCGTGGCGTCCTCAGAAGGAAGTTGTTCGAAAGTTCTAATCTCGCATTCCGGGTCAGACACCGCGTCGCGGCCCAAGCAGGCGGTGTTGACCGAGAAGCTGAGCAAGGCTAGACTGTGCACCTACAGCATGTTCCCCGTAGATCTCCTCGCTGCATTTCCTGCTGGAGTGGCCCTGCTCTCCTCAATGCGCTGCTTCTGCTACGTCTCCTGCAGGGTACTCAGTGCTCCCGCCGGCCGGCTGGCGCCAGTCTACGTACTGCTGAATACCTATGTTGAATGAGAGATGAAACAGAAGAATTGAATTGAAGTTTGCCCATGATTGAGGTACAACAGTATCAACTCTCAAACCCTTCCGATTTGTCTGCACATAGCTTTCTACGTCACTATGAAAAATAGCATGATTGAGGTACAACAGTATCAACTCTCAAACCCTTCCGATTTGTCTGCACATAGCTTTCTACGTCACTATGAAAAATAGCTTGCCACGACTTGTGTGGTTGAGATCTGAGAACACATAAATATTATTATACTGATTACTTTGAGAGATTAATAGACTTCCAAATGTTGGCTGCATAGTGCACACCAAGTGCTCGACAAAATGCCTCGCTAGAATATATATGAATTTCAAAGCTATACATGCTTTTGACTACATACCTCTAGGAATAATATGTTACATCTATTAACACTGAGCGATGCAGGGAATAATAGAGACCTGCTGTTCCCCGAAAAAGATATGGACAGAACAACACTTGCTGAATAACCTTTTCACATAGCATACTTAGAAGTCAAAACCAATTGCTTTCACATTGTATCCAGTACAAAGTAAATCTGATTACCATGTCAATTTAGATGTATCATCCCTCCTTTTTTTTCTTTATCTACTTGTTTTAATCAAAATTGTCTCATATGATATCATCATTGAGCGATTAAGTGTTTAATTGTGGACAGTGCTTTTATTAGGATGAAAAACTTAGTGAGACAAATTGACACTTCCATATTTCATGAAAATATATTCTAATATATCTTGGTTATGAACTGTTTGAGCTTATATTGGAGGTATAGAAAGCGATTTTGACAACTTGCATTGCATCACATAAGTTCACTAAATAATTTGGCGGAATAGCCAAATTCGTCCTTGAACTATCGTTGAAAGCTTAGTTTAGTCCCTGAACTATGAAAACGGCTGTTTTAGTCCTCAAACTTTCACAACCGGCTCAATTTCGTCCCTAAACTATGAAAACGACCGTTCTCGTCCTTAAACTTTCGCAGCCGGCTCAATTTCGTCTCTGGTTCGACGTGGAGCGCCACGCTGGCTCGCCTCGTCATCGCCTAGTCAGTTAGAATCAGTTCTTAAAAGTCTGCAATTGATTTATTCTTATTCCAACTGGTTGCAACTAGTTGTAACTCTTCAATACAACATTCGATGAAGATGATTTTTAATTGTAGATCTCGATAAGATCTACAACTTTCTAATTTTATTTTTTTTATTTAAGGATGTTAAGATGCTTAAAAAGTTAATATCTGCTGCTTGTAATTAATATAAAAGTTAATATAAAATGTTAGTACCATAATATTAACTTTTTAAGTATCTTAACGTTCTCAAATAAAAAACATTAAAACTAGAAAGTTATAGATCTTATCGAGATCTACAATTTTTATGCAAAAATCATCTTCATCCTATGTTGTATTGAAGAGTTACAACTAGTTGCGACAAGTTGGAATAAGAATAAATTAGTTACAGGCTTTCAGAAACTGATTCCAGCTGACTGGGCGATGACGAGACAAGCCAGCGTGGCGCTCCACGTCAAACCAAGGACGAAATTGAGCCAGCTGCGAAAGTTTGAGGACGAGAATGGTCGTTTTCATAGTTTAGGGACGAAATTAAGCTGGCTGAGGACTAAAACGGCCGTTTCCGTAGTTCAGTGACCAAACTAAGTTTTCAGCGATAGTTCAAGGACGAATGTGGCTATTCCGCCAAATAATTTCCATGCATTGTAGATATGGAATCAAACCTTTACAAGTCTCATGATGCTACTGTATGTCTGTATGATATTACTGTATGATATAATTTTCAAGCATCAAACCTATACTAATATCTTTTCCTCACTGAACTTCCTTGCATCTATCCACCCCGCGTGTGGCAGCAGCATATGTCATGATGATTAAAGGGTAGGAAGGGGACAACCGCAATGGTGGCCAGTAATGCCGGCATGCTGCCTCCAATGGCGCAGCCGTGTCTGCTCCTGAGAGGTGATGGCGCCATCCAGGGCTTGGTCGCGCCACCACATCACCTGCTGCCTTTAGCAGCAGCGCAGGCGAAAACATAGAAGAGGGCAGGTGAAAGCCCTAATTTGGTTTTAATAATTGATGACACTCTAAGAACTAACCTACTTGCTAAGTGATAGCTAAGTGTAGGTTATCCTAACCATGGTGAGTGGAGCTAAAAGATGATGATCAAGTGAGCTCAATCATAGATCAAGGTGGATTAAGTGGAGATGATCAAAGAGAAAGAAAAAGACTTAAAAGAGAAGGCAAATGTATAACTCTAATAGGGTTTTTCTTTCGGTGATCAAGACACCAAGTGGGTGTGATCACGTTTAGGATAGATAGCTGACTATTAAGGGGAGAACTAAGTGATTGGATTATCTTCAAGTGCTGTAGGTTGCATTTCATTGCATTGAATCTAACTCAACCTAGAAATATACTTAAAACCCTTAGAAAATGGTTTCAAAAGCTAACACACCGTGCACAATCGTTAGATTCTTTGGTGTTAGCACTCAGGAACAAGGGTTGAAGTGGTAGAGAGGTGTTTGGGGTCTCTCTCCCTCCTGCCGAGCTTGCAAGGCAGGATTCGGCAATTTTCGGAGAAGTCGCATTAGAAAAACACTGAGTTTTGAGCGTCGGACGCTGGGATTCTAAGGCGTCGGACCATTGGCCGGTAGCGTCCGACGGTTTCCAGTTTTGCTATTCACTGAGTAAGAAGGCGTCGGACGGCGTGGTTGGTCTGACGGTGAGCGTCGGACGTTGTCCGACGAGTTTTGTAGGGTTGAGAACCTCTCTGGAAGCGTCGGACTCTTGGTAACATTAGTCCGACGCACTGACGAGTGAAGCGTCCGACTGTAGCCTAGTCTTTTGCTGGCTGTGAGAGTCGGATAGTCCGACGAGTGGAGAAGGGCGTGCGTCGGACCATTGCGTCTCGGTCCGACGGCTTGGCGTGGTGAGTTCACGTCATGGCATAGTGCGCGGCGAGCTAAGTTCAAGGCTTCGGACGGAGTAGCTTGGTCCGACGCTGAGCGTCGGACAGAGTCCAATGGTGTTTTTACTCTGCTAACTCTCTGGAAGCGTCGGACGTTTGGGTTGTTTAGTCCGACGCTGCGCCGTCCGACGGTCTGGAATTTTGGCGCGAGCAGTAGCCGTTGGAGATAAATGGCTGACGTTAAACCTGAGTTGACACGTGACACTAATCCGAGCGTCGGACTAAATTGGTTAGTCCGATGGGGTGCGTCCGACGCCTCGAAAAGTAGTTTAACGGTTGTTTCTTGTGGGGTAACGGTTAGGAGTGCACTTAGGGGTATTTATACTCTCTCCCTGGTCACTTGGTGACCCTCTTGCACATTTGATTGATTGTCATACTCTTGTGAGCATTCTCTAGCCTCCCACTCACTCACTTGTTCATTTTTGATCATCTTTGTGAGTTGAGTGATTCTCAATTGCATCATTGCTAGTGATTTGCATTCTAGAGCACTTGAGAGCAAGGCAAGGCCGAGTTCTTATTCTCTTGGGGGCATTGCCGTGTCCCTAGCGGATTGGAGACGATTCCAGTGTGAGGTTGATTGGTGTTTGTTCAAGTCCACACCGAGGTGTTGATTGTGAGGGGTTCTTGCGGTTATTCCCCGGCGGAGTGTTAAAACCGATTCTAGTGGATTGTTCGTGGTTGATATTCACTTCTCTTGTATTGGTGAGAGGCTCCCGGTGAGGGATTGGCGTGTGAAGCCTAGCTCGCAATCCACCAAGGAAGATCGATGCCACAACGAGGAGTAGCGTGACGGCGATCACGTGAATCTCGGTAAAAAAATCGGGTGTTCATTGTTTTCTCCACCTTCGAGTGGATGATTGGGTTTTCCGGTCTTCTCCATTGGTGATTGATCTTCATTGTGTTTATTGATCATCTCTTGGTGATTGGGTCTTCACGGTAAGCGGACTTCACTTTTACGAGCCCATTGGTATAATCTTTCTCGATCACTTCTCCTTACGATTACTTTGTGTTAAGGTGCTCTCACCGTAGGTTGGTGGTGAGGGTTTCTTGCGCTTACTTACTTGTTTAAGTGCTTTTTCCTTAGGTCTCGAAGGAGTGAGTTTTTTGCGGTTGAGTGCATACTTGTGTTTAGTGTTTTGTGATAGGTGGCTTACCAAGAGTAGCGTAAAGCTAGTGCTTACCATCGCTTGTTAAAATCACTAACTTGTGGTCTATTGTTTTGTAGAATTTTTAATAGGTTATTCACCCCCTCTAGCCTATGCGGTCCTTATAGTGGGGCCGCATGGGACACCATTGTAGGTGGCCAGAGTGCTTTTACCGTTGTCCTCTTCTGGGTTCCCGACGATATACTTCTCACATAGCCTAATGGTACTGCAAGTTGCCAAGTTCATTTACAGTGCGCGCTTGAAGATACACATATACTACTATGCTTTCCGTTCAACATACTGCAAGAAAGTACTAAAAAAATATACTGCAAGTAGCAAGCTGACTTTTTCACAGTTAGGACCCCTTTAGTGTAGTACCACATTAAGAAATCTTTCTCATACTAAATATATTGATACTGATCAGAGAAGAAAGCAAGTATCCATTCATGTCTTCCTTTAAATTGAGCGGAAGCTCATGTATATTTTGGCTTCATAAGAAACTTTGTGGTCCAGTATCCTGTAGCAGGGATTACTGGTACCTTCATTAAAGGAATGAAAGACAAAGCAGACAATGCAAAAATGAGAGAGTTTGACTCTGCAAACTCCCATCAAACACTTGGTGTCAATTTTCTTGAAAGAACCATTTGCTGAACCTTCAATACCCAATGTTGATGCTCCAATAGAACTGTCAATCGATTATCCTTCTCCTTCCTTGTACAACCCTCTCCCAAGGGAATAAGAGAACAACGGGTAGAAAATAGTAGAAGTACATCTTCTGTTCAAATTAAGGGTTTCGATTGGTACCCATAGACTCACTCATGGTAGAATGGTCTAATACAGGCAAGCGCGCGGCAACACCGCGCATGGTTTCTAGTATAATAGGATATAAAGTTTTGACGTTAGAACTAAAGAAGACCAAAAAAATCACTAATGAGAACTCTTTCCTCGGGAGGCAGAGCCAGAACGGTGCATGGAAAGAGTTCGAAGAATAATGGTTGGTCCCTGACTGCTAAAGTGTGTTTGCCTGTTTAGATGCTAACCGACATTTATTTAAGGAGAAATTTTTATTATACTTGAGTATTTAAGTGTTGAGATATTTTCCCATCATAAATCCCTTGTGTTGTTGATTCAATGTACATATATGGTGTTCGTTTTTTTTTGGCTTATTTCAGACAGTTTAGCAAAAATATTATTTTATTTGGTGGATCGTATAATATATCGGTGGTCTAGTCTCTTAAAAATGCTTACTCCCTCTGTATGTTTTTAACCATCATCCTCGGTTCACGAGAAGTCAGACATACTCAATTTTAACTAAGGGGTTTTTAGAACTGTTTCTCTCCTATCTTTTATCTCCGCAAAAAAGTAGAGCTGAAGGGCAACCCCACGTTTTCTAGGAGTACCTTAAGGGGTAGTTCAGTTTTTGGAGTTATGTACTTTCTCATGGAGTGAGGGTATAATTATCTACATTGTCATTCATTAATTACTATCCTATCTGTCCCTTTGACTTCCTCCCGTACCGTAGTGTCGTGCTCCGCCATCACTATCTATGTACCGTACCGTAGTGTAACACTTGGATTCATACTTGTTGTAATTATCTATGGACCATTATTTGTAGTTAAATTATTGCAATTTTAAGTACAATTTCAGTCAGGAGCATAATAAACCATTTGCATGAAAATAACTCATTTCTAAAAACTAGAACAGAGTTGCCAAACAGTATCACTCGCTCTACGAACTCTACGGTGAACTTGCTACATGGTGGAGTTCATAGAGCAGAACTGTAAAGACAGGAGTGGAACAGTGCCAAACATTTCCTAAATATATACAAGAAAATATTAATATTCATAATATATAATTAGTAGAGCAAAATGCACCACAGGCCCCTCACCTTTGGCCGGTGTGTCATCTAGGTCCATCACCTTTGAAAGTGCAGTTTTAGGTCCCTAACGTTTGCTCTGTATGTCATCTAGGTCCATCAGCTTTGAAAGTGCAGTTTTAGGTTCCTAACCTTTGCATGCAGTTTACCGGCAGTCCATTTCTACTGTACCAGTGACGTCACCTTTTTGTTTTTTTTCCAAATTTCTCCCAAATTTGTGTAATAATATGAAAAGGTCCTAAAATAAAAGTTGTTCCAAATTTTATGCTCTACAACTTTGCTTTTTAAACCATTTTCAGATTCTATCTAGTTTTTGAAATTTTGAATTGGGGCTAAACTGGTGATTTGAATTAAGGTTTGCAATTCAAATTTTTATTTAACAACATCAAAATCTCTAAATATAAAAGTTTCTCAAAATAATAAGATCTACAACTTTCATTTAAGACTTATCACCAAATTCTTAATATTTTTTAAAATAGGGTTTGAATTTGAAACTTTAAGGGTTATTAAATACTTGATTTGGGGGTTAAAACCTAATTCCAAAACTAATTAGAACTTGGGGTTGATCTAAAAGAAAAAAAGTAGATATTTTTAATTGGAACAACTTTCATGTTAAAAGATTTTGAAGTTTCTAAACAAAATCTTGCGCAAAACCATAAAATTGAATGTAAAGTTTTGAATTCAAACCCTATTTTGAAAAATATTAAGAATTTGGTGATAAGTCTTAAATGGAAGTTATAGATCTCATTATTTTGAGAAACTTTTATATTTGGAGATTTTAAAGTTGTTAAATAAAAATTTGAATTGCAAAACCTCAATTCAAATCACCAGTTTAGCCCCAATTCAAAATTTCAAAAACTAGATAGAATCTGAAAATGGTTTAAAAAGCAAAGTTGTAGAGCATAAAATTTGAAACAACTTTTATTTTGGGACTTTTTCAAGTTATTACACAAATTTGAAAGAAATTTGGAGAAAACAAAAAGGTGACGTCACTGCTACAGTAGAAATGATCTGCTGTTGAACTGTATGCAAAGTTTAGGGACTTAAAACTGCACTTTAAAAAGTGATAGACCTAAATGACACACAGAGTAAAAGTTAGAGATCTAAAACTGTATTTTTAAAGGTGATGGACCTATATGACACACCGGCCAAAGGTGAGGGGCCTGTGGTGTATTTTACTCTAATTAATATTATTAGATACGTCATCAAATTTAGGGTATGCACTTCCGAGTTCCGACTGACACGCGGCTAGACGGGCTCTATGGGAACGGAGAGGAGACCGAACTATAACCACTTTTACTAGTTTGGACCAATCATCTGGGCGCTTCTCATCTCTGATCTTGATAGGCTCGCAGGCCACCACAAATACCAGGGGCTGCGCTGGAATCTCCGGCGACCAGTGACTGCACTCGTAGGCAAGTGGGTGCCTAGGAATGCTGCGGGTGTCAAAGTCAAGAACAGGAGTACTCCGAAAAAATGTGATTCTAGAGTTCAAATATTATTTTAAAATAAATATAAATATAAGCAAAAAAAACTTAACTTTTTTTATGGACCCAACAATATATACTCCTTCTGTCCCAAAATAAATATCGTTTTTGACTTTTTGAAATCGACGTTTGACCATTCGTCTTATTCACAAAATTTACGAAAATACAAAAATAAACAAATTAAGATTAAAGTATTTCTAATAATAAATCATTTCATAATAAAATAATTATATTTTTCATAAAATTTTTGAATAAGACAAATGATCAAAAGGAGATGGTCAAAATTCTAAAACGACACTTATTTTGGGACGGAGGGAGTATATTCAAACATCTAGGGTATGAAGTTTTAACGTTATAACTAAACAATAAAAAAAAACACTAATGAGAACTCTTTTGCTTGACGCTCTTCATTTAAGCTTGAAATCAAAGACGCGCAATCGTGTACAACTGCTGCCTTTTGGGTTCCAATGTAACCTACGCACAGTACCCCATTACACTGGACACCACGGAGCCGTTCCTGGCGTTTGAAGCAACCTGTCTGAGGAAGAGGTTTTTTTATAAGAGCAGCCGGGGACTGCAGCGTCGTAGCGGGGCAGGCCCGGGCCTTCGCGCTGGAGGGTCAGAGGGAAACCGGACTCCAGCGAATACAAGACGCCGCCACACTAACGCATCGTTGTTGTTGGAGTCGGAGTAGATCGCCGAGCGGCTCCCCGACGAGGTGCTGCTCTTCAGGCCCTCCTGCACCTGGGAACAGAGCACTCAATCATCGTCCATCTGGTCACGGGCGAACAGAGCAGAGAGCACTCATCAGTCACTCAATCAGAACAAAGCACCTGGTCACGGGCGAACGAATTGCAGTTTCCACCGCGCGCTACCAACCTCGAGCTGATGATCATCACGACTGTCCGAGTCGTCCGAGTCTCGCTGCAGCTGCAAGCACGACAGCTCCGCCTCAAGATCAGCTTCCATCCGGTCCATGTCACGGCACCCGCCGTCTTCACACGCCCCACGTCTCACCGTGGCGGCCGTGCTCACGTGCGAACCGTCGCCGCCAGCACATGCGACGGGCCCCTCGACGATGCTGGCGCAGTCGGTGCGAGGCGCTGGGCCGGCCGTTGCAGCTGCGACTGCGCACGTTCGCCCTGGCATCGAGGAGCAGGCGCTCCATCTAGTCACGCTGCTCCGCCATCCTGCTCAACTCCGCCGCGCTCTTGGACAGCAGCAGCACCAGGCTGGCGCCCAGGCCCAGGCTCGCCGGCAATGCGTCCTTCCCTGCAAACAAGTGTCGTCACCATCTGGCCATGCAATACACGGGGGAACACCGTGGACAAAGGCACCCACGTGCGCGCACGTACCAAGACTCCAAGAGAGCTCCGAGGGGAGCCGGGCTCGCGACGCGCCGGCTGGCTGCCACCACCGCCGTGGGCGCGGCCACTTCCGCCGGCTCGTCCTCCTCCTCATGCTTTGCGGCTTTGGCGGTTCCGGCGGCGACAACGACATCCTTCTTGGCCATCGCGGCGCTAGCGCTGGCGCAGTACCGCGGGAGGAGGCGGACGCGGCATCCGAACCCGGCACCGCCGCGGCCTCGGCCCCTGTGAAGGATGCGGGGCAGCAGCGACCGCGGCGACGAGCACCCGCGGTGGCGGTCGCAGGCCGCGGAGGCCCTGGTGAGGACCGTCCCGACGGTGGGAGGCGACGACGAGGCCGACAGGGCGCGGTGGCGCCGGCGCCGTGGTGGTCCGGTGGTCCCATCCGTTGCCATCGGTGATGGGAGTGGCTCGCTCGAGCAGCAGCCGAGGCGACTCGACGTCGACCAGGATCTATCTTTGGAGGATTAGGAGTCACTAACAGCTTGGCCCCACTGGGCAGAGTGAAAGGAAGACGATAGGGATATGAGAAGGGTATTTCAGACGTTTTCACAGGCCGGACCCACATGTCAGGGCTAGCAAACGGTTAAAACGCAACGGAAGATGGACGGAATGGCACGAGGGGCAAAAAAGTTAACGTGCATGGTACTCAGGTGCGCTCCAACTTTTTAATGGTATGTGGGTAAGTGCTATGTTTTTTAATGGTACACAGGTAAAAGCCTCAAACAAGGTACCCCCTCCGTATTACCGTATTAGAAAAGAAAAAGTCGTTTTAACAAGATTTTGATTAAATATTGAGAATATAAATTATGAATAATTTTTAAATTATTGAGTTTAGAAATATAAAAACTATATCAATAGATTATCTTCAAATATATTTTCATAAAAGTATGCATATATCACATTTTCATAAATATTTTTTTAGAAATATGAAGTCAAAGTAATCCTTCGAAGACCGTGTTATTGTCCTAAACAACTTCTAAATTTGATAAGAAGGGAGTATTTCCATAGTCCCACTTCCATATGGACGCATTCAAGATTGTGTGTGAATTATGGTATTCCCCAGGAGGCAGAGCGGTCCATGAAAAGAGTTCCAAGAATAGTGGTTTGTTTCTGACCGCTGTGTGTTTGCCTGTCTAGATGCTAACCAACATTTATTTAAGTGTTATGATATTTCCCCATCATAAATCCCTTGTGTTGTTGGTTCAATCATATATGGTGTTCGCATTTTTTTCAATTTATTTTGTAGTTTAGCAACAATATTCTTTTAGTAATAATAATAGTGATTTGGTCAATCGTATAATCCATCCTCCTAATCTCTTAAGGATGCTTACTCCCTCAATACCTTTTTAACCATCATCCTCACTTCACAAGAAATCACACATACTCAATTTTGACCAAATATATACAATAAAATAATAATATTTATGTTATATGATTAGTATCATTAGAGTCATTAAATTTATTTAGAGATAATTAAACTTAATAAAGTTGAGCCAGAACGTGCTTACATGCATTTATGGACAAAAGTATACGCAGATTTGAGCAAAAATAGGTCTAGTTTTGCGTGGCCATGTTATTAAAAATGGTCTAGTAGACAAACAAAACATGAACCCAAAAAAATTATTAACCAGAAACGGCTCCGATGTTACTGGTCATAAATTTTTTAGAACTAAATGAGATCTGATTTGTTATTGTCCAGCCCGCAAAGATTTAGATTAAGTTGTACATAGTCCGGTTTGACAGAGCTTTAGCTCTAGAAAATTTATAGATTTTCAAGAGTTGGTCATCTATAGTTCTAAGAAATCCTGAATCCAGTGCAGCGGACATGATAAGTGTAGTTACATGATTCAATTTTATTTATATTTAGATTAAACAAAATATTTATAGCCATTTTAAATAATCTACAAACTACAGATCTAACGTATATCTCAGAACTAGAGCCATGCCAAACGGATCGTAAGTGTCTGTTCTGAATTCTGATTGTGTTGAAAAAAAAAATACTTACAAGGTGCAAATGGATCTCGTTGCAAGATTGTTATAACAAAAAAAAAAAGAAAAAAAGAAAGAAAGAAAGAGATCACTCTACGATTTGCTCAGCGTGGCCTCTGACCGACCGACGACGAGTCAGCCTGCTAGGGGCCCGGACAGGGGGAGGGCCAAAATTTGGCCCGGCCTGCTGAAGCAGGATCCAAATTCGGCTTTCTGTGAGGCGTGCGTGTTTTCTCCCCCTATTTCCCCCTCTCTTTTTTTTTCCCCCTTTTGCCCTTGCTGCGGGTGGTCTAGACTCTACTAGAAACTCTAGACGAAGACTCTTCTTCCTCCGGTTGCGGCCGAACGGTCGGATCTTCCCCTACCAATGGCCGGCTCCAACCCACCCACGCTCCTCCTCATCCTCGTCATCCTCGCCGCCGTCGCGCCGGTCCCCTCCAGCGCGCGCCACACCATCACCTTCGCACCTTCCCGCGCGGTCAACCCCGCGTCCCTCGCTTGGGACCCACGGCGCAGCACTTCGTCGTCGCCGGCGGCGGCGATGCCGTGCTGTCCGTCTCCGACGCCGGGGTAACCGAGTCGATCGTCTCCTCTGGCGCCTCTTCCGTCGCCGTCGACGACCGCCGACGTCCGCCTCCTCGTCGCTTCCCCGGGATCCGTCTCCGCCTTCGATCTCCGCTCCCCGCGCCCGCACCGTCTCATCCTCTCCACGCCGGTTCCGGACCCCCGCCCCTGCTGGCGGCATCGCTGTGGACCCGCACACCGGGGACGCCTTCCTCACCGTGGGCGCCCGAATCTACAAGCTGTCCGTGGAGGGCGACCTGGCCACGCTCGCCTCCGCGCCGGCGCTCGGCTCCGAGCCCCTAGCCTCGCTCACCGCACACGTGAGCCGAGGCTTCCTGCTCGTGGGCCAGCCCAGCACGGGCAGGATCCTCCGCGTCGACATGGAGGACGGCGCCACGAGGACCGTGTCCTGCGCCCTCACGCCCCCCACGCCGACCGCCGTGGCGGTCCGGACCGATGGGGCGGTGGCGGTGGGTGGGGCCGCGGGCCTGCGCCTCGTCGTGAGCAACGACGGGTGGGCTTCGTGCGGGGTGCGGGACGAGGCTGCGCCCGCGCCCGACGGCCCCGTGGCCGCGGTGGCGGTGCGGGAGCGGCGGCGGGTGTACGCGCTGGTAGAGGCGGGGG
>JAHLJS010000115.1:0-256829 GCA_038502445.1 Eremochloa ophiuroides | reverse complement strand
CGCACCTATCGAGCTACTACTCGACCCTAGACGACGTCCGGAGCAGGCGCATCCACTGCCGCGGCGGCTCGGAGACGGCGGCGACCATGCCGCCGGTGAATATCAACTAATAGCGATCAAGGAAATGGGCGCTAGAGCATCAGGATCTCACCCTGAAGCGATTAGAAGAGACGGTGGAGGTGGAGACGGCTCGGGGACGGCAGCTTGACGGCGACGGTGGACCGGCGGCTCGGCTCCGGCGAGGCGGACACCCTCCGAGCAACCTGGACCATCAAATGACACGCCGAGAAGCGCATGAGTTAGGGAATGATGAGCCGCATCCCGTGCGCATCGGCTCAAAGGCTATAGCTCACCCAAACGAGGAAAGCACGACGATGAACCCGGCGGCGGTGCTCTGCGCGACCAGCGGCGGGCACGGCGTGACTGGGCCTTGACAAGGCACCGGAGCTCCACCGGAAGGGTGGAAAAGATGCGCAATGAAGTGAGCAAACTAGCTACGAGATGGAGAGGCTAGAGATGGCCGGAGGACGGCGAATTCTGTGGACGACCGAGGTGAGCTCGGAGACGGCGGCGGTGGCGATTTCGGACGGGAAGGATCGGGAACGGGCTTAAATAGACGGGAAAGCGGTCGGGCGCGACGTGGGGGGGTCCGGCGACATGCTGCGCTCGCAACGAACAGTGCCCCGGCCCCGGCGCACGCCGGCGACGTGCGCGCCGCGCGGGTACGCTGGGTGGCAGATGAACAGTACTCGGGTACAGTACCTGATGCAAAGCAATTCGTCCAAATTGATCATGTAGATGGCCGAATCTGAGGGAGTGGTCAAAAGGAGATTTGTAGATCTTTAAGTACTGAACAACTTTTGTTTTGGTACCAATTCAAAATTCGGTCAGGATTTGAAAATATTCAAAAGGGGGTAAAAGGTGGTTTTAAATTTCAAACTGTAATTTCAAAATTACTTTTGATTTTTCTGAAGAACTTGAAAATTGGTCAAAATAGAAGTTGTACATCTCATTGAGGCCAACAACTTTTATTTAGGGAGTTTTGTCATATTCTCAATAATTTTTGAAATATAGTTTTAAATTCAAATTTTGAAACACTGTTTTGAGCTTAATTCAATTATTTTCAACATAACTTCGAAATCACCCAAAATAGAAGTTGTTCTACATTAAAAACTCTACAACCTTTGTTAAGGAACCTTCCTCATATTTGATCAAATTTTAAAAGTACACTTAAGGGCCTTGATTAGGGTTTAGAGGTAATTAAGGAGGTCACAAGAAATAACAAGGAAATTAGGGTTTTTAGGACACTCATCCAATTCTAGTCAATCAAACACCCTATTATTCTAAATGGCAAACAAATGCACATAATGGTATGATGACATGGCAGTTTAAATAATCAGTAATACCAGAGGTATTACAGCCTTCCCCCCTAAAAGAAATCTCGTCCCGAGATTAGGTAGACAACATTGTTTTTACACAAAGTAGAGGAAAAGAAAATGTAACAGTACATTCAATACACACCCAGAGGCACAAAAAAAACACTAGGCGGGGAGAAGTTACATTTATAGGGTAGCATAGAACTCAGGGAACTTTTCTGCCAGAAAATCCTCTGACTCCCAGGTGGCTTCATCCTCAGATTGCTGACTCCACTGTACTTTGTACCACCTGGTTGAGGTCCTGCGGGTAACACGATCTTTGATGTCAAGGATTCGGACTGGGTACTCAGAGGTTGTCATATCTGGCTCTAACTGAACCCCTTCCACTTCAACTACTTGATCTGGTACTCGCAGACACTGTTTCAACTGTGACACATGGAACACGTTGTGCACTTCTGACATATGCTCTGGCAGCTGTAACCTGTAGGCTACTTTCCCCACACGTTCGATGATCTCAAAGGGTCCAACGAAACGTGGGGCTAGCTTGCCTTTAACTCCAAAACGGCTCACTCCTTTCATTGGTGACACTTTTAGGTATACAAAATCTCCCACTTTAAACTCTAGCGGTCGTCGCCGCTTATCAGCGTAACTTTTCTGCCTAGACTGTGCTATCTTTAAGTTCTCTTGTATCACTCGAACCTTGTCTTCAGCCTCTTTTACCAGATCTACCCCATAGTACCATCTTTCTCCTGGTTCGGACCAATTCAAAGGTGTGCGACATCTTCTACCATACACGGCCTCGAATGGAGCCATTTGGATGCTTTCTTGATAGCTGTTGTTATATGAGAATTCGGCCAAGGCCAAACACTCGTCCCACTTGTCCGGGTAATTCAACGCGCAAGCTCTCAACATATCTTCCAATACTTGATTGACTCTCTCAGTCTGCCCGTCGGTTTGCGGATGATACGCAGTACTATGCAACAGTTTGGTACCCATTGACTTATGAAAGGCTTGCCAGAAATTTGATAGGAACTGGGTTCCTCTATCGGAAACAATGGTCTTTGGTACACCATGCAACTTCATAAAATTCTCAATGTAGAGCTTTGCATACATAGATGCCCTGTACTTTTTCTTGACAGACAGAAAATGAGCTTGTTTTGTCAGACGATCCACAATGACCCAGATGGAATCAAAGCCTCGAGCTGTATTGGGCAATCCCACAATGAAATCCATACTGATATCTTCCCACTTCCATGCTGGTACTGGCAGTGGTTGGAGTTCTCCACCAGGTCTCATGTGAATGGCTTTAACTTTCTGACATGTGTCACACCTTGCCACATACTGAGCAATTTCAATCTTCATCTTGGTCCACCAGAATTTTTGCCTCAAGTCCTGATACATCTTATTGCTTCCTGGATGAATAGAGAATTTTGTGGAGTACGCTTCATCGAGGATCGCTTGACGTAAATCAGGAATCTTGGGGACAACCAATCGATCCTTGAACCATACCACACCATCGTCATCAACCCTGAAACAGTCGGCCTTGCCGGCTTGGATCTTTTCTTTGATATGCCTGATCCCTTTACTTTTCTTCTGAGCGGCAATGATCTGTTCTCGGATCGAAGTTTCAATTCTAATGTTGGCTATGCTGCCCTGTGGCACCATCTCAATACCCAATTCTTCCAACTCATGACATAAGGTCAGCGCATATGACTTTACATTTAAACAATTGCAGTGAACCTTGCGACTGAGTGCATCGGCGACTACATTCGCCTTGCCAGGGTGGTAGTGTACCTCAATGTCATAGTCTTTGATCAACTCGAGCCATCTTCTTTGCCTCATATTTAGTTCTTCTTGAGTGAAAATATATTTCAGACTCTTGTGATCAGTGTAAATGTTGCAGGTACTTCCCAACAAATAATGACGCCATATCTTCAGTGCATGAACAACGGCTGCCAACTCTAGGTCATGGGTGGGGTAATTTTCTTCATGACGCTTGAGCTGCCGCGAAGCATAGGCGATGACACGGCCCTCTTGCATCAGCACACAGCCAAGACCAGTTCCCGAAGCATCACAATACACATCAAACGGCTTCTCTATATCTGGCTGAGCTAACACCGGTGCAGTAGTCAACAACTCTTTCAACTTTTGGAAAGCTTCTTCACATTCTGGCGACCAGACAAACTTCACTTGATTCTTTAGCAAGTTGGTTATCGGCTTAGATATCCGGGAGAAATCCGGGATAAAGCGACGATAGTAACCTGCCATGCCCATGAAACTGCGGACCTGATGTACCGTAGTGGGTGGCTTCCAGTTCAGAATTTCTTCAACTTTGCTTGGATCCATGGACACTCCCTCAGCAGACAGAATGTGACCAAGGAATGGAACTCGGTCCAACCAAAACTCACACTTGCTAAACTTGGCATAAAGTTGGTGCTCTCTTAGGCGGGTTAGGACAATACGGAGGTGGTTAGCATGTTCCTCGGGGGTTTTGGAGTAGACAAGGATATCGTCAATGAAAACGACTACAAATTTGTCAAGCTCAGGCATGAACACGGAGTTCATTAGGTACATGAAGTAGGCAGGTGCATTGGTTAGGCCAAAAGACATTACTAGGTATTCGTATAGGCCATATCTGGTGGTGAAAGCTGTTTTAGGGATATCTTGAGGACGGATTTTTATTTGGTGGTACCCCGATCGAAGATCAATCTTTGAAAAGACCTTAGCCCCAGATAACTGGTCAAATAGAAGGTCGATGCGGGGTAATGGGTATTTATTTTTGATGGTGACCTCGTTAAGAGGACGATAATCAATGCACAGCCTGAGAGACTTATCCTTCTTTTTCACGAAAATAGCAGGACAACCCCAAGGTGATGAGCTAGGTCTGATAAAACCCTTGTCCAACAATTCTTGCAACTGAACTTTCAACTCTGCCAGTTCCTTTGGTGGCATCCGGTACGCCCTACGAGATATAGGAGCCGTACCAGGCTTAAGCTCTATGGCAAACTCAACATCACGGTCCGGAGGTAACCCAGGTAACTCCTCTGGAAAGACATCCGGAAACTCACAAACCACTGGAATGTTATGGATTTCCAGGACTGAGGTGGCATTAACTTGCTTCACATTTCTCAAAGGTAAGGAAAGTTGGATGAGAAGTTTGGACTGACTATCAGGTATGTTAACTTTGATTGTCCTATTCAGCACATCAATCACAGCCTTGTGCTGATACATCCAATTCATCCCCAAAATGGCATCTATGTCCTGATCCTTTAGCACTATCATAGTGGTCGGGAACTTATGCCCTCCCAATTCTATGGGTACCCGAAATACCACTTCCTTAGTACTGATACGCCCCCCGGGCGATTGTATGATAAAATTTTCATTAACCTCCCCAATTTGAATGTCATGCTTGACGACAAAATTACGGTTGATGAATGAATGTGATGCACCAGAATCAAAGAGTGTAATTGCAGGGTTACCAGCGATAGGGAACCTACCGAGCATGACGGGCTCTCCTTCCGGGATATCAGCGATCTGGGTGTAGTACACCTGGCCAGCCTTCTTGACCACCTTGCCCTTCTGGGCCTGCTGCTGCTGTCCACGGTGCTGTCCCTGCTGCTGCTGCTGCTGTCCACCAGCGCCCTTCTGTGCATTCTGATTGGACTGTTTGGGGAAAGGGCAATTGCGGGACCAGTGTCCCATCTGACCACAGTTGTAGCATGGTTGATTGTAGGCGAACTGCGGTGAGGTGACACGAACGCCAGGGGCATTCGGCTGAGTGGTGTTTTGCTGGTTTGAGGTGTGGGAGGTAGCGGCGGTACGCACAACTACCTGCTGCTGTGGGTACTGTGGGCGGTTGTGGTGGGTGGGATGGTAAATGATTTTCTGGCGCTTTTGGCTGCCAGAGAAAACAGCTTTCTTCTTCTTCTTCTCTCCCTGAAGTTGGCGGTCACTTTCTTCAAAAGCGAGCGCGCTGTCAACAGCTTCATGATAGGTACAGTGGCGGTTGTTGGATAAGCTGCGCTGGATCTTGTAGTTCAAGCCTCTGACAAAGCAGCTCCTCTTCTTACCATCAGTATTCACGTACTCTGGGGCATACAGAGACAATTGGTTGAACTTGGTCACGTACTCCATCACAGTGGAGTCCCCCTGCCGCAATGCCAGAAACTGGTCGAGCTTCATTCTCATTATCCCTTCAGGGATGTAGTGGGCACGGAATGCAGTGCGAAACTCTGCCCAGGTAAGCTGGTGTCCTGCGGGCTGTGCTGCCAGGAGATTAGCATACCAGGCACTTGCGGGACCACGCAGCTGCTGTGCTGCGAACTGTGGCTTCTGGATTTCGGTGCAATGGATCAAACCAAACTTCTGCTCCATGGTACGGAGCCAGTCATCCGCCTCAAGCGGCTCATCCGCCTTGGTGAACACCGGTGGGCGGGTGTCGGTGAAGTCCACATAGGTGGTTTCCTGGTTCCCATTATTGCGCCCACGGCGCTCTCCACGCTGACCCTGATTCTGAGCGAAAGCATTCGCCGCATTAGCAAGTGCGATAATGGCATCAGCGAGGCTTGGTGGCACGGGTGGTGCCTCAGGAAGACCGTCCTCTCCCTGGTTGCTGGACTGACCACGGGTCTGAACCATCTGTGATTTGCACACTTAACTCAGAACTTGGACTCGACATTACTAAATAGAAACGGAGTAACAGCACAAACTAAAAATTATAACAACACAAGAAACATAGTCTTAGCGACATACAGCACATAGATCCCCAACCACAACTAAAGTTCTAAGGCTCATAAACTACGACATAGAGATACAAGCAACTGCCAACGCTGCAGCACGGGCAACTAGTCGTCGATGACCACGATCTCCTCCTCGACGTCGTCCTCCATCATCTGGTCCTCAGGCTCTGCTGGGTCCTCGGCGAGTGGTACGGGCTCGAAGTAGCCCAACTCCTCGGACTCGCTCTCCTCGTCCTCAGGCCCGACAACCACGCCACCCTCCGGGTCCTCCTCACGGGGAACCAAGATAGGGTTAAGCAGGTTGTTAAGCCTGTGCACCTCTTCATGCAGGGTGTTGATGTACGCCTGCATGTTGCCATTGTGGGCTTCCACCCACTCCACACGCCCAAGGGCGGCCTGCTCGCGCCCCAAAGCCTCGTCTCTCTGCTGGACTGCCGCCTGCTCACGCTCCAGCGCTGCCGCCTCCCGCTCCATGGCCGCCTGCACCTCGGCCTCGACCTGGTGAATCTCTCGGTGCAGGTCGCGGTTGGTGCGCACATCCCTGTAGTGGTTACGCACAGCTCGGTCAAAGTCCTCCTCCATCAGTCTCGCCTCGGCCTTGAGTGCCCTGATCTCCTCCTTGAGTTCCCTGCGGCTGCGACGGCGGCTGCCTGAGCCCTCGCCCTCCTCATGGCTAGGAGCGAGCTGGTGACGAGGAATGCCACGCGGTCCCACCATCTTGCGTGCGGTCAGCTTCGTGCGAGCCAGCTGGACAAAGAGAGGGTAAGACAAGATAGAACAGGCTAGCATGAACAGGTTGGTAAATCCTATCCCAAAACCCAAAATTAGGGAGGAAGTTATTAGCATGTGAATCAACATGATGCATGATTCGTTCTTACGCAAATTTTAAATCAATGCAGGTAAATAAATATTAATAACATACTTCAGACATAGGGCTTAACAATAATAATAGTAATAATATTGTTCCACATGCCACCCTACTCCTAGTACAGAGTAAGACAAGAAAAGCAGTTTTGGACTCAAAATAGTTAACTTAATTTTTAGATCCAAAATATTTTGAAGTTTTCGAAAACAACTCCGTAATGATTTAGCAATAGATCTCTCTGATACCACTTGTAACAGAACCGCCTTAATAATATGGCCCACAGGCACCTATCAAAGTCACTAATGACTTCTGACAGTTGGACCCATGTTCCAAATGATTAAAGCAGCTCTGCCGGGCTACATCAGTACCCGTATTCCGACAGGATCTCCATTGCGATGCCATTACAGAGTTACAACATTTCATAATAAAATACATCAGAGTAAATGCGGAAGATTTAATAGAACTTAGATTACAAAACGAGTTCAAATAGTAATTAAGTGCAGTTATTACAGACCATCTTGAAATAGTAGCAGTAGCATGGAACAACGGTACAACATAAATAGATAAATAGATACACGAACCCAGCCCACGGATTCTGTCTTTACTCCTCACCACTCTCCTCCTGGATCACGGTGGCACAACAAGGACCAAGGCAGACTTCGGGCTGCGACCCTCCTGCAACGGGGTTAACAAACCCTGAGTACGGGGTACTCCGCAAGACTTACCCGACAAAGTAAAAATATTTGACTCTTGGAATGCAAGGTTATAGGTAAGGCTAGCAGAGATAGGGATTTAGCAGAAAAGCATTACTAATCTATCATAATATTTTATTTCACTTAAATTCAATATTATCAAAATTCATTCTTTATCCTCTCTCTAAACATTGATTCTTTATTCTCAAACATCCTACTTTTAGAACCACTTTTCGGTGTAGGGGTGAGGATCATGTCTCCATAACCGAGGAGCACGTCGATTCGAATCAAGTAAAGTAGACCCAGCTGGGGTTCCTATCCACACTGTATATGCAGCACGCCGGCATACATATACCAACCCGTCATCTCAGCTTTTCTATCCCGGAACCGGTCCTGCGCCACCCGAGAAAACGGTACACCTCCAATCCGGGACTCTAACCCACGAGGGTACTCACTATTCTCGCCATCTCTCCACTCCCAGTGCGTGGTTGTCGGTTCCAGCAATAGAGCGACCGGACTCTAGGCTTTCCGTAATGGTATGTGGCTAGTCTGTTCATCATGATCACAACAGGCCGACAACGAACGGTCCCTACTGCTTTCCGCCGGAAACCATGCATTGGGACTCTAACCCAAATACCCTGGAGTCCGCTCGGTTTTCAAATCCCTTTTCCGTTGGTGACGAAAGTTGGGACTCTAACCCAAACAATTGGCCAACCACCCGGAAAACCCATCCTTAATGATGATAGTGAACCGGCCAAAGTACCCCAATCATCATACATGGACATATATACCCTTCACTTGATATTTCTTCATAATGATCCTCAAGTTAAAATAGTATTTTGCAATTCTATTATTTAAGCATGACTAAGCATTTTGCAATACATTTGAAAATCATTAGGTTATCTTGGTAATGGTAGTCAAGGGTGATAAATGCATCAATTGTTTTCATCACACAACTCCTATCAACTTAATGCAATAGTTTAACTCAAGTGATAAAGCATTTGTAAATAGAGGGTTAAATGCACCGGGGCTTGCCTTGCAGAGCAAACAGAACTGGGGCAGGAGTGGCACAGGCTTCAGGCTCAGGAGCTCCTTCCACTGCCTCCTCTTCAGACACCTCGAGCTTCACCTCCTCAGACACGGGAACTACACGGGTGCAATATTGCATGTATGAATGCGATGCAAAAAGTAAACATGTGCGGAAAAGGAAGCTAACCCTAGCACAACACATCATGACTTCACAACGGTGTCCTAGGTCTTAAATGGGTTGACCTAGAACCACATTTAATCCAAAATCACTTAACACTCCTAAATTCAAATTCTAATTGAATTTTTATTATTTAATAAACCAACATAATTCAATTACAGAAGCAAACTAATTTATTTTGGGACCAAACTTTGCCAACAGTTAGATCTTTACTAGTAACAGTACCAATTAAATTTTTGTGATTTTTGGAATTACCTAGAATTAATTAAAAATGTGCAAAGGCCCACTTTTCATTTTATTTAGTGATTTTTAACCACTACAGAATGTACTCAAACATGACAAACAATATTTTTATAAAATTCTACACTACATATATAGCATGTGTAAATTATTTCACAATTCTTGGTTGCACAGAATTAATCATGCAAAAATAATAAAACAGGCTACTATTCAAACCAAATTAAAATAGAAAAGCATTTCAAAATTCACTGGAAAATAAACAAACCCCATTCGGCCCACTCGGCCCACAGACCGGCAGGCCGGCCCAACCGGCCTGCGCGCGCGCGGCGCCTGGCCATTATGCTAAAGAGTCCTTCGGTTTTGCGGAAAACAATCCGCAGCCCAAGCACTACTATTCACATGAGTCACAGACATTGCAAAAACACCCCTGGATTTCTGCTCCTTCTAACCCGAGGTCCTTGCCTCTTCCTCCTCCGCCAGGACGACAGACCCGCCGGCGGTTCGCCGCCCGTGGCTCGCCGCCGGTGGTTCTACTGGCCCAACCAACCCTACCACTGCACTCCAGACTACAAGCCGCACCTATCGAGCTACTACTCGACCCTAGACGACGTCCGGAGCAGGCGCATCCACTGCCGCGGCGGCTCGGAGACGGCGGCGACCATGCCGCCGGTGAATATCAACTAATAGCGATCAAGGAAATGGGCGCTAGAGCATCAGGATCTCACCCTGAAGCGATTAGAAGAGACGGTGGAGGTGGAGACGGCTCGGGGACGGCAGCTTGACGGCGACGGTGGACCGGCGGCTCGGCTCCGGCGAGGCGGACACCCTCCGAGCAACCTGGACCATCAAATGACACGCCGAGAAGCGCATGAGTTAGGGAATGATGAGCCGCATCCCGTGCGCATCGGCTCAAAGGCTATAGCTCACCCAAACGAGGAAAGCACGACGATGAACCCGGCGGCGGTGCTCTGCGCGACCAGCGGCGGGCACGGCGTGACTGGGCTTGACAAGGCACCGGAGCTCCACCGGAAGGGTGGAAAAGATGCGCAATGAAGTGAGCAAACTAGCTACGAGATGGAGAGGCTAGAGATGGCCGGAGGACGGCGAATTCTGTGGACGACCGAGGTGAGCTCGGAGACGGCGGCGGTGGCGATTTCGGACGGGAAGGATCGGGAACGGGCTTAAATAGACGGGAAAGCGGTCGGGCGCGACGTGGGGGGGTCCGGCGACATGCTGCGCTCGCAACGAACAGTGCCCCGGCCCCGGCGCACGCCGGCGACGTGCGCGCCGCGCGGGTACGCTGGGTGGCAGATGAACAGTACTCGGGTACAGTACCTGATGCAAAGCAATTCGTCCAAATTGATCATGTAGATGGCCGAATCTGAGGGAGTGGTCAAAAGGAGATTTGTAGATCTTTAAGTACTGAACAACTTTTGTTTTGGTACCAATTCAAAATTCGGTCAGGATTTGAAAATATTCAAAAGGGGGTAAAAGGTGGTTTTAAATTTCAAACTGTAATTTCAAAATTACTTTTGATTTTTCTGAAGAACTTGAAAATTGGTCAAAATAGAAGTTGTACATCTCATTGAGGCCAACAACTTTTATTTAGGGAGTTTTGTCATATTCTCAATAATTTTTGAAATATAGTTTTAAATTCAAATTTTGAAACACTGTTTTGAGCTTAATTCAATTATTTTCAACATAACTTCGAAATCACCCAAAATAGAAGTTGTTCTACATTAAAAACTCTACAACCTTTGTTAAGGAACCTTCCTCATATTTGATCAAATTTTAAAAGTACACTTAAGGGCCTTGATTAGGGTTTAGAGGTAATTAAGGAGGTCACAAGAAATAACAAGGAAATTAGGGTTTTTAGGACACTCATCCAATTCTAGTCAATCAAACACCCTATTATTCTAAATGGCAAACAAATGCACATAATGGTATGATGACATGGCAGTTTAAATAATCAGTAATACCAGAGGTATTACATCTTTCCTTGGTCTTCTACATTCTCTTCAAGGGAGGTAAACATACGAGCATCACCGATCATATGTTGAGTGCATCCACTATCAATTACCCAATGAGAGCCACCGGTCTTGTAGTTCACCTACACACAACAAATCAAGCTTGATGTTTAGGAACCCATACTTGAGAAGGGCTCCGGACTTTTTCAACCAAAGCTTTCGCCACCCATAGTTGCCTAGGCCTATTCTTGTTAGGGGGTCCTAGGAACATGACTTTTACTTTGCCCTTGGAATCTTTCCTTAGCATGTAGTGAGCATCAAAGGCAAAGGGCCTAGCATGCTTGGGCAAAGGTTGTGGTGGCGGTGTCTTGCACTCATGAGCAAAGTGACCTTCTTGTCCACATTCAAAGCATCTCTTTGGCTTGGGCTTGGGCTTGTTCTTTGCTTTGTTGAGGCGATTTTGAGCTCTAATATTTTGCACCTTCTCACCCATGTAGCCAATCCCACTTCTATCAAACTTCATCACGGTGTTCATGAGGAGATCACTTTGGAGATATTGGCTTCTTGTGAATTTTTGCAAGCCCACGGTGAGAGGACTCTTTTCTTGTTTTAACTTCTTGTTCTCTTCCAATAAGCTTGCAAGGTGACACTTCTCATTCTTGAGGATCTTGTTTTCTTTTCTAAGTACTTCAACTTCATCATCTTGTTGCACCGCTTCAATGACAATGGTATTTGTGGTTGATTGCTTCTCAAGCTCTTTCTTCAGTTGTCATTTTCAATCTTGAGCTTTCAAATAGTCATCATGGCAATCGGCCACCACCACTTCCTTGCCTTTGCTACTACCACCTTGCTCAATGATCTCATCAATCAAGTCATCACATGATGTAGCTATGTCACACTTAACAACATGGTTAGGAGCATCATGTGTTTCATTGGAAAGCAAGTCATAAGCCATAGCAAAGTTGTCATGATTCACTTTCACTTGAGTATAGTCCTCTTTTAGCTTGTTGTAGCTAGTGGTGAGCTCAATGTGTATCCTCTCAAGTTTATCATGTTTTTCTTTGAGCTCTTTTATGTTGGCTTTGAGCTCCTTGAGCTTGGATGACACATTTTGATTTTCAACTCTAAGCTCATCACTAGCTTTAGTGAATTGTTCATTTTGAACTAAAAGGTTGCCATTCTCAAGTTTTAAGTTTTCATTTTCCTTATTAGCTTTCTTATAACTTTGGTATAGTCATTTAGCAAGCTAGCAAGTTCATCATAGGTGGGTGAATCATACTCATTGTCACTATCACTACTCTCATCATCACTTTGTACCTTCTTGTCCATAGCCATAAGGCAAAGGTGTGTTGGAGATGAGGGCGGTGATGGCGGTGGAGGAAGTGAAGTCCCAATCACAAGAGCGGCCACCTTCTCCTTTTCATCATCGCTTTCTTCACCGGAGGAGCCACTAGAAGATTCAATGTCGGTGAGCCAATCACCAACAATGTAAGCTTTTCCACTCTTCTTGTTTTTGTGAAATTGCTTCTTCTTGAATTCTTTCTTCTTGAATGGCTTGGCCTTCTTCTTCTCATCATCACTCTCATCACTAGACTCTTGCCTTTTGCCCTTATTCTTGGTCTTGAACTTGTCTTTCTTGGGCTTTGGGCATTGATGAGCAAGATGCCCAAGCTCTCCACAATTGTAGCAATCCATCTCGGAGATGGGCTTTCTCTTGCTACTAGTGAAGAACTTCTTCTTATTAGAATCAAATTTGATTCCCTTGTTGTTGAGCATCTTGGTGGTCTTCCTCACCATGAGAGCGATCTCCACATCATCATCATCATCATCACTTGTGGAGTCAAGAGCAGAGTACTTTGCTAGAGCTTTGTCTTTCTTGTCGGCCTTGAGGGCCAAGTCTTTCTTCTCTTCTTTCTTGGATGATGATCCATCTTGAGGAGTGATCTTCATGAACATCTCATGAGCATTGATCTTCCCCAATATTTGAGTGGGGGTTGCATTTGAGAGATCCGTTTGATGAAGTACGGTTACAATGTGACCATACTTCTCAATTAGAAGAGCATTGAGGATTCTCCTTGCAACCTCGGCCGGTGAGATTTGAGTGAGTCCAAGGCCATTTACTTCCTCTACAATGATATTCAAACGAGAATACATGTCATTAGCACTTTCATTGGATAGCATTTTGAAAGAATTGAGCTTGTCAATGATAAGATAATATCATTTCTCTCGCTCATTCTTAGTTCCCTCATGGAGCGCACAAATATCCGACCATAGAGCATGGGCGTTTTTGTGGTTCCTCACACGGTTGAACACCTCTTTGCTAAGGCCTCTAAATATGATGTTTCGAGCCTTAGCATTCCACTTCTCGTGCTCTTCCTCAACGGGTGTGAGGGTTGCGCCGGGTTTGGGAGTGGGGTACCCTTGTGTGTGGCGGCTTTGTGAACACTAAGGTCCACCGCCTCAAGGTATGCCTCCATACAAATTTTCCAATAAGGAAAATCGTTACCGTCAAAGATGGGAGGGGGACCATCGTGACCACCGGACATCCTTCCTCTTGGCGGTTAAGCCAAATTAATGAGCAACAAGGCTCCGATACCAATTGAAAGGATCAAGGATGCCCAAGAGGGGGAGTGAATTGGGCAACTAATAATTTTTTGAAACACAATTCAACCTATCGCAATTTGCCCAATGTCACCCCACAAGTGCTTGTGTCAATTCTATTCCTAAAACAAGTTATGCAACCTAGAGCCAAGTCCTATCATAAGTATACTACTCTAGGAAAGTAGAGAACACAAAGGAAATGCGGGAATGTAAAGGGTTAGAAAGACAAATCCGATTTTTCCCGAGGTATCGGAGAGTCGGCACTCCCCACTAGTCCTCGTTGGAGCACCCGCGCAAGGATGTAGCTCCCCCTTGATCTTCGCAAAGACCAAGTGCTCTCTACGGGCTGATCCTTTGCCACTCCGGCGCGGTGGATCGCCCACAACCGCTCACAACTTCGACTTGGGCCGCCCACAAGCTCTCCAAGCGGTCACCAAGCCACCGATCGCCACCAAACCGTCTAGGTGATGCCGATCACCAAGAGTAACAAGCCTAGACTCTCACTTGACCAAGAACAAGGCCAAAGAGGGTGATGGATGCACACAAGTCACTCTTGATCTCTCTAGGGAAGAAGCTCTCAAGCAATGAAGTTCACACTAGTCTCCCTAGGGCTCTTGCTCTCTCACAAGATCAACAATGGTTCCTTCAGCTGTTAGAAGTGGCAAGAGTAGTAGAATGGAGGCTTTGGTGGAGTATAAATACTCACCCTCTCCAAAACTAGCCGTTTCTCACTTTCCTGCGAACCGTCGGACTCTGCCGAGGCTCAACCGTCGGACCAAACTCCACGGTCCGACTCTCACACAAACACTGCGCCCAGAACTGTGACAGAGGGGCGTCGGACCGAACCCGATGGTCCGACGCTCCTCAGTCCGACGCTACTGAACTGCGGGCACAGTGCCTCTCAACGGCTAGTACACGGAGCAAGGGTCCGACGCACACCGTCGGACCAAGTCCGACGCTCAAAACTGCTCTGGGAACCTCTCTGGAAGCGTCAGACGCTAACAGACATTAGTCCGACGCTCCCACTCGCGACAGTCCAACGCTCGCTCAAATACCCAGAGGCACCGTCGGACTCTAGCCAATGGTCCGACGCCCATCCGACCAGGGTCCGACGCTCTCTGGCACGCTGAAACTCGTCCAGGGGCTGCCACGTGTCGTCGGACTCTAGCTATTGATCCGACGCCCATACTAGGTAGAGTCCGACGCCTCTAATTCGATCAAAACTTCGCCGAATCGAAAACTTTCCAAAACGAAGTTTGATCCTCTCTCTCTCAAGAGTATCCCTGGGCTGTCTAGAGCTATGTTGGACAAGTGTGCATCACATCTACACTCTCTAATCTTGCTCTAAGTCAAGCTACCCATCCAAACCCCTCTTAATAGTACGGTCAAAGGGAGAAACAAAACCTAAGACTACGCCAAGTGTCTCTCAACTCCAAACGACACTTAGCACTAGCCTATCACCGTCTTGTCTTCCATCCTTTGAAAACCGAATCGATTTCCATTGCTAGGGGCTTGAACCTGCATGTTATTATGACCTAACCTCTAGGTTATCCTGCAAAACACATGTTAGTCATAATAATCGTCTTGTTGTCATTAATCACCGAAACCACTAGGGCCTAGATGCTTCAACAGGCTAATAGGAACGAGAAATGTTAAATGCATGCAATTCATACATTGTTTTTTTTCTCGATCAGGCTCGTACCCGTTTTTCCAATTCATACATTGTCGATAACAGCATTGGCACACATCCCAAGTCTCTCAGCAATTAGCACAATGCATTCAGGTCGGCTGAAAACTTCATTAAGGAAACAATTTGGAGATGATAGGGATAATTATAAACTTGAGAGAATCAGCTTGACAAATTACTGATGAAATTCTGAAGATACAATGTTCCCTCAGTGTCAGTGTAGGCAACCTTCCCATTTCCCCCATGCATGTGGACTGGAAGCTGCATTTTCATCAATCACAAATAAGGAAGTAGTTCTATTGCTTCTTTGGTTCCTCAAATTCTATTGCTTCTATAGTTTTATGGCCCACGTGCTACCTGCAAAATTTGATTCAGGGATGAACCTGAGTGGAGACACATAGGGTATCAGCCAACTGGGTCTTCCTGACCTGGAAGACAACCAGATGACATAGTGCATCATAAGTCAACATTCATTATGACCATTCCCAGTAAGGGGGTGTTTACTTTCCAAATTTTTTTCTCGTTCCTCATCACATCGATTGTACTTTCCGCCTGCATGGAGCGCTAAATGAAGTAGTAGCTGTTGCATGCTTGTACTTTTTGCCTGATTAGCTCGAGATGAATCTTTTGAGTCTACTTAGGCCATGATTGGACAAAAGTTGTCAAATACAAACGAAAGTGCTACAGTGCACTTTTCACCCAACTAAACGCACCCTAAATACTTGAGACGTTTCTTTCATTTGCATTTAAGAGGTTTGTGCGCGATTGTGTGTAATATACAAAGGCAAATTGTCCCAGTCCCACAAATAGAATACAACAAAGAATTGTCTCATATACTGTTCACTTTAGAGAAAACAGATATCCCACCTTAATTTCATTGTCATTAACAAATCGTTTCACATCAAGAAAATGGTGAGAAATTGGATTCATGTGGTGAAGTTAGCAAGGCAAAAGCTGTTAGGATTTTCATGTATGGCTTTCAATATTTATTATTACAATTATTTATCACCTCTATGTGTGGAAATACTATTGATATATGTGGATGAATAATTAACTCAAGGAATTTGTACTCGAGGTGCCAAGGACGTTTGTGCTGGAATACAATATCGAGGAATAAATGAGATCAACTCTACTGGAATATATATTATGTATGTACGTATTTCGTCTGGGTACAGCACAACGGAAGGGCTGGGTTTGTTTTGCAGGATCGGCTCTGCAGCCTATTGACCCACATATTTAGATTGGAAAAAATCTCGCATATACAATCTAATTATGACACATGACTCACACATGTGTGTTAGGGACTAATATATTGACTCAGAATACTGCCTGTCTGATCGTGGTTAGTGACATGGTTCAGGAGACACGATTTTCCGGAACACTGGTGTTACAACACCTGAAAGTGGAGTCTATAAATAGGTCCCACCCTTTAGCCTCATTAAGTATTGTGAGCGGCATCATGGAAAAGGCTGACGAATAGAGAGTAGACCACATAGCCCACAAAACCTATATTGGTATCAGAGCAAGGTTACATGAGGGCTTAAAAGGTCAACCCTATCATCCACTCAACCGCGGCAATTTTTTTTTCTGCTGCAGTCTCTTGGCCGCCGTCGCCGAACACACACAAGGGATCAGATCTGAGCGCTACTACGTGCATACTCGCCGTCGCCCGCGGTGTGTGTGCGTCCTGGCCGGCGCCCCTGCTCACGTGGGCTTCTCCACACACAAACAGTGAGCAGCATCAGATCACCTCATCACGGACGGGAGTTGTCACACGTGGAACTCTGGAGCTAGGAAGAAGTTACGTATGTCCCCATCAACAAAAAGCTGTTACTCTTTTCTGCCCTCAGATCAAGGAAGGAAGGTCACTTGATTCTTCGGAGATTGATCTACCTTCATCCCCAGCTTGTATTTTTGGTAAAGTGTTCTATCACTCATAATGGCATCCAATGCTGTGTCTGCTGAATTGCTTAGAAACAGCAAGTCAGATGGCTCCAATTTCACGGTTTGGAAGCGGAAAATCATGTTTTTGCTTGTTGTTGAGAACATTGATTATATCATTGATGCACCTGAACCGGAAGAGCCAAAGAAAGATGCCACTGCTGAGGAAAAATCAGATTATATGCTTGAATATGAAAGTTGGGCTAAGGATAATAAGAAAGCTCATGTATTTATGTTGGGATCAATGTCTGATTCTTTAGCTGCTAAGCATGAGGGTGAACGGAATGCGCAATTTGAGGCATCATTTGCTCATGGAAGAAGATAGGAAATTCCCTCAGGGAAAGGAAAGAAATTCTAATAATTTAGAGTTACACCTTGGAGAAGAAAGACAGAATGCAAATAAGAGGAACTGGCACAAGAAGAAAGGTAAAGGTGATTTAAGGGACAATCTTAACAAGAAACGCGATCGTGGTGATCGTGGAAATTATGACTCACATAAGAGGAATGACAAGAATAAAAAGGCTTTCCCTTGTCACAACTGTGGTCAGATTGGGCACTTCAAATCTGAATGCAAGAAAAAGAAGAAATATAATAATGAGAAGAAGAAGCAAGACAATCATGATGATCCAAAAGGTAGCCTTTCAGAGAAAGGTATGCATTATATTAATGTATGCACTAAAGTTTTATTTACTACTATTTTTCCAAATAGTTGGGTTGTCGATTATGGTTGCACATCACATATTGCAAGAGACTGTATATTTTACTTCCATGCAAACAATTCCAAGGGGAAATAGATATGTCTACTTAGGCAATAAGTTGTTGTTGAAGGACACCTTATATTCACCAAGCATGAGAAGAAATTTAATCTCTGTATCCCAATTGGAATCAATTGGTTATCATATACTATTTGGAAATGGAAGAGTTAAAATATTACTCAATGGGAAATTAGTGCATACTGGTCTGCGCCATGATGGCCTTTATTTTCTTGATAATTTAATAGAAGGTGCCAACACTGATTGCTTAGTTGGTGAAGATAACTCCATAGTGAGGAACAATGACAAAAACACATGCTCAGAATCTTATTTATGGCATTTATGACTTGGTCACATATCCAAAAACAGAATTAAAAGGTTAATTAATTCTGGAATTCTAAACTTTAAGTGGGAGGATTTTGGTACTCGTGAGGCATGTATAATGGGTAAAATGACCCGTGCGCCTTTTCCAAAGGCGGAAAGATCTAAGAAGCCCCTTGCTATTATTCATTCTGATATTTGTGGAGAGATGTCAACTCCCACTAATGGTCAAAAGGTTTATTTTATCACATTCATTGATGATTATTCTAGATATGGTTATGTGTATCTTTTAAAACACAAGTCGGAAGGGTTTGATGCTTTCAAAGCATTTAAAACTCAAGTGGAAAATCAGTTGAATAAAACAATTAAAGTTTTGAGAACTGATCGTGGGGGAGAATACACTTCAGGAATACTAAATGATTTTTGTAAATAGCATGGAATTGTTCATCATTATACTATGCCATACACTCCGCAACAAAACGGCGTAGCCGAGCGGAGGAACAGAACACTTATGGATATGGTTAGGTCCATGATGGCCTATTCTGATCTACCTTTGTCATTTTGGGGTGAAGGTTTATATACTGCTGTTTACTTATTAAATCATTCACCGTCCAGAGCTGTAACAGTCACTTCTTATGAGTTGTTGACTGGAAGGAAACCTTCACTTCTTCATTTAGCAGTTTGGGGCTGTAATGCTCAAATTAGAGTGCCAAACCAATATCGTACAAAGTTGCATCCCAAAAGCACACCAGGAATTTTTATTGGTTATTCCACACAATCAAAAGGGTATCGTTTTTATGATCCTGAAAATAAGAAACTGGTGGAAAGCAGAGATGCTATTTTTCTAGATCATCAAACACCTCGTCGTACTAAGTGGGCAAGGGTGGAATTATTGGCAACTCCAGATGTACCAAATTTTGACACATCTAAAGTTAACTTGGATAATGAGGAAAATGTAACCCCGGAAGAAAATACAAATCAAACTCCCAACACTTCTCGCCTTAGGAGAAGTGGGAGGAATATACAAGCGCCATCATATCTCGATGAATATTATGTGTTTTTGGGGGAAGTGCACTCTAAAATTTCAGATTTTGAGGAAGATCCAAAAACTTATAAAGAAGCCATAAAGTGCCCTCAATCAAAACTATGGGTGCAAGCAATGCGGGAAGAATTACACTCAATGAGTAAAAATAAAGTTTGGGAACTTGTTTCTTTGCCAAATAACCGCAAGCCTGTAGGATGCAAATGGATTTTTAAAAGGAAACTTAATGCAGCAGGCCAAGTGGAAAAATATAAGGCTAGGCTTGTTGCTAAAGGCTTCACACAAAAGGAAGGTGTTGATTTTGTGGAAACTTTTTCTCCTGTTGCAAAGTTTACTTCCATTCATATTATTAGTGCTTTAACGGCTTATTATGATCTTGAACTCCACCAAATGGATGTCAAAATGGCTTTTCTTAATGGGGTTTTGGAGGAGGAAATATATATGTTGCAGCCGGAAGGTTTCAGGGAAAAAGGAAATGAAAATATGGTCTGCAAATTAAAGAGATCAATTTATGGCCTTAAACAAGCCTCACGCCAATGGTATATTCTTTTTGATAATGCTATCATGTCATATGGTTTTTCAATGACGGAAGGTGATCATTGCATATATACTAAAATTATTGGAAGCAATTTTGTGTTGCTGTCTTTATATGTTGACGATATTCTTATTCCTTCTAATGATAAGTCAACATTGGCGGAAGTTAAAGCTTGGTTGTCTTCTAAATTTGATATGAAAGATATGGGGGAAGCTTCCTATGTTTTCGGAGTGGAAATTCATAGAGATCGGAATAAATGACTTCTTGGTTTGTCCCAAAAGACTTACTTCAAAGTATACTAAAATGTTTCTCTATGGAAAATTGCAAACCAGCTAATGTACCTATAATAAAAGGAACTAAACTCAGTGAGGAATTATGTCCTACCACTCTTGAGGAAAGACAAAAAATGAATGGAATTCCTTATGCTTCAGCATTGGGATGCCTTATATATGTTATGTTATTTACGCGACCTGACCTTAGCCATGCTATTGGAATTCTTAGTAGATATTAGAAGAATCCTGGAGAAGAGCATTGGAATTCTTAGTAGATATTAGAAGAATCCTGGAGAAGAGCATTGGAAACAAATAAAATATGTATTGCGTTATGTCAGAGAAACTTTGTATTATTCTTTATGTTTTAATGGTCATAATCTTCAGCTGCAGGGTTATACTGATGCTGATTGGCAAGGGGATCTTGATGAACGAATATCTACATCTGGTTATATATTCACTTTGGCAGGAGGTGCTATTTCTTGGTGCGGCAAGCTACAGAAACCGGTTGCTCTTTCATCCATGGAAGCTGAATACATTGCTGCATCAGAAGCAGCAAAAGAAGGTGTATGGCTAAGGGAATTTCTTGTAGCATTGAAGGTCGTAGAAAGTGCATCACAACCTGTCACTATTTTTTGTGATAATATATCGGCGATCAAGGTTGCTAAAGATCCCAAGTTTCATAGTAAAAGTAAACACATTGAGGGAAGATTTCATTATGTTCGTGATGTCATAAAAAGACTCAAGACTATTCGTTTGGTTTATTTGGCTAGTACTAGTATGGTCGCAGATCCACTGACTAAACCACTTAGTCAGGAATTATTTTCTAAGCATATTAGAAATATGGGACTTTAGGTTATTGATTGAAATATTTCAGCCAAGTGGGAGATGTTGGATTTTCATGTATGGCTTTCAATATTTATTATTACAATTATTTATCACCTCTATGTGTGGAAATACTATTGATATATGTGGATGAATAATTAACACAAGGAATTTGTACTGGAGGTGCCGAGGACGTTTGTGCTGGAATACAGTATCGAGGAATAATTGAGATCAATTCTACTGGAATATATATTATGTACGTACATATTTCGCCTGGGTACAGCGCAACGGAAGGGTTGGGTTTGTTCGGCTCTGCAGGCTGTTGACCCACATAATTAGATTGGAATAAATCTCGCATATACAATCTAATTATGACACATGACTCACACATGTGTGCTAGGGACTAATATATTTAGACTCAGAATACTAGCATGTCTGATCGTGATTGGTGACATGGTTCAGGAGTCACACGATTTTCTGGAACACTGGTGTTACGACACCTGGAAGTGGAGTCTATAAATAGGTCCCACCCTCTAGCCTTATTAAGCATTGTGAGCGGCACCACGGAAAAGACCGAGGAATAGAGGGTAGACCACATAGCCCACAAACCCTACAAAAGCATGATTAGAAACTATAAGATGCACTGCCAGTACTATCAATACCTTTGGAAGATGAGACAGCAGAAAGGCGGTACAAGAGGGTTGGAAAACGTTGTATCATTAACCTAAATACACGTAATACAGCTCCTGCAGCTGAACTTTCAGACAAATACATCTAGTGATCAAAGCAGCTGATCGATTCTAAATTACTTTTGCCAAATGCAGAACCAACTAACAAGAAGCCCTGTAACTGGATAATAACTTAAAAAAAACTGAACAAAACAATTATTGGAAACCTGAAATCAACTGCCAATCTGAAATCAAATTTAGAGAATTGGGAACATGATATCACGAGATCAAAATCCAAGTCTAGCAGCAGACCCAACAAACATTCAAAACAATTGAGCACTGGTTCAAAACTACCGAGAGTATGTACAGGAAGGACTTGGGGGGCCGATGCTGAATCCACCACCCTACTGATTTTGGCTTATGCAGAGTTAGTGTGAAAATAAATACCGTAGAAGAGTTGAAAAACAAACACTTATAAGCTGAAGCGAACAGAGCCTTTATAGCTCCTAGGGCCCGGGGAGGGACAAGCCGGTCCCACTATATAACTTCTTACACAAGAAGATTCGATTTTTTTTTGAAATTCGCGTTCTTCTATTAATAATTAATGCACCTCTAAATTTGTTGGTTCCGGACTTCCAAAAAAATAGCACGCATGTCCAAAACATTATTTATTTGAAGCAACATAAATTGATCTCGATCCATACTATGTTTTTGAAACATGTGTTGACCGGCTGACGACTACGCATATATATCTTTCATAGTTTCATTGTATTGATGATCACATATAATATTAATATTAGCATCCTTAAATATGTTAATTATAAAAATATATACTGTAGAGCAAACACATAAAAGACGGTAGCAGAATTTTTTATAATCCTTATTTATTAACACTAGGCAAATATGCCCGTATGTTGCAACGGGAGGTAAAATCCTTATGATTTAGCTAAGAACTTAGTTGGTAACTTAACTTATGGCTAATGTCAATTATTTAAAAAATTGAGTGCTTAAGTAGGATCGATGTTGACATGCAAAATGATTTGATGTTTAGTTATGAGATGAACATGATTATTATATTTTTTAATATTATATTAGATCATAGGCGATTCATGTTGACACTATCTGACCGAAGGGGGAGTTCACAAACACAAAAGTACATCAAATTGACAAAATGGAAGTAGCGTCATGTTTCACATATATATATCACCTTTTCATGGATGGCATATAACTCGATACAGATTTCACATAACTCGATTTTAATTCCAATTCCTTGCTTTAGCTTGCACAACCACTGAATCTGCCAAACCATAAATGCCTTTGAATCTTTCAAATAGACATGATGAAGAGAAATTGATGAACTGAATTTCTGAACATTACTAAAGTCAATTGTTGATGATCTGGCCTTAATAAGAAGCAGAGAAGGCTGCAACAGAACACTCAACAAGAAGCAGAGAAGGCTGCAACAGAACACTAAGCTAGGTAGTTAAGGTAAGTTCAGTCACATGCATTCAATTACATTGTTAGGTTCAAGCTTAGAAAAATTGTACAGAAACTGTGAATAGCCGCCTCTTCCACCCTCCCTCCCTCTCAGGTTGCACAATGATATTCAGACAAGGAAAATGACAAGCTTGCATCCATTTTCAGACAAGTAACATGTTGCACGATGACATTCAGTTTTCACAAAAAAAAACTCCCTCCCTCCCTATCACGTCAGAAACATTCAATAGCAAAATTCAGTAACAAATTGGTCTCCCTCCCTCTCGCATCAAATACATTCAGTAGCAAAATTCAGTAAGAAATTGGTAGAGAAGCTAGATAGAAAAGGCACTTTCAGTAACATTCGACAGAAAAACTTTCAGACAACATTCAATAGCAAAATTCAAATTGTAAGTTTGTAACATTCTGAAATAAAAAATCAGGAAATATTCAGAACTCCTTTAGTTCAGACTTTAGAGTGGCCGAGTCTATGGTTAAGATTCAGTTCAAAACTTCAGAGCTGATTTAGTTTCTATGTTACAGCTCTTCAAGACTCGTTTCTACATCAGCCCATGTGATTTCCTGACTGGTTTGCATATGCATTCACACTATTAGAGCATGACACTTAACACATGAGGTAGTATTTTCTGAAAAAGATACATCTTTAGTTTGATGTTTAGGGAGGCTATGGTATATAAAATCACATATAGCAGATAGCCAGCTATCTTAAACTTGATTAAATTTGAGATTATGGCTTCATGGTGATTGATCTGACTTTCGACAACACAAATTTATATGAGATTTGATTGTTTTTTTTGTTGGATACAATTCTGATGGGGTCCTAACTATATTATGCAAACAATACGGTTTTCATAATCTAGCTTAAACATCTAGTGGAACCCTTGAAAAGATGAAGAAGTTGTGTGATGCCTCGTTATCGCGCATGATTGCATATAACAGAAAATTCTGTCAACAATTCAGTAGTTGTTGTAGAGATGTTACCTGCTTTGACTTGGATGCAGCTTGCAGAATCTCTAGCATCTCCATATCAGGGTTCAATCCATACATCATCTGCACGTTCTTCATGATCAAAAGCTTCAGGTTACTAAAGGTACATAAACATAACCGGAAGGAGGGAGTACAGTCTGAAACCTTCCCAATCTTTTTCTACTATCACCAAGATGATGCTCGCAGGCCTAGAAGAGTAACCAGGCTTGTTGGAGTCAAGGCCGGGTGCTCTCCCTCGCCTTGAGCTCAACAAGGTGTGACGAGCCGAGGTTATCCACCGTGGATGTGCTGCAAAGGCAGTGGACTACTCAGCAACTTGTGTTGTTGTGCGGCAGCGCTGCACGGATTGAAGCAGGCAGCGTCAATAGGCCCAAGCATGAGGCCGAGAGCTATGTTTCCTACATGGGATCAGGTCTGTAGTAGTCCATCATGTGCAGGCAAAGAGTAGCAGCAGCGTATGGCGCACGGTATCGGTGAAGCAGATACAGAGAAGGAACAGATTCGGGCGACAATGCAAGACCCTAATGTCAATGAGGGACAACGGTACGGTGGAGCAAGCACGCGGCGGCCGCGGCGCCAGGCGTGCGCGCGCCTCGCGGCGGTCCTTGCGGCACAAGACCATCCTCTGGTCGATGCTCTCCCACACGGCATCCGCCTCGCAGTTGACGTCGTCGTAGTCGGGGTTAGAGAAGAGGCCGGCGATGACGGTGGAGGCGGCAAGCGAGTGGAATCGTTGAGGGATTGAGGGGAGGGGAGGGGAGGATGAGGGACGTGAGGAGATTGGGTCAGCAACAAGCAGCCGGAGAGAGTGGGCCAAGCGCTAGCAGCTGGAGAGAGTGGGCCGACGGTTGGCCGAAGTTGAATGGGCCAGACGAAAATTCTAGACGAGAAACTTTGACTATTTAGTATTAAGATAAATAAATAAAAGACGGTAATGGCCCCTTCGTGCCAGGGTGGTCGTGTTGCCGCCGGCAGGATGCCACGCCCGGGCCGGGAGCCCGGGACAAGCCCGCAGCCTGGGACGCGGCCATGGCCGGTCGTGCGCGGTGCGCCCGCCTACCTCCGTCCGCCCATGTATGCACGAACACAACGGTGTCGAGGGATTGCCGGATCGGAAAGGAATATCATGGCATTTCTATTTTTTTTGTTCATATGCCTTTTCTTTTTCTTTTTTTATATTTAATTGAACCAGTTTTGACGGTGTTAGATAGCAGGCGTAGAGAGTGGTTTCATTCAGGGAAAAAGTGAAGTAAAAACACAAAGTTAAAAACAATTCAAAATCAGGATAGAAACACTAAATTCTCTAAAATCAACATGTGTGTGGCCAACCCACCTTGATTTCGGTCTTAAACATCTACAAAAAGATTTTTTATACATAAAAAAGTGGTTTAGGGTTTGCTTTAGAAAATTATGACGAAAATGTTTAAATTGCTCTCAACCTTAATTTGTTTTAGCTGTATAAAGCACTTATTTATAACACTACAGACCTTGTCAGCTCTCCCAATGGAAGCTGTGGCCACGTCATCCGAAATGTTTTCGGTCTTCAAATGAAATGAACATCTTGAACCGCTAGGATCGTATTTTTACCGAAATGGATTATGCTGCTGCTTCTTATTTTGGCAACTCTCTACAGCACACTGTTCCTAGAATTACACGACTAAAAATACAACACATTTCTGTAATTCGTATCTTTTTTATATAAGGTTTCATCCTGGTTGGTGTACCGGTCTACAATATTTATTTTATCTGAAGCAGGCCATATGTGAAGTGGTATTGTTAAAAAAAAACTCATATGAAATATAAATGGCTACTTTAAGCATTTGTGAATTCATATAAATGGTTAGTTTAAGCATTAGGAGTTCAGGACTTACATGCACCTCTACTAAGGCTATCCTCATTTCCTCAGCAGGGTTTATGCGCAATAAATAAAGTGACACATCAACTTTTTTATTAAACTGGGTGGGAAGAGAGAGAAAAACGTTTCATCCTGATAAAACGAGATATCAATGTTTCCAACGAGTCGGAAATCGTGTGAAACGCATGCTGAGAGGCTTCATTTCATCGCCAGAGATCCTGTGCGCGTGCATCCACCCGTCTCGTCGCCATCTTCCCGCGCCTCGCCATATCCTTCCCGTCCGTCAGCAGCACCCTCCTTCGCTCCGGCTCCTTCCTTAGGCCTTGTTCGTTTTATCCCTAAACCATGGGGATTGAGAGGGATTGGAGGGGATTGAAGAGGATTTTGACTTGTTGGGGATTTAATCCTCTTGAATCCCTCCCAATCCCCTTGGATTGAAATGCAAAACGAACAAGCCCTTAGGCGGCGGTGGTGGCAGAGGACCAAGGGGCAACGACGGAGGGACCTCGGCGTGGGTGGGGCGCCTACGCGGTTGCTCGCTTGCCTAACGTCGTGAAGAGAGCCAAGGCGACGCCTCGGCCGAGCCGAGCTAAGGGCTTGTTTGGTTAAAAGTTGTCTGGTTAAAACTCTACCTGGACCTTGCCTGTGACTTGTTTGGTTGGTATAATGGATATGTGACTGGGTCAGGTAACGCTTCGTCGCCCAGGCGGACAGAATTGATCGCTTGGCTCCGGCTTTGATGTTGCCTGGGATAATCAATGCAATTAGGTGATAGACAAGCACACAAGTCACGAGAACGAGTTACTTTTCTCTTTTGTTTTGTTTTTTATTTGCTGTAGTCATTTAATCTTGTTTTTTCTATTTGTATATTAATATCATTTAATTTTTTTTCTATTTGTATATTAATATTATTTTGTACACAAGTCTATTAAAAATAATATTAATATTATTCATATACTTAAGCATATTATGTCTTCTAAAAATTAACTTACTACCATTTTATTAGGGAAAAAAATATTGTTATGTCTTTAATTAGCTTTTCCAGGCACAGGCTTCCAATCAAACATATCATCTGCTAGCTTGCCTGGCCAGACAGATTCCATCAAAGAGTGAAATTCATTGGAGGTTATTGAACTTGTTTCGCGTTCACAAATAGGTCCATGTACTTCGAAAACCAGATTTTTCATGTCACTGAACTTGTTAAATGTATCACTAGTATGGCTGGATAACGAGCCAGCTCGGCTCGTTTTGGCTCGTTAGTATAACGAGCCAAACCAGAAGGCTTGCTTGGCTCGGCTCGTTAGTGAGCTCGAGCTGGCACGTTTGGCTCGCGAGCCAAACATAAAAAATACAAAAGAATACTCTCTCCGTCCAAAAATAGATATCATTATGAGATGCGTGCTGGTCAAACTTTTCAACTTTAACTGAGTTTATAGAAAATACGTGCAACATTTATACCTTCAAATAAATATATTATGAAAGTATATTCAACGATCTATCTAATAATACTAATATATATTATAGATATTAATATTTTTGTATATATATTTGGTTAAAGGCTAAAAGTCTTTGACTTCTTGATAAGTGAGAATGAATCTATTTTGAGACGGAGGGAGTATATATGTATTTATCGAAATTTTAATAATAATAATAATTCAAAAGAAATCCATAATCAAATGAAAAAATAATATATGTTGTATATAAAGTATAATAATATACTATAGTTGTCCCTCTGTCTAATAGAAAATGCAACTATTTAAAATTATAACAAAAGCAAGTTTGATGGCTTGTGAATTGACTGGCTCCTACGAGCTAACAAGTAGCTCGCGAGCCAACTTGAGCTGGCTCGTTATAAAACGAATCGAGCTCGAGCCGAGCCATTAACAAACGAGTCGAGCGAGCTAGCGAGTTTTGAGTTTTTCGTCCGGCCTTAATCACCAGAGGTCCAGATCTGTTTTGAAATGCTGGTTTTGCACACGTCGCTGTCTCTGCTCAGTGCAAGCCCTCTTTGTGCGCGGCACCTCCGTTGGTTTGTGACCCGGGCTTATCTCTTCTTGCTCTCCTTGCTACTCGCTCTTGTAATACGGTGCAGTGCACGTTGCACGGCCTCTTCGCAACTCCTCGGACGCGTGCGGCCTACATGGAGGACGACACCTCGGCCGCCGGTGAGCTCCCCCGCGTCCGGCGGCTGTCCGTAGGACTAGGACCTGCCTCCTGCTGCTGAGTCACGCGCAGAGGAAGCCTGGCTGCCCTCCTTCTCTGGGCCGCGGCGACTCTTGTATGGGTCCAGCTAGCACAATCTATGTTAACGAAATAATAGTCTGATTCGCGTACATATACGGCTGCCGGCTCAAGGTGTACGCATGCGTGCATGTATAGCCGATGCACGCTAGGCCACCCAGCCACAGTGGCATGCGTGCACGTATAGCCGATGAACACCAGGCCGCTCACCTCACCTTCATGGGCACCGCGCGGGGATGGTACGGTGTACCGGCTGACATCGACGCTGCACGACGGCGTGTGCATGGCAGCCGTGCTGACCAGCGGCGTGCTCGTGTTCCGTGACCCGTTTGGCTAGAAGAAGGCCGCGGCCACGGTTGTGTGGAGCTTCTCCTCGTACATGTACGGTGAGTACAGCACCACGCAGCAGGGCAAGGGAGCCGACGGCAAGGTGGTGGCGGCGGCAGAACAGAGGTGACACACACACACAAAGAGGACCATGCACTGACCTGACACGGTGGCAGCCACATGTGCAGAACCAGTGTTCCAAAACAGCTCTAGACCTCTAGTGATACATTTAACAAGTTTAGAGATCTGAAAATCTAGTATTAGGAGTTTATGGACCTTTTTGAGAACGCGGGACAAATTTATGGACCTCCAGTGGATTTCACTCTCCATCAAATTTCCAGGCAACACTTTTTATGAAGCAAGCAATTCAGGCTTCCATCCAAACACGCCCTAAATGTCTCCAAATTTACGCTTACATAGTTACGTTGCATAAATCTTGCATCGACAAGAAACGCATCGCGTCTTACCGGGGACACAATTGATAAGGGAAAAAAAAAGAGTGCGCATATGATAAAATGGGGCGTCAGATATTAGCCTCTTTTTAAATTCAAGCCAGCCAAAAAAAAATGTTCACCCTTTTCTCTTGAGCTTATCAGCCTCACTCATCACTACTCGTAGAAGAATTTTAGAGGAATAAGTTTAGTTTTCACAAGAAAAGCTCACGAACATGAAAAAAAAAATCCCTTGTTCTAAAGAGGATGCTTAGAGCATCTCCAGCCACAGGCTCTAAAATCAGGCCCCTACATCTCCATTTGAGAGACTGCCTGCAAAATTTGAGGGCCAAAATTAAAGCCCAACTCCAGCCACAGGCCCCAAATCAGGCCAAAATAAGAGGGATAGGGGGATCCTGTATCTAAAGGGCTGAGATTATAATTTGAAGGGATATGCAAAATGAGATCCAATTTAAAGGTTTCACTGAAGTTTGATTTTTACCTAAACTCCTGAAATATAGAGTAGGGGACTGACTAGAGACTTGGGCTACTTGGCTGAAGATGCTCTTAGGAGTACGATATGTACTAATAGCGATACCCGAGAAGCAGAAAACGAACAACAAATCCGTTGTTTTCTGGTTCCATCGCGTTGACCGTACGTGTGTAGGTGCGATGCGGCATCAGCCCAAGATCCAAGCTGCATTGCTGGCTTGCTACCGGCCGACCGACACCGTTGACTGCTGGTTGCCGGACTCTAGCCTATGCAGGGCGACGATGGATGGCAACTGCACTGCAGCCAAGTAATCCTGCCTGAGATGAACAGGGAGCTGACTACTTTCCTTGTGTATGATTCTTAACCTACTCCTTCCGTCTGATAATATAGTATATTTTAGCATTCAAAATTTATTCTCAAATATAGAGATTCTTAGGGACAAAAAAAAAAGGTTATGAATAAAATAGTTATATGAATTTGGTAGGTAGCAGTATTGCATAGTTAGTTGTCATTTACCAATCAAAATAGACATTTAATTATGTTGATATGATAGCGTCTAGTTAGGAAATAAAGCAGAGGGTGCATGCGTCTTTTCTGTTTTCTCTTATATTGTCTTAAAATCTCTAGAATGACCGTCTCCTACACACAACTAATAAAAAGATTAAAACTAAAATCTCTAGAATCACTTTCTCCCACAAACTAATAAAAAGATTAAGGCTGCGTTTAGTTATCAGTTGCAGTTGTAATTCTACACTATAGTATTTTCGTTTATATTTGACAACTTTTATTCAATCATGATCCAAGTAGACTTAAAAGATTCGTCTCGTGATGTATATAAAAAAGTATAAAAATACAAACAAAGAAGCTTAAAAGACTAAAAGATTCACGTGATCCAGTCGCATGATGTATAAAAGATTGGTCTCATGATATATAAGCAAAAAGTATAAACATACCAACAAAGATCCCCCGTTTCGTGCGACACTATAGGCTTGGGGTCCTCAGCCTGCCGAGCCCAGCGTTCCCACGCCGCTCGCAACGCTTGCCCCGCCCCGACGTAGTGCTACCCGATGCCCGTAATAATCACCTGATACCTACAACAAAAATTTGGAAACAAACGGAGGACGTACATATGCACCCCGGCGGTTTCATGGCACGCGCACGATCCACGTGTCGTGCCGTCAGGCCCTCTCCGCAGCGCCGGCGTGATCAGTCGCGTCCGCAGGATCCAGGATCAACTCCTCCGCACGGTCCACGCAATAGCCACTACAAATCGCAATCGGAACGGAACGGAACGGAACGGAACAGTCGTCGCCTACAAGGATGGGCTGGTTGCCACAAGGGAGAGACCGCGTCCTTGTTTGGGTGGCTGCCCACCCTTCTCTTTCTCGCTTGGAATGGAGTCGCTGGACCAATCCAGTGGCGCCGAACGACCGAAGCAGGCCCGGCCCGGCCCCAACTTGCCCGGCCTTTTGTGTTCTCTCTTAAATTGTCTTGAAATCTCTAAAATGCACTGTCTCCTCTCCCACAACTAATAAAAAGATTTTGTTGTTCTCTCTTAAATTGCTAGACTTTCTGTTTTTTTTGTTAAATTGATTACCCAAGGTTTAAGACCAAACTAACAGTACTAAATTCGGTCACTTAGAAGCTAGGGTTGAATTAATAATCGAAATTATCAGTTTAAGTTGCCATTTTCGATCTCAGGTATTTTGGTCTGTTTTTGGTTATCTATTAATTATATGCTCATCACTATTGGCGATCATTGTTGACTCAAAGTTAGCTAGTGGGGCAATGACCTTCCCATGTCATAGTAGGGAAAATGTCCCGTTTCTAATGTATGCAAATTGATGCATGTCACCTACGAATAACAATATTGTTTTTTAACATTATCTAGGGTGGAAGAAAAATTTCCATCTTTCCACTGATACCGCCGAAGGGCCGTTGATGGAGGGTGCAAGCACCTGCACCTTACAATAGTGACCATAGGTCCAACTAATACTACTCAAAATAAGTGCGAGCGCTAAGTTACTGATTGGAGCCACCATTGGATGACAGATGCTGAAGAGACATATTTTCACAAGCCACCCTAAATTATTAAGTCAAGTCCGACGGACGACAAGCATATTCCTGTAGCTGGGGACATTTGCATATTTGCCATCCTTACGGATGGTACCAAAACATGTGCCACTAACATGTGGGACCACATGAGTCACTGACAGTGGGCCACGGTGGCATGAGGCATGCCATTCCCACTATAAGGATGGCAAATATGTAAATATTTCTGTAGCTGTAGGTCACTGAGTCAGAACAATCAAGATACGACGACAGCTTAAAGTTGTAATGAGCGACACCCACCAACACCCTTTTGGAGAGGAAACCTCAGAGGAGGGAAGACCATCTATAGGAGAACCAGAAGACCTAAAAAAAAAGTCTGCAGCCCAATATAAGATGAGACGAAACAATCTAGTGATCTAGAGGACGACGAAGCAAGTCATTGAAGACAGCACGAGCTAGCAACCAATGTGCGCAGAAGCAAAGAGTACTTAGGAGGTATGGTAACAATCCTAGACGGATTGAAACCGTATAAACGTGACCGCTAGCGCTAAATATACCTTCAGGCCAGCAGGAATGGGAGTGTATGCAACCGTTTCTTTGTTCCAAACACAAAGTGGAGTCGGGTAACAACCTAGTATGACAAATTGAAATGTCTCGTCTGGGATGCATGAATGAATGGAAGTGTTGAACCGTTGCTTTGACGCGCAAGTCAAACTTTCCAGTCGACGAAAAGGAACGGAACGGAACAGTCGTCGCCTACAAGGCAGAGACCGCGTCGTTGAACGTTTGGTGGCTGCCACCCTGTTTGTTCTTTCTGGCTTGGGATCACTGGACCAATCCAATGCACCGACCGAAGCAGGCCCGGCCCGAACCTGCCCACCAAACACGAACGGCCGAGCCCAACCACTCCCTTCGCTCGGCGACGAGTCAGTCACCTCTCCCTTCTCCCCTCTCTCTCTCTCTCCATCTTCTTCCTTCCTCCTCTCGCTTTCGCTTCGCCCTCGCCTCGTCGTCAGCTTCTCTCGCTCGTCGCCTCCGCTGCGCCTCGCCGGACGTGAGGAGAGAGGGAGGGAGGGAGGGGAGAGGGATCCTTCCGACCCGACCCGACCCACCGCCGTCGCCCCGGATCTCCTCCGCCCCCACCGCCGTCGCCGACACACACGACGACTCCAGGTCAGTCTCTCTCCACCCTCCCTCCTTCATCTCCCCGCGCCTCAAACCCCCGCTTCCCCTCGATCCTAGTTACTTCGCCGTCACCCGCGCGGATCATCACCTCCCATGCTTTCGCTTGCTCCTGCTCGTTCCTTCTATCCATCATAGGGTAGGCTAGGGTAAGGTAGGGTAGGGTTCCGCGCCGCAGCCCCCGCCCCGAATGTCCCCCCAACAACCCCATTCCCGCGCCATCGCTTCAGCTTCAGCACGGGACAGCAGCCCCGCTCAGCCTCATTCTATTCTCGGCGACCCAGCATTCGCCCGCCTCCCTCCTTCCCGCGCTGCCCAGGTAGATTCCTCCTTACTACACTTCCCCTCCATCATGTTCTTAGCAAGGAAGGAATACTTACTCCTGAAAAACCTTTAAGCCTTCGTTCAAATTCTAGGTTAATTACGATGCTTAGCTAGCTTATCAATAGCTACCCAGCGCAATAGAAGGAATACTTACTCCTGAAAAACCTTTAAGCCTCCGTTCAAATTCTAGGTTAATTACGATGCTTAGCTAGCTTATCACTAGCTACCCAGCGCAATACCATGTGCTAGTGACGTAAAGCCTCCTTCCTACACTTGCAATATTGCATATGCAGTGTCACGTGTTCAACGGGAAATGCCTTTCGGCCCCCTCCGAACCGACAGCCCATGCTTAATTTCTGTCGGTTACCTGCGTCCCGGTTTCCGACCTAGCCTCTCTGCCGCCTACTTGTAACGGTATGTTGTGGTCTCCAGCTCCAGCAGCATATTGTTTGTTTGGACGTTAGCGTTGCGCTACTGGCATACCTGAGAATCGTAACATCATTTCGACATTTATGGCATGTTGATGAATCAGAAAGAGCTAACTGGCACACATTTCAATGCTTTGTCATTTTTTTATGCACAATACACTATTAGTCAACAACTAGAATGCGAATTAGTATACGCATATTGTGCATTGTTGTGGAGCAAAAGTAGATGTCATGATGTGGATGGAAACCGATTATAGCTTAGCAAATCCGATATATTTGGGATTACTACTGACGAGTATGCACGGTAATAGTATGTGTCTACTGAGAACCTCTCGTATATATTTGTAATGAGGCAATAGACCGCATATAGGGATATCTTTCTTTTTCAGCAATTGTGAGTTTGCATAATCTCACTTTCACATGTATGTGTTCTTGAACAGGGTTCATGGATAATCTCTCCCCAAGCACTCTGCTCAACAGTATCTCCTGTCTTGGCGCCTTAACATCCGATGTCTCTACTGTGAGACCCAAGCCTATTCAGAAGTACTGCAAAAATGTGTATGACATCTCAAGCATTGTGAATCCCCTTCTTGAAGACCTTTGCAAGTCTCCCGAAGAGCAACTCAATGAGGTCCTAAGAGATCTTCACACTGCTGTCAATGAAGCTTCAGGCCTTATTGGAAACTGGCACCAGACAACCAGCAAAATATATTTTGTAAGTGCATACGACTATACGAGTCAATATACTCACTTTATTTATTCACTCCACTGTCCATATATTATGTTTTAGACTTATGGTACTTGCTACCCAAGTAAAATCTATCTGTTGCTGTTAACAGCACTACATCCTTTCCAGTTCTTACTAGGAAGCTGGTTCTCTTTTGATTCTTTTGTGTGAAAAGTCAGTATCATACATGCATCCGCTAGATACAGATGTTTTTGCATTATCTGTTAGTATCACTATTTGCCCTTACTCTCCCTCCCTTTTTCATGTTGTCTAGCATTTCCACTAACAAGATAAGGCATCAGGCTGACGCATCATCTTAATAACTTGACCTCTGGGTCCTTGAAATATCATAACTTTCTAGCTCTTGTTGGTAGCATGGATACTTGTAGTAATTGAAGCATTTTGAAGAGTGATATATCCTACCTTCAGGCCAACATTAATTTTAGTTCGCCATGTCTTGCTTCTTCTGTACAAAACCTTTGAAGTGTGCTGGGCATTGACCTTGGTTATTGGTAAACAGCCAAGGTGTTCTAGCCAGATTTGCTTGAATAGCTTTACATGTGCATTTGGCATTATAATATGGTTTATCTAGTTAGCATACTTGTTCAAAGGAAGCAGCATGTAAATGCATACTGCTTAGTACATACAGAAAGAAAATGGGGAAGCCATCATAAGGTTGTAAGCATTCATGTATGAGAGAACTTGAATGAGTTGGTGGTGATTCAGTTTTATCGCGTATAGTGAAAAGTATACTTGTCCTTTTTACTGGATATTTCTTGATGTTTATGCCATACACATGGAGCCCTCTTCTGTCCATGTTGGTGGTGTAATCTGATTTCTGAATGGTTTCATGTTCATGGATTTGCCCCCAAACTTGACGTGTTACTTTCTTTGTATATGGCAAACTTTAGCTGTTTAGCTAACATTACTCGAATGCAATAAATATTGAAAGCTACTCCTGCATTTCTGATTCGGTAATGTTCTTATTACCTTAAACAGGGTTGGCAAATTGAGTCAGTAATATCAGATATTCAGGGATGTTCTCTTCAGTTGTGCCAGCTGGTTAGTTCGCTATTACCTTCTCTGACTGCTCGTGCCTGCATGTGTATTGAGGTAATTGAAAGTTTTTGTTTTTTCATTATTACTAAAGGATACCCTGGCTATTGGAATTTCTTCTATAGAAACAAATCTGTTGCATTTATGAGTTGGACCTACATGTTCTTGTCAAAATTGGGCAAGGTATTGAAATCCAATAAAAAAACTAATAGAATATTTGATCAAATTATAAGATGATGGAACGGCAAAACAAATAGCATGATAAGGATGCCTTGCATTTTTGGTAGATTGAATATAGTGATTGCACTTAGTGGGGGATGACTTGGATAGCTTATGCTGTGGATGGTTTGCATGCTGATTTGAAAGGTAGTGAGGTTGATATAGATTTCTGTTCGTGTCCCTAATTTTCTTCCAGCCCAATCCAACTCATCTGTGATTTTCTAATGTGTTGTAGAAATTCCAGGACATAAACTATGAGCACATGTTTGATCTGATCAAGGAGGTTGCCATGGAGCTTGCAGAGACAAGTGCAGTGAGTTCAGAGAATCTGTTGAAACTATCAAGTTTGTTGAGCCTATCAACAAACATGGAATTATACATGGAAGCCGTTTCCATTGAGAATCTCAGAACAAGGGCACTACGAAGTGAGAATCGTGAAGAACTGGAGCTAGCTGAGCAGATGATTCCACTGGTCAACTATATGCATGACTATCTTCTCAGGGAAAAACAACAGCTTAGCATCAATGGGGTGCCTATTCCTGCTGATTTTTGTTGTCCCCTTTCCTTGGAGCTGATGTCCGATCCTGTTATTGTAGCATCTGGACAGACCTATGAGCGGGTTTATATCAAGTTATGGCTTGATGAGGGTTTTACTATCTGCCCAAAAACACGTCAAAGACTTGGCCACTCCAATTTAATACCTAATTATACTGTGAAAGCTCTGATAGCTAACTGGTGTGAATCGCATGACATTAGGCTTCCTGATCCTATGAAATCACTGAAGTTGAACTTTCCTTCTGCTGCCTCCTCCCTTCAGGATTCGAGTGCTGCAGGTAGCAGCCCTCTACATCCTAGTGTTGTGTCAAGGGCTAATATTCCTGGGTCCCCAGAAGCTGATGTGTATTTGAGAAACTTGAATGGTGCATCCCTTCCTCATAGTTTGGCCAATCAGAATTCTCTTGTGCATGCAAACCGTCCTGGTCATGAGGTATCGACAAGTCAAACTTCAGAAAATGCAAATGGTTCTGCACCAGATGTTTCAAGGTTATCTCTTGCAAGTTCTGAAGCAAGAGAGTCTAGTTTGGAAGGAAGGCGTGGTGGTTCGATTGGACAAATGTCAGAACATTCTACGGAGGAAGCATTTCAATCTTCTAATCTGGATAGGGATCTGCAGGACAACTTGGCTAGTTCTTCATTGAATGGTAGTCTCCCAAATAGTGGTCAACTTGATGGGGAATGTAACAATGGCGTGACAAGGGTTCCAAGTGATAGGACAAATTACAGTAGCGATGCATCTGGAGAGGTTACAGATGGTGGTTGTGCGCCCATAGCCTCTTCTGTTCCTCAAAGGGATCACTTTATCCCTCCAAGATTGGGTAATAGAGGACAATTTATCAGGCGGCAACCATCAGATAGGGGTTTCCCCAGAATCATATCTTCCTCAACGATGGATTCACGGAGTGATCTATCTGCCATTGAGAATCAGGTTCGGAAGCTGATTGATGATTTGAAAAGTGATTCTATAGATGTTCAGAGATCAGCAGCATCAGATCTTCGTTCTCTAGCTAAGCACAACATGGAGAATAGGATTGTCATTGCAAACTGTGGGGCTGTAAACGTGCTGGTTGGTCTTCTTCATTCACCAGATGCCAAAACCCAAGAACATGCTGTGACAGCTCTTTTGAATTTGTCGATCAATGACAACAATAAAATTGCTATTGCCAATGCTGATGCTGTCGACCCTCTCATTCATGTCCTTGAGACTGGGAACCCTGAAGCTAAAGAGAATTCAGCAGCTACTCTTTTCAGTCTCTCGGTTATTGAAGAAAATAAAGTCAGGATTGGGCGATCTGGTGCCATCAAGCCTCTAGTAGACTTGCTAGGGAATGGCACCCCTCGTGGAAAGAAAGATGCAGCTACTGCGTTGTTTAACCTGTCCATTCTTCATGAGAATAAAGCTCGCATCGTGCAAGCTGATGCTGTGAGGCACCTGGTTGAGCTGATGGATCCTGCCGCTGGAATGGTCGACAAAGCTGTGGCTGTGTTGGCAAACCTTGCTACGATACCAGAAGGAAGGAATGCGATTGGGCAGGCACGTGGCATTCCAGCCCTTGTTGAAGTTGTTGAGCTGGGTTCTGCAAGAGGGAAGGAGAATGCTGCGGCTGCGTTGCTTCAGCTCTGTACAAACAGCAACAGATTTTGCAGTATAGTTCTCCAAGAGGGCGCAGTGCCCCCTCTAGTCGCCCTTTCACAGTCAGGAACACCGCGGGCAAGAGAGAAGGTTCGCAGCTTCCCACAAGCTAATATTTCTTAGGTTTACAAAATGCTGCTGACACTTTATAAATCACTGCGCTAATGCTGATCTGACGAACTCCGATTTGCTATTTGTTGTGCAGGCACAAGCGCTTCTGAGCTACTTCCGCAGCCAAAGACATGGGAATTCAGCAAGGAGATAGCCTCTCTGATTTTTCTTTTATTGTAGTGTACATTAAGCATCACCTTTTATGCCCGTCATCGGGATTGGGCTCCTGTTGACTGTTGTTGATTGGCACTGGCAGATGCGGTGGCTGGAATTATGCAGTGCCCTGTGCTCTGTTTATAGATTGAGAAGTGTTGTGGGCGGAGAGTGTTGTCTGTTGAGATGGTAACTTTTCTCTGTTTTGGTTTCTGAGGATTTTTTGTATAGCTTATCCATTGGTAGCAACTTACATATTCACCGATTTTGTCCTGTATATTCTATTAGCTGTGTGGCCTGTGGAATTATGATGGTTCGATGGTTGTACATGTTTGATCTGTAGTACCAAATACCAAATAAGGCCATGTTTGGATGCGAAGTATTTTTTTTCAAAGTATCGAATAAATATTACGTTTTTTGGGTAAAATACCATTGTTTGAAAACCTGCCCGATGTTTGGATATAACAAATCCAGGTTCTCGTGGTTTTGTCAAAACCGTAACCTTGTTTGGAGTTTCGAAAACTCTACTTAAGCTCATTCTTTTAAGATATAGGGTTTTTGAAAAAAGTCTACATCCCCCCCCCCCCCCCCCCCCCCCCACATTTGAAGTGGTATCTACTTATAACCCTCTCAAATATAAAATAAGGTATTCAACACATTAAAGTTCGCAAAACTGGTCATTTTACCCTCTATGGTGGTTTTGCCTGCGTGGCACGCACTGACGAGTGGGCCTCGCTTATAAGTGGTAGGTCCTTCTCTTACCGATAGCTAGGCCCTACTTGTCATCCCCTATCTCCAGCTGGAACGACATGGACATGGGCGTCACGAGGACCAAGCCCCTCTCCCACGTCTGACCAGCGTAACATGGTGGCCGCCGTGGCCCTCGTTGAGGTGCTGCCGCTCACAGGGTCCACCACCATGTGGCACTCGTAGCACCCCGACATCACATGCCGGACCCGCCCCGCTGTAGCTGCTTGCTGTTGTTGCTCGCCACCGTCGCCGACGAGCTGCGGCCAGTGCCACACTTGGCCTCGCCCAGGGGCTTCATCACGCACTGCTCGCTGCTCCCGCTCACGGACGCGCGCCGCTTGCAGGGACTCACCCACCGACGTCGTCGTGCTCGTGCCGCCCATGGTTCCTCCGGCGGCGGCACAGGCACCCTCTGTTGCCTGCTCTCACCATCGTCCGTGAGCTTGCAGATGGACAGCGCGGAGTAGCCCTGCCTCTTGCTCCTGCTGCCGGTGTCCTGCGCCCGCGGCCGCTCATGGTGGTGCTCCCCGTGGTCATGGATGACTGGCTGTTTCTGCACAAGAGGCCCTCTAATTGTGTCGCCCTGATGCCGGGCATGATCTGCGCCTTCCATAAGAAGTTCTCGCGCATGAGCTTCTCAGAGATTGAGGGACCAAACGAGGAACGGTGGAGTTGCTAGTGGATGATGACGCCATTGCTGAATGTTTTGTGGAAGAGTAGCTCTGATTACCATGAAAGAGATATGACAGAATGAATGACTATCTTGGCTCATCACGAATACATGTTGATATATATATATACTTGTACAGACTCGAGTTACAAGGCATTCGGTTGGAGAAGATATAGATCTCAACAAACTAAACCTAATCTCCACCGGACTCTAATCTATACGTAGACCACCACAGTCATTGCCGTGTTACAACTGTATATGTCACGTTACAAGATTTGTTACGTTTCCTCACGTTACAAGATTTGTTACATTTCCTAACATCATGTACCATCAAGAGGCTTGGCAGTTGGCATCATCCTCCATTTTTCTTGAGTAGACTCTCATCTTTCTGCAGAATTCCTTAATCGCTGCATGATCTGAAAATGTCATGGGCGTTTCTTCCTCAACTGGATTTCTCTCATAAAATAGTTTGATAGGCATCCTTTCAATCACATCGTTTGGAGGATCCTCAGGTATATCACGATACAAATGTTTGAGAATGAAGAGAGCAGTATCATGATCTCGCCAGTAGTTGCTGCAGGACATCCACAGGTCAGTGAAAATCTGAAACTCAATTCAACAGGTAACAATAATCAAACCAGCAGGAAAGCCTTTAAACTCACGTATGAGCTCCCAGAGCAGATAGATATGGATGCTGAAATGTTTTCTCCTGCAAAAATAGAATTAAGTTAAGGCTTTAAAGATAAAAGAAAACTCAGTGAACGTAAAAGCATACAGGAACAGCCAAGCCAAAAATATTAGGACAAAGTGGATCAAGTTCCCAACAGCCTTTAAATGCAAATGCGAATGTGCTAGCCAGTTACAAATAGTGTCCAATAAAGCATTGTATGTCTGTATGGCGCATTGAAATGATGGGAATGTAATGTCAGAGTTGCACAACCCTTTGTACTCTTAGACCTTAATCAGGTTTCTCAAACCACAGCTTAGTAATCAGTAATTCTGGTGGTGACCCAGGGCCTGTGTCAGCCAGTGGCACATTGTACTGCAATAAAACAATATAGAGTACAAATTGAGTTCTCTAAGAGCAAAATATTATCACCTGAAGCACATGATCAATTCGACCATCCGGTGAACCGGTCAACCTTTCCATCATAATGGAACCATATGATCTTTCTTTCTCATTAGCGCTCTCACCATCCTCTAGAAGAATAAAATCATCATTATGTCAGAATCTTTTTTCTTTGTATTTTAAATGTATATTTATTGAAAGACAAAGAAAATTATAAACCTTCTGTGTCATTTCTGCTCAATGCTAGCATAGCGGCTACTGCTTTGACCTATATATAGCAGATAAAAGATGGAAGAGGTGAAAGCACATATTTACTAAGGCTATGTTAGCAGTGTTCACTTGAAGATCATTCACAAGCATAATACATATTGCTTAATATATCAAAACCACAAGAATCACATCAATGTTTGTTAAAAGGTTGCACTAAATTCACATAACCCCTGCAGAAGTGAAGAACTTACCTTCAGTGACTTCAATTGACGGGCAATGGCTTGAGAACATGCAGAAATATCTTCTTTGAACTCCTACATGGTATATCAACCCAAATATCAGTCTAAGTAAAAACGAAGCATTCTCTGCTAGGAAAACAGACAATTAAAATGATGACCAACCCACCTGCACTCCAACATGTATCCGCTTTCCGCCTCTATGGTAGGGAACAATTACAGGACGCTTCTTTAGATAATCTTCACATACAAGTGGTTCAACTCTGTATAAAAGCCCACCTAGATTCATATGACATATTCCTCACTATGCAACAGACAAGTACACTGTCTTCCAGTGCAATAAAAAACAGCATCTAAATTTAACTAAGGTTAAGCACATCTTTTCATGTCAGGCTGACAATGTTTAGTTCTGCTGTGGTATTGTATGTTTTACAGACTCCAAACACGAGATAAGAAAAAAAGTGCAAGAAAGCTACAAACCTGTATGCTACAGGATCAAAAGGATGAAAGATATTGAACATCTGCCGGCAGCATGGCATTTCTTCGATTATGTTCTCATCTTGCCAATAATCTTGCCCTTTGCCTGTAGAACAAGGTATATAATTCAGATACAAATCATGGAATGATATGACAAACAAAACATAACAGCCGGCAATATGGAAGCACTCGCCAGTTGCCAGGAACACTCCGAACACAAAGAAATGTTAACAGTAGCTTGAAGCATGTGCCACTATCAACATCATCCTTAATGATACATAGGAACAATTTTTCAAAAATTCCACAAGTCTTTGTTCAGGCTACCATGCAACGAAGGGTAAATAATCTTCTTCTAGCTACTCATGGATGGACCCTTATCGAGCAGGTAGTTCAAAAGGTGATGAATCGCTATACAATCTAAACCCAAGAAGAGCACTATTTAAATTTGTAAAAACCAATAACAGACAAAACAAAGACATCAACAGTGCTGTAAAACAGGGGGCGAAACACATAGGGCTTATTGCTGTTCCAATAATAACACTTAAAACATGAATTAGTATCAGTCAAAGGTTGCATACCAATACCAATACGGACATTACGCAGGGAAAGGAAGACACCCAAGGGAGATCCAACAGCAAAGAATGTGTCAACCTGAATATCCAAAATATTGCAACAATGACATAAAATTCAAGTGAAAACAATGACAGAATACTCAAAATAACAAGGGCAATATCACCTTGAAGTTTAGTTTCGTGTATTTGATCTGTGGTGAGTATACTTGCGCCATGAAAAGTTTGCTAGAGTTCAAGGCATGATTACCATTTTTGCCTACCACAAATATACATAAAAAATTGAATAAATAATTAAAAAGACTAGAAGCCTTCTACAAGATGCCTTGGATAGAAAGCAACTACTTACCTTCATGACACTCAACACCACTGGTGCTTTCAGTCACTAGATGATTTTGTTGTTCAAGATGATATAGTCTAGCTTTAAGACGTTTCACCTGAATAAAGGAGAGTATAGGCATCAATTTGTTATGTCAGTTTAACTTGCACTATTTGCTTGGCTGCAAGATAACACTGTTATTTTATTAAAATACATTTACTCCACTGTTAATTAAATATATATGTTTATCTTAGTCATTTCTTTCAAGCCAAACAACAATTGGCGACCTTCTGATGAAGTTAGATGATTCAAAGATAGCACATGTTAAAAAGACAAACTCCATTTATTCACACCTCTTCTTCTAGTGAAATGATCAATCTGTCTTTGACACGGACCATCGATTTTTCTTCATCAAGGACCATCGATTTTTCTTCGTCAAGGACCTCTTCATGGACTTCCTCAGCAGATCTTGAAATGCTTGATCCTTCAGCATCTTTTGTGCTTACACCTGAAGTTGTTCCTTCCTCGGTATACACCGTCTGATGATTCTCAACCTTATTTTCCTCTTCATTTTGCTCAGCAACAACTGCACCACGTGCCACAATAGTTTCATGGTTATTTGGTGAATCCTTGAGCACACATGATGGGAGCATGCTGTCCACATGTGACGCATCAGTTATGGTGCTATCCCCATTAACGACACTGTGTGCATTATCACCACAAGAATACCCTAGAGTAGAAGTATCATGATCCTTTGCACCTGAATCATGCAGAGCAACTTCGTTGGCTGATTTTGTTCCTCGACTCCGATCAGATGTTTCCATGTTCAGATACTCTGTCGGAAATGGGGCCCAAAGGGATTCTTGATGACAAAGTATATCATACGACAGAACACTTCCTAACGAGTGGCCATACAAAGAAACCTGCAAAATAGGCCAAGAAAGTTTTCTTATCTAATATCAGTATTATGGCAATTATAAAGAACATTGAGAATGGGTCATAACTGCAAACCTTTCCACTGTAACCAGGATTTCTCTTCAGAAATTTCATGTACAGCTTGTTCAACTGGTTAGAGACCTGTAATAATACATTCAAGTCATTAATTTGTTGTATTGAGTTCAACAATGCTTTCTACCAATCAGGTGATACAGCACAAAATATAGCATGGGAAGCCACGAAACAAAATCAAAGACTTTCCACCAAAAAAACAAACAGAAGATACTGCAGTAATATAGCAAATTACCGAGTCAATAATATGCTGACAGTAGATAGGACTCATATAATATAGAACATCATGAACGGTGGCACCTAACGCGACTCGGAGACCTTTAACTCCATCCAAAGTGAGTTTCTCAACAGTACTTTCACCACTGAGCTTCAAGCCTTTCCTCCACTATGATAATAAGCATTATCATAAGAAACAGAAATGATCAACAAATGGAGATATAACCATATGATATATCATGACTAATGGAAAAAAATCAACTTGGTAATCTGTTACTCTTAATAACATAAGCAATGTATGACTAAGTATATATACATATATAGATCGAAATGCCTGTGAATGCCAGTCATGCATGTCTTGTTTTTCAGTTCATGTTAAACCATAGACAATATGAAAAAGTGATACTGTCAAGTGCTAGACCCATTTAGTTAGAATATATAACAAAGTAGTCCATTATGAGATTAACTATGGAATGCATGTTAACCCTTAGCTCAAGATTCCTGAGTCCAGAATTCTTTATTAGCATGCTCATCCAGACAAGAGTACTTCGAGAGTGGTGTTTTCTGAACTTGGGTACTCTTCTTAAAAGAAAAAGAAATGTGCAGCTCTTTTGCTTATTCAAGCGGAAAAAATCTTAGCGGGATGTACCACTTAAATTTAACTTAGTTTTTACCTGACAGGGAATAAATAGAACCCTCTGGGTACTCCTTTGATAAGAAGTTAAGTATCTTTCAGCTAGGTTAGCAGTTACTCGACGAAAATCAACAACATCATCAACAAGATTAGCTTTCTCCAGCCTCTGTCCAATGCCATGAACCATGAACACCAAATGCCCAACTGGAACCTATTAAGGAGCAATTGCAGAATTTATTATCAACAAAGTTTTTTGCTGCACACAATATCATGTAAAACTTATGGGAAATATTTTCAACACAATGATCCTCTGATATCCATTATCGTGACAAGCTTTGGTGCAAGATGATAGATAGGACTAAGCATTCAGGCGATAGAAAAAGTGCTCCATTGAACTATATAGTTTTGTGCATGCGGTCATCTGCAATCAGGCCAATCCCAATGCAAAATGTGCAAAGTGATGTCTAAGAGGTCAGCAAGTGCAAAACCATTAAACACCCCAATGAATAGTGTCCATACATAGTGCCTATGGTACTTTACAAGGCCAACAGACAAATGAGTTAACCAATTATGAGGACACCACCTTCCCCCCAATGTTTGCTTTGTGGTTCTAGATCTGAGCCAAGCTTTGTTTCTTCATGTACACATTAGCTTCTTCTCCCTCATCTTTTAATGTTCACATCAGATTTTATCCTAGGCAAAATACCTAATCATTTCCTAAGACAATGATGTTGGAGACTTGGAGCATCACGAGTGGCCTCAATTCTTTTTGGGTACAAAAGGTCACATCATGCCACCTAGAAATATATTATATTAAACAAAAATGTTGCTGGCAGCCTGCCAGTAAGGGAACTAAGTTAACTTGAGAGTATAGTTGGGGTTTGGGGGGAGGGGGGATACTCTGAAGTACCTTTTCCTGTAATAACTAGGTATACCTAAATCTTTTGCCTGGGGGAACATAGCTCACAGAGCACGCCAATCTCACTTCAAATTAAGACTACTGATATGTAGAAAGAAAGGGTAGCTATGCCTCAAAAAGTAAATACCTGAGAGCAGTAGTCATCCATTTCCTCTTCTTTTGTCTGACGCAACTCATCCTGGCAAAGAATGAGATGGCAGTTATACACTAAACAAAAATTGATCATAGAGTACAGCTACAGTAAGATGGTGAAAGGCAATTATTCTCATTCCAGATTCATACTTACAGGCTCTGATATGATCCAAGTTGATAAAACAAAAATAGGAGTTCATTTCAAAATTTGAGGCAGAAAAGGAGAGAATTAAGCAGTTGTTCGGCACTAGAAGATTTGTATTGCTAGTGTTTTTCGCGCTGAATGAAAGATACAAAACCATAGGTACGATCAAACTCACAGGCAGCAAAATGCTAGGCTAGTGAGATGTGAGATGGTGACTTCATCTATGCACTACTGAAAATTCACTCTAGTTAATTGTATATAATTCATCTCAGAGCACCAGATTACATGTTCAACAAGACATAACATAATTGATTTACCAGTCCTCATGATAATGTGAACCCAGAACCTGTTCCTATAGCTAAATTGCAATCGATTCAGAAGCTAACATTTTAGGTTTACAAAATAAAGAACAAATAAGCAGCAAACGTTGAATCAAATATCAAGATTTCAGTTTCCTTTAAGAATAAAAAAATATAACATTTAAAGCATCGACTTTCAAATACCGAAAACACTGGATAGATAATGGCATTAAAAAACAGCAACATGGTAGGTTACCTGTGAAGGGTTTGTACTTGCAGATTCAGACGGAGAAAATCCACGCCTTAATTTGATTGTGTTGCTACCAAGCTTAGGACCTGTATCAAAGACAAGCCAAGCTTCCCAAGTATCATCCTCTCCAGTAAACAGAGCATGCAAATCCTGCACAGATTATTTTTAGGTTGACTCCAAATTATCTATCTTCACTTTCTGAGGAAGCTTTATCAGCATTGCATACCGGTGTACTTCCTTGGAGATCAACCCTTGCTGCAAATAGGCCTGAAGGTTGAAATTTTCGACGATGCCAGACCTAGTTTTGACAACAACAGGGTGTTCAGCTGTTTTCTGAGCTAAAAATCAGAGAAGATGGTAGTATGAGTATAGGGACGAAACTATGACTAGGGAGAAAGGTTCATGGCTTCATGCACAGTGTAGGTAACATCCCGTCATACGTAGCTATATCATTTTCCATCACAATCATGACGCCAATGGTTCAGAGCTATGTTCCCATCCCAGTTTTGTTATCCCTTGTAGCACAAATCAATTATTCAAAGATTCTTTAAACAGTTCATTATTGAGCGCCCAGCCCATTCGATTAATTTAAAAATATTTGGATCTGGTGAGGCAAGCTTGGTTATCATTCTTAAAGCAAATGACTGTACAAAATCCTTAACAGTTATGGTGAATTGGCAATCCAGAAAACGCTTGCTGATAATCTTGGCCAAATGTCACTAAAGAACACTCCACAAAAGGTCTGTACACTTCACAAAAGATTTGCACCTGACAATTATACGCTAACTCAAGTTGTTCAGAGACATCCTCGCGCAAGGGAATCCAATCAACGCCACCTTTGCGAGCAAACCAGTGGCCTCTCAAGACACGCCTGTTTTCACCGTTCCAGTACACAGGGAAGCAATGTCGCCTCATCAAATCAACCTGCAGAACAGTAGGTTGTTATGGAAACACCTAACTCACTTCAATAGTATACTGAGGGTAGTCAATGATAATGGGTAGAATGCTTCTTAATGATCCATACATGATTCATTCTAAATGATTGAGCATACTAGAAAAGAGATTGCAGACCTCATATAGTCCACCTTTGACAGGAACCCCAACCCGCTCTTCCTCCACCTTATAAAGATTTGCAGAATCATCACTTTCAACCAAGGATCCTCTCGGTCCTGCACTGCATTCAGCGTATTCCCTCCACCAGTACGCGAGCAGCTCTTCCTCCCTCTACAAACAGTAACCAATAACATGAACTTCAAGATAGTTATTAAGAATGGATATAAAAACAAGTTTAAAATAATAAATTTGGCAACATAAACTACTGTAGATGAACACACAAAATTAAACAAAAATAACCTTCATGGATCAATTAACTGACGATGTTATTGGTTTTCAGATAGATTTATTATATTTCAATAGCTGTAGAATCAGATGGTATAAATTTCTAACTAAACAAGTAAACATTTAGGCATCCAAATACGTGTTGAGATGGTAACCTCCAAGAAAGATGCCTCCAGTGCCAGAGAGTCCCTCTCACTGAACCGGAAATAGTCTCCTTTCCCGACTATCTCTGTCCGAGGTACCGAAGAAGAGAGCACTGCATCAACAATAAACCGGATGCGATCGTTAAGAGCAGAACCAGTAAAACTTAAACCCCAAGCATCGAGAATGTGATAGTTCAGGAGACCAATCGACTACACTACAAGTCTACGAAATAGCAGGTGTGCTGAACGGTGCAGACATGCTCTGCCACTGTTCAATTATAACGATTCTAGTTTCTAAAGCACATGGGACTAAAATTTCAATCCCAATTCGCAGTTTCGGGACCGATCCTTTTGAAGCCCCCCACATGATTATTAGCCCAAAGTAGTAACTAGTTTTTGTGTCAACTAAACCCCAAGCAATTGGCATGTGCCATGGTGGGTGAGCTGCTCCGAAGCAGCTGAGTACGTGGGGCCACTGATCAACTGGCGCAGCCGAAGCGCCGCATGGAAACGATACAGCCTAGTCAAACACATGCGAGGGGAGAACAAGGGAATGGACGGCGGGCGGCGCACCTTTGTCGCCAAGGGGGAGTTTGCAGAAGTACCAGCGGACGTCCTTGCCATCAGAGGGGCTCTTGGTGTGCGCGAGGTACTTGCGGCGCGCCGCGCAGTGCCCGATCGCGTCCTCCAGCCGCGCGATGTTGGAGGGCGTGTTCCGCAGCGAGTCCGGCGACGCGCCCTCCGCCTCCCCGGCGGGGCCCGCGGGCGAGCGGCTCGTCGACGCCTGCGCGTCCCCGGGGCTGCTGCCCCGCGCGCCCCAGCTCTCGTCCGGGCCCGCCATGCGCGCCGCTCCCGGTTCGGGATCGCCGGCGGCGAGGGGGAAAGGGGAGGAGTGGAGTCGGAGACGGGGAGGAAAGAAGAAGGGTAGCGGGGCGGTAGCCGGTGGGGGCGGCGAGGTGGGCCCCCACCTCGGAAGGGTAAGCAAGTCACGGGACGGAGAAGAGCCCAACTCCAAATGCAAGTCCGACCCCGTGGGTGACTGGTCGGTGGGGCCAGTAGTAGTTGTACCGAATCCGTTTTCTTCTATGCTTGCTTTTGATTTGAAAATGTAGCAAGTTCAAAATTTCAAGGTGCCATTTTTTTTAAAAAAAAAGAAAAATCAAGATGCCTTCCAAATTTGCTTATCCTTTTCCTACAACTTCGGTGCGATGAGTTTTCATCATAAAAGAAATATAGAGATGAGAGAATGCTTTCAGAGGTAACATAGTGCAACGAGAATGTATATAAAGAAAACATGGAGAGGTGAAAGAATTTCACAAATGCCATAAACGCATCGTACTTGTAGTGAGTTTTGAAAGCAAGGAAGAATTTTGATGGGACAAGCATCAATGATATAGAAAATATTTACAAATTTTACTTAGGGCCTGTTTGGTTTGGCTTTGAGCTGTAGCTTATGCTCTCCAAAGCCCAAAAGCCAACCAAAGAACACCTACTGGAGCAATAGCTTTTGGTAAAGTTAGCTTCCATCTAGTTCAGTTCATTTTCTACAGCAAGGGAAGACCTGCTTTCACCGGCTGTAGGGGTGTAACTTTCAACGAAATTACCCGCACTGCCATCGATTACACAGAAAACATTTGGTTCTTTTCCCTTCTCTTCCCGTCGGAGCGAGTCGTGAGGTCCTGTTCTGCGCGAGACGGAGCAAAGGCGGCGCTAGGGTTGCCGGCGGTGCTTCTCGCCAGCCCTGCCCCAGTCCTCCGGCGCTGCTCGACCCTCTCCGTCATCTCCTGCGTGGTCCTAGTCCTCGTCGACGCCGGGGCTCATTAGCCCTGTCCTGTCTTCCCTCCGCCGGCCCTATCCTGTCTTCTCTGCGCCGGCTCAGATCCCTGCGGTGTGATCATCGGTCGTGCCCAGGTACTCGCCTTCTCTGTCCAACTCCTCTACGGTCGTTCTCTTCCCTTCCCGCTGTGCAGAATCGAGCCCTCCAAAAGCTAGTTGTTTGTTAGTACTCGGATCTGATCTACGTTGTCTTCCCTTCCTGCTGTGTAGTACCGAGCAGCGAAAAGCTAATTGGTTTCTCTTCCTGTGGTGCTGTGCAAAACTGAGTACCCAAACTGCTATTTGTTTATTATTAGTAATTGGATCTAGTCTAACTGCAAGTGCATCTACTATCTTTGATTTTCGTGTGAAAAAAATATTGGGTGTTCATGTGTTTTCACGAAAAACTTGATGACATGTTGTTATGGTAATTAGAAAGTCTAAATAATTCTTTTGTTTGATTCAAGAATGGCTAACAAGGCGGAGCGGAGTGATTTCTTTTTGAAGCATTTGATTGATGTATGCAAAGGGGAGATAGAAGCTGGAAATAGGCCGTTGGGACTTTTCACTAGTACTGGATGGAAAAATCTTGTATCTAAAGTTTGCAGAAAAAAGTGGTGACCCGCGAACAAAGATACAGTTGAAGAATAAATTAGACAGCATGAAAAAGGAATATTCATGGTTCATGGAGTTCAAAAATTATGCTACGGGACTTGGATGAGATGAGGCAAAGCAAACTGTTATTTGCCCTCAGGAATGGTGGGATGAACACCTTGCTGTAAAAACTGTACTCTCACTGATCATATTCTTTTTTCATACTTTGATATGGTGTGCCTTGCTAAATTTTTCTTTAATTTCAGAGGTGTGATAATCGTGCAAAAGGACTTAAATGCAACCATTTGAGATACTTCTATAAGATGTTTTGAATAAGCACTGAGGTGTTTATGGCACTACATGATTTGCTACTCTCTACATATGGTTTGACATCCACTAACAATGTTTCCTCCATTGAGTCATTGGTGATGTTCTTGTGGATCGTCGGAGGTCCACAATCTTTTTCGCAAGCTGGTCACTGTGGACAGTTCACACAAAATTTCATGAGGTGCTAAACTGTCTGCGCAAGTTAGCTAATGACAATATTAAGCCGAGAGATGCTATTTTTTCTATGGAACATGAAAGAATCAAAGATGAATGTTTCTGGCCTTACTTCAAAGGCGCTATTGGAGCAATAGATGGTTCACATGTTCGAGTGGCAGTGCCATTAGAGGAAATGGTTAATCACACATGTCGTCATGGATATACATCTCAGAATGTGTTAGCTATTTGTGACTTTGACTTGAGGTTTATTTTTGCGGTTGGTGGATGGTCGGATTCTGCACATGACACACGTATCCTCAATCATGCATTGGCAAATTTTCCTTCATTTCCCGTGCCTCCTAATGGTATGCACATATCCTTACTAAGGTACCAGAGTTTGTATTATTATTTGCTTATACTGATTTAATGTTGTAGGAAAATATTATCTCGTGGACTCCAATTATCCAAACAGAATAGGGTATTTGGCGCCTTTCAAAGGAAGCACATATCATATACCAGAATTTTGTCATCGCTCTGGACCACCACAAGGGAAGTATGAGGTGTTCAATTTCTTGCATTCATCCCTTCGAAATGTCATTGAGCGAGCTTTTAGAGCATTGAAGGAGAAGTGGCGTATTTTAAAGGGCATACCAAGTTTTTCAACTCGTACTCAAAAGCATATCATTATTGCTTGTTTGGCATTGCATAATTTTATTCATGACAGCAATTTGCGTGATAAGGAGTTTGAGAGATGTGATGTTGATGGGGAATACTTGGTACAACAGACGAGTGGCACGTCACAAATAGAGGGAGATGACAGTGAAGATGTGCAGAATAAGGATACCATGAATACTATTCGCAGTAGAATAGTTGATGCTTTGGTCAATGCGAGAGGAGGCTAGTTATGTTGAGGAGTGTTATCAATGTATGGCCACTTTATCTTTTGTATAATGCTATTGTTCTACTTGTGTGGACCATCTCATTTTGAATCATGAAAAACGTAGAAAAAATATTTTTTTTTCCATTTCCAAATGGTCATTTATATGCAGCTAAGTGAATAGAATAGTTAATTACGAGCAATTTGCATATAAGCAGTCTTTCAGGCCTTCAGGGGCATTACAGTCATTTCTTACACAGCATATAGTTTCACAGCTGCTCCAACCAAACGGTTTTCAGCTTTTTTCATAGCCCTCAGCTCACAGCAGCTTTTCTATAGCCCACAGCTCAAAGCAGCATTTTCAGAAGTCACAGCTCAACCAAACAGGCCCTTAAAGGGAAAGATGTCATATATACTACTCCATTAATTCTAAATTTACTACTATATAGTATCTATACACGGTGACAAAAAAGCTATATATCTAGAAAAAGTCATAAACGTATTGTAGCTTGGAATAGAGAAGAATATTAAATATAATTTGAAGCAAATTCAAGATCACCCAAAATCCCCAAAACATTATTAGGTTTTGACGTTCCGTACCTCAAGAAAAAACAAAGAAATGAAAGGATCCTAACTTCAGACCGAACTAGATTTGTCTTTTTCCTGGACATACATTTGCGCTGATGAGCCATCGATCTATCCTACCTTCATGTAAAAAAAAATGTCTATAAGACCTCATCATGCAAAAAAAAAAAAAAAAAAAAAAAAAAAAAACATCAACATCTTCTTCTCCGCCGCAATTACTCTCATGATGGCTCCTTACTTCTAGTCGTCATTTGCCATTCAAATAAAACAAAACAAGGCACCATTAATGTAGTAAATTTAGCTGTACTTATTGGTGTAAGACAATGCTACCATCCTTTTATACAACATAATGCAAATATGGTTAATACTTCGAATACTTTGCTGTATCATTATTTTATAATAGACGCGACTAACGCATGCACGTACATCAACGTCTTAGTTGTAGAAAAGCATACAAGTTCTTTCTCCTCGACTCCACCATTGGCCACCATCCCCACGTGCGGCATGCCAGGGCTTGGGCGGAGCTCCAAGGTTGCGGATTATCGGCTAATCCCTAGCGCGCCCGCAATGGCTGCGATCTTCCCCCCATCAACAAAGCTCTACTATGGCTTCCTTCTTCCCTAGCTCCGCTACCGCCATGGCCATGCCCATGGTCCCCTGCCTTGACCTGGCTCGACCGCCTCCAACCGTCGCTAGGGTCCTTAATTGCTCATTTGCATCTCCACCGTCTGGCCAGCCTTCTTCCCCAAACCCTTTCCTTTTAAAATCTCGTGAAGGTGGGAACGAAGGGGTGGGCTTGCCGGAACCCTAATGCGAGAAGAGGAGAAGGACAACCTCGTCAGATCCGCCATGCCTCTGCCAAATCTACTCATCAGAGTCAGGGAGGAGGCCGCTGAGGGATATATATATATATAGGGAGAGAGAGAGAGAGTCTATGCCGCGTCGGATCCGCTCGCTAGAGTTGGAGTAGAGGACGGGAGGTGGTCGCCAAAGATGAGAGAGTGAGAGTGAGAGAGGGTGCACACGTACATAGGGAAAGGTGTGTGGGGTGGGGGGATGTGTAGTTAGATGTGTGGAGATATGGGAGGAAGATGAGAAAGAGCCGTTCGTATTGTGCATGGAAACGAACGACCATTGATAAGTCATTGTCTTATATAAATATATCTTTTTAAACTGAAGGAGTGCTTTACTTTGGTGTCAGGTACTCACTTCATTTTAAATTTTAAGTCGTTTAGACTGTTTTGGCACATCCATTTGTTAGCTCTTGAATACGCTTCGACTTTCTCATAAAAAAACCAACACAGCCAAGGAATACGCTTCTCTACATATGACACGTACTATTTGCAGCAGAAAAGCCCAATGTTCCCAGTGTATATAAACGGATAGGACACCCACGGGGAGGTCATCAACGCCTACCCGTGCTAAGAAAAAAAAAACCGGGGCGGCGAAAACCCTCAAACCCTAATCCTTTCGCCCCCCATGGCGGACGCTGACGCCGCGCCGCCAACGCCGCCTCCGGAGGTTGTAGCCCATGAGGAGCATCCCGCGGCCACCGATTCAGCCGTCGCCGTGCCGGAGGAGGCCGCGCCGGCCGAAGTCGATAACAAGCGGAAGCTGGAGGAGGTCAGCGCTGACGCCGACGCGGAGGCGAACGGCACCGGCGAGGACGCCAAGCGCCCTCGCGTGGACGGTGAGCCCGGCGCCGCAACAGGTGGATCTCTCAGCTCCCTCCCCTATCTGGAATCTATGGTTTATCGCTGGCGCGTGGGCTTTTACTTCTACACATGAAGCTTGCGGCTCATCCGATTGACTGATTTGCTCGTTGTTTGTTGATTAGGAGCAGGGGTTGAGCAGCAGAACGATGGGTCCTCCGTGAATGTGGCGGAGCCCGCGGCTGCGGAGGATAAGGTTGCTCTTACTGATGGGGCAGCGGATGGTGATAATGGCACGACCGCTCCCGCTCCAGAGTCGGTTTCTGATGAGAAGCCGCTTGAAACAGCAGCTGAAGCTCCACAGCAGGAAGGTGATGCAGCAACTGCTGCACAGGATATTTCTCGTAAGATCGAAGTGCCCAACAGCAAGGTATATTAATCCCACTATTCTTCTTATACTATTAGGAAGGTATTTTTTTGAGAAGCCTATTAGGGTGGACTTTTACGGGTGGACTTTTACGGATAGAGAACAGGAGACATGGATAAGAGCATTTACTGTAGAAGCTACAATTTCTATTGCGTCATGTTCAGTTTATTCTAACTGTGGGAATTAAATTAATGCAGGTTGGTGTCCTTATTGGAAAACTTGGCGAGACAATTAGGAACTTGCAAAACAGCTCGGGTGCAAAGATCCAAATCACCAAGGACGTCCATGCTGACTCAAATGCCCCGACTCGATCAGTTGAACTAATTGGAACCCTTGGAAGCGTTGATAGAGCCGAGGAGCTTATTAAGAGTGTTATAGCTGAGGTACACTGAATATGTGCTGATGCCTTGATATTCTAGTTGTCATTTGAGCAGTGTTTTTTACGCACGCTAGTTCTAACATTTCCCTTGGATGCTCTATGCTCTATTACAGGCTGAGGCTGGTGGTTCCCCTGCCTTAATAGCTAGAGGATTTGGAAATGGACCGCCTGGATCAGAGCAATTTGAGATGACAGTTCCTGATAACAAGGTTCTTACTTGGTGCTAATGGTGTTTGTTATAGCGTTCCATTTTATATGTTCAACCATTACTTGTATTCCACAGGTTGGTCTTATTATCGGAAAAGGCGGCGAGACAATTAAAGGCATGCAGACTAAATCTGGTGCTCATATTCAGGTGGATATGTCACTTGTCATGGTGGTTTGGCATTATTGAACTTTTACAACTTGTATATATTGAGAGGTCTAAGGAGATGTTAACTTTGAATTTTTAGTTAATACCCCAACATCCTCCAGAGGGTGTTACATTGACTGAAAGGATTGTACGCTTTACTGGGAATAAGAAGCAGATTGAAGTTGCAAAGGATTTGATCAAGCAAGCTATGAATCAGGTGATGTGATCTTCCTTTGTGTCTTTCTTTTTGGAAGTCGATTTGTGTCTTCATTGTTAAGTCATGATAGATGCTGGTATGATACTAGTTTATGCTTTTGATTTTTCATGCATTCTGTGATTTTACTCTGATGGTTGCTGATGATGTGATCATATTTCACGATTGATTGCTCTTGGTTCATGATATGGTTACTTCTGTGATTGTAGATACCAAATTCACAATGTTGTCTTCATGTTATTTTTGTTACCCAACACAAATTCATGGCATGCCTATTGAGAACATGGCCTTGTTACAATGCTATTATGGACCAATTGTTTTCTTAGCTTTGGGTTTCATAATATGCCTATTTTTACAATTGCATACAATTTGTACAATCTTTCTGATCAAGACAAACTTGAGAATTCTTGACAAGCGTTGTAGCTTCTATAGGTGTATATATGGGTTTCATAATATGCCTGTTCTATCTTTGCATGCCATTCATACCGTCTTTCTGATCAAACCAAGCTTGAGAATTCCCTGATAAGCTTTGTAGCTTATATAGGTGTCCCAAGTGTACTGATATTTTTGTTATGAACAAAATGTACTTTGTTATTTATGCTGTGAGTATATTACCGCTTCTCTTGTGTTGGGGAGTGTTGGACCCTTTAATGTTGTTATGAACTAATCAATCTTCTCTACACTTGGCCTTGTATGAAGTATCCATCTTGATATATAGCAGTGCCTAATTGGGCTGGAAGGTAAGTTCTTCTTCATGTTTGAGTTCTCATCTTCCGATGAAAGACAAACGAGACACCATTGCTTTGTCAAGATTAAGGATGTAAAACTTTTAAATCGGATCCATTACCTCAATGAATCACTTCCTTCCCCTTGTCAAAATCTCTTATCCTGGGTGCTAAGCACTGTGAACTTTATCTTATTTTGCCTTCTAGTTTTTACTGGATCATGCATGCTTCCATTCCATACCTGTACACTGGAGCATTGTTCTTGATTTATTTAGTAATGATATATGAATTATGGAAGAGTCAATGAGTGCATGATGATACAATTCAGAAACTAACTTTTGAGCTGTAATTCATAGCAATTAGCAAATGATTCGTCTGGGAAATCTGGCTACTGATTGAATTCTTGATCCCATTAGCTTGACTATTCTTCGTAGGACATACACTATGAGTAGAACTTTTCTCTTCTGTCAGCCTTAACAATAAATTTGGGCATGCTTAATTGAAGTCAAATTGATCAATGTCCATGAGTATAGTTTTAGTTTTGCAAGTGTCGTGTTACCATACTAGCGGATTATCCAGTTGCTAGATGAGATATGTTTCTGTTTCCTACATAAGCAGTCTGAACTGACACACCAAGTTCACTCGCCTCCAGTTTCGGTCAATTATTTTTGTTGAAGGTGCCAATTTGGAGTTGGTCAGGTATCCTAATGCAGATACAACTAGCTTTCTTCATGGGGGTCATCGTTCGTCATCGTTTACTTGCACCGAAGAGGGATATTGACCATTATCCCTTACCCTTGCATGGTGCATGTAGTTGGTAACTGGTAAGGCCGCCTATTGCGGAAAGGAAACAGAAACTGTATGGCATTGGAAGACTGCAACAAGTGTATCATTGCCATGACAAGGCTACTACATCACCATGTATAGGTTTGCTAAACTGAATCGTTTGTGACTGTATGTTGTCTGCAAAGCACAAGTTCCATATTCTATAGCTAAACGATTAAGGATTTACCATTGTTGTTGCTTATTTGGTATGTTACCCGTAACTAGAGTTTGGCTTGCTTAGCATTATTATTCTTCCCATTGTCACGGTTTCTATCGGATAATATGTGTGATACAGTGCATTTAGTATCAATATTATTTTGTTCTCTATTGAGTCTGTTTATTATGCTGATGAGATGCACCTATAAGTTAAATTCTGAAGTAACCCTCTTTTTATGTCTACATTTCTTGTTGCAATTTTTAATGATGGTTAATCAAGATCCACAGAATTTTGTGGAGATTTTGTTAATGGAATTCCTTTCTTGAATGACTTAGTGATCAATGCTGGACAGTGTTTAAGAAGTATTGAGTTATGAGCTACTATGCAGGCTTATTTTCTTAATGCTGTTCTTATTTGACTACAACTTGAATAGTCTGGCTGCCCCTTGATGGCTTCCTATTGCCTGTGGTTTCATGTTAGTTTGTAGTTTGTTTACTTCCCCTTTTGGTTTCTAACATACTTTCTTGTACAGACATTTTCAAAGCACACAAATCAGTCTGGCGGATATGGTCCACAAGGTTACCGCCCTCAGGGTCATGGTGCCGCTTCTCAGTGGGGGCCACGTTCTCAGAATCATGGCTATGGATACCCACCTAGAGGTATGCCTCCACCTCAAAACTACAACGCACCCTATGGTGGCTACCCACCGCAGGGACCGCCAAGAGGTGGCATGGGCTGGGACCAGAGGCAGGGCCCTCCACCCCATCCTTCGTACCAGAGTGGTGGTTCTGACTACTACAAGCAGGGATCTCAGCCATATGATAGCCAACCACCAAGCTACCCTCCTGGGCCAGTGAATTACAACAGTTATGGGCAATCCCAGGGTCCTAACTATGGCCAACCTCAGTATCCGCAACATGCGCCTCAACAGAACTACGGCCCTGGGTATGGTGATCCTAGATACAATGCTCCCCCTCCGAACCAGCAGTACTATGGTCAGCCCCCAATGGGCCCGCAGCAAGGCTATCCACAACAGCCAGATCCCTATGCTAGGCCTCCATACAGTGGACCTGGACAATGGCCGCCCAGGGGTGCTCCTGCTGCGGATGGCTCTTACCAGGCGCCACCTGCATCTTATGGGCCACCGTCTCAGCAACCTCCTGCTTATGGGCAAACATACGGTGCAGCAACTGGACCTGATGGGTATGCTCAACAGGGTTACCCACAGCAGGGTGGGCAGGCACCAGCTCCATATGGTCAGAGCGCTCCAGCAGCTCCAGGCTATCCTCAGCAAGGCACGCAGCAAGGTGGCTATGCACAGTACCCGCAGACACAAACAGCATATGGTGATCAAGCAGCTCAAGCCAATGCGAACTATGGGTACCAGGGAGCTCCAGCAGATCCTAACTATGGGACTGCCTACGCACAGCCAGGATATGGTCCTCCTGGTCAGGCAACTGGTCAGGCTGGTTATGCCTCCGCGCCAGCAACCGTCCAGCCTGCGTATGGCCAGGCAGGATACACCCAGCCACCTACAAATCCTCCAAGTTATGATCAGTCTGCAGCACCAGCGGCGACTCAGAGCGGCTATGCTGCGCCCCCTGCAAATCCGCAGCAGCCTGCTGCTGCAAAGGGGGTCTCGCCGCAGCCTGCTGCTGCTGGATATGGTGCTGGTGGGCAGTGGACATCATGAGCCTCGTCTCTCAAACCTCGCTGACAGTTGGATACCGCCTTTGGCGCTGTTGCAATGTTTGCATCTTTTGAATGCCCGGGGACGCATCGGGTAGGGCTTAACATTGTTATTGAAAGAGTTTGTAACCCCGAGTTGTAATACTTGGCATCTCTGTAGTATCTACTATCTACTAGTAGTTGGTTAATGTGACTTTAGACATCATATATGTTTGGATCGTGTTTACTCGAGTCTTGCTACTTTGCGTCTTATCAAGTAATCTTTGGATCCGTGTTTACCTGAGTCATGTTTTATGTTTGGCTTGCCCTTGTGCTGACATTCCAGTATTGGCTTTATCTTGCGTAGTTCATGGAACGATATGTGCCCTTGCGAGTTGGCAATACTTTTGCAGTTCTGCTGTTCATCGGAACTCGGTGGGTTTGTATGTAGTATTTTTCCGAAATCATGTAAGCGTGGGCATGGGCATGGAGAAGCCATTAGCCATGGTACTATGTTTCGTTTGAAGAAGTCATGGTCTTTGCTTGAAATGAAAAGTCAAGGCCAAGTTTGGTCCCCAAGAATAGAGAGCAAGAAATTGGCTAATGTTGAAATTGAAGAAGCATTTTCTAGATATCGGTTTCATATAATATAAATAATAGAGGGCTCAATTTACATCTATCAGTAGTTTTATCATCTCTCTATTATACTATGTAATGTAGGGCTCAATTTACATTCATCAGTTCGGCTGCTTCTCAATCTCAGGTCATTCTGGGAGCACGATTTGCCTAATGAGTTTGTAGATGGCCCGAAGGTATCCCTTGGGCTGCTGCTCCTCCGGCAGCCTCAGCATGGCGGCCACCTTCTCGAACTGCGCCTGCCCGATCGCGGCGTCCCCCTCCTCCGGCGGCACCCGCACCACCCCGGGCGCCCTGAGATCCTTGTGCAGCTCCGGCGGCGACAGCGCCCACTGCATGGCCCAGATGGCGAGCGGCCGCATATAGTGCAGCGACCGGTACCCGCCGTCCTCCCTCCACGCCTCCGGCGTCTGGAACGCGTACCCGAACCCGTCTTTCCCCCAGCCGGCGTCGTGCGCGCCCTTGGCCGTCCGGAACGCCGCCTCGTGCATCCCCTCGTGCACCATGGCCGCCGCCACCGCGTACGTGACCCCGGGCCACACCTCCCTGGACTGCATCGACGACTCGTCCACGCCGCCGCCGTCGGGCCGCATCCCGTTCACCGCGCCGACGGCGCCGCCCTTCACCCTCATCACGTTGTAGTCCAGCACCGTCGCCAGCGCGCTCCGCGCCTTGCCGTCGTCGTCCACCACGGCGGGCTCCATCCCGCACGCCCGCGCGTACCACTGCCCCGCCATCTGGTCCGCCATGATCGACTCGCTGTTCGCGCCGCCGCTGCCGTCGTACCTGAAATAGCTCCCGTTCCAGAGCTGCTCGTCGTACACCCTCGCCGCCGCGTCGCGCCGCGCGCGGAAGTAGGCCTCGGCGTGGCGGTCGCCGACGACGCGCGCCATGCCCGCCGCCGCGCCCAGCGCCGCCACCCAGATCCCGCCGGTGTACGCGCTGACGCCGGAGACGGACCACACGTCGTAGGTCTGGTCGGGGATCCCTTCGTTCTCCACCATCCCGTCCCCGTCGGCGTCGAACTGGTGCATGTACGCCATGGCCACGTACACGGCGGGCCACGCCGCCGCCGCGAAGGACGCGTCGCCGGTGGCCACGGCGTCGCGGTACACCTGGAGCACGAACTTGGGGTTCAGGTCCTTCCACCGCGCCGGGTCGTGGAGAATGTACTCGTTCAGCTCCACCCAGGGCTCCACCAGGCCGACGTCGTGCGGCACGGCGCCGAGCACCTTGCGCGGCACCGTCTTGCCGTCGAGGGTTCGCCGGGGACGAGGGTCGTGCAGGAGCACGGCGCGCGCGAAGTCCCGCTGCAGGGACAGCTCCAGGGACGGGAAGAGGGACAGCAGCGCGAACGAGGCGTAGAAGTGCACGTCGTAGGTGTTGTACATGTTGTACTCCATGCCTTCCAGGTACAGGAACTGCCCCACGTTGTTGTTGTTGCCGTCGTCGTCGTCGCCGGCGCCGGCGGCGGCGGGCAGCAGCGCCGGGCCGAAGGCCGCCGTGGAGTGGGAGCGCGACGTCGCGGTGGCCACCGCGCGCGCCACGGCGTCCACCGCGCTGCCGGTGCCGTTGATGTCGGCCGGCGTGAGGAGAGTGTCGATCAGGAACGGCTCCGTGCCTGTCGAGGATGAAGCGAAGCCGGCCTTGTTCGGAGGCTGCCCGTCTGTTTGTTTGTTTGTTGTAGTAGCATGGCTTGTTAGTCAGTCCCGAATTCATCAGAGGAACAAAAAATTGGATCTTTTTCTTCAGTGACTAATCGTTTGTGGGTGGATCATTCATGCATTACCTGTCCAGATGGTGCCTCCAGCGTTGAGGTAGTAGAGCTCGTTGAACAGGCCAACTGGGTACCTGATGATGATGCCACCAAATGATTCATCAGTGTTTCAGAGTTCAGACCGAAAGCTGCTCCATTGTCAGTTTTGTTCAGTGTCATGACAGGCATCGAATCTGACTGAAAGTTTCTTCTTTTCTTACCATTCAGGGAACCTCTTGTCATGCAGGATTGGTCTCTGCCACTCATCAATCTGGGCCTCCCAGTTCATATGCTCTAGTAGTTATCATGCATTGAGTTCAAAATTCAAACAAGGATCAAATGAAATGGAATGAGATTGTTTTGAAGGACGGTTCAGTCAGAAAAAAAAGAAGGGTTGTAATTCTACTAACCAAGAAGAGCGTCATGAGCCAGGTGCTCTGCAGCTGCGTCGGCATCAATGCCATAGAACTTGGTGTACCTCCTGTGGTACGTGCTCCCGGCGGGGAACTTGATTTCGGGGCACGCCCATGCCAGCGAGAAGGACACCACCCGCGTCTTCCCCGCCGGCACGGCCGTCGACGCCGCCACCGCCGCGCCCACGGACGACCCCGCCTTCGACGCCGCCCTAGCCGCGTTGCCGGCGCCGGCGTGCCCGAACGCGCCGTGCTGTTGCAGCATGCAAACGCGTGTCAGCACTCGGCAGAGATACAGGGAAGGTGTTTGGATCGACTGATTGATTGATGGACGAATTGGATTTGAATGTGAGGTGTCGTCTACCTTCTTGACCTCGTCCCACATGTCCGCCGCCGTGAGCTCGCCGGATCTCGACGGGCCCATCGTGAAGGACGGGCACACGCTGACGCGGACGCCGTCGGTCTCTTGGGACGCGATCGCGAACGTCACCGGAGGGTGCCGTCCCGCCGTCCTACATCGCCGTCGGCGTCAGCGTCATCTCAAGCACCGGCATTTAGAGAGGCGAGAGGCAGGAATGGATTTGGCTGCAATGGAAGATCAGACCAGACGCACCTGTGATGGAGGAGAACGCCATGGACGCCGTCGTGCTCCCTGCAAACGATCGACCAAGAAAACATTTTCAACAAATTATTAGAAGGCAGTTTTGAGTGATCCCTGCTACACTGAACTAGCACAGGGGGCGAGAGAGAGTAAATGTGATGGTGTTTCGTTACGTCATTTTGGAGTTCACGTGGTTTCCTGTCAGTTCCGATTTCCCGCCAACTGAATTCTACAACAAGATAAGATCAAAAGTAAGGTCTTCTCTCAATGTTTGATCCTCTCTGTACTGAAAAGAACAAGCAAAGGCGTTGGTCTGCACTTACTGCCCAGGTGAAGAGCATTGTGACATCTGCAGGTGTGCTCCCAGAGTTATGCACCTGAAATGCAGGCGTCAGCATTCGATCTCAGTCACTGAATCTGCAGCAAAATCAGGAGGACAAGAAAACCGAATTGTACCGTGAATGTGAAAACTGCAGCCGGGAAGCTACTCTCTTTGTAGTTGTGTGGGATGAAGGGCGATATCTGACGGCAGGTGATGTTGATCTCAGGGTCAGGCTGACCTGCATTGCAGTTTTCAAATATCATAATCTAATCTATTTTACATGATTTATGTACTAAGGTACGATAAGGTTATTACTCTTGGTTAAAGTTAGCTAATCTGAAACTGACTTACCATCATATAATGTCCATGATCTTGGGAACAGGGCGTGGTAAGTGCATTTGTCCTCCTTCAGCTTCCAGTCCCAAGATCCAATACCGGCTTTATCGACTCCCCTGCAAATTTAATTTGCACAATACATGACATTGTTACTCCTGCTTATTCACATTCTGGTGCATATAGATAACAATTTTAGGATTCCACTGCTCACTTGAGAAGATCAGCGGTCGGTGCTGACAACACCGTGGAGTACTTGTTCCCATTCGGGCGTGAAACAAATGCCTAGGTAAGAAAACGACGATGGCTGTCAGTTCAGTTGTTGTTCACAGTTGAGTTAGTGAAACTGGGCGTTGCAAATCACGAATGGATCGAGTTACAGAATGGTTACCGAGAACTGATTTGCTAGGATAGGTTTCTCTTCGTTCGTCACGGGGAATATCTGAAAATGCTGAAAGTACCCTCTGTAGCTTCTCCCTATGCTCCCTCCACTGAGGAAATACAGCAAAAGACAGTTTGTGAAAAAAAAAATCTGTGTGTCATCAGGTATAGGCAAATTTAAGGTGATCAAGTATTGCATTTAGCTTCTCTAGGATTTACTATACATAGAAGGCTGAGGAAACTGACCCTATCCCACCGAGCGGTACACCACGATAGCAATTGTCCATCCATTTCCTCATAAGGTCATAAACCGGAAACTTTTGGAAAAGCGAGATATTTTATTTAGTAACAGGGTAGCATCATTTAGTCATGTTTCAGCAATGAAACACAGTCATGAAATTGGTCTGGGAAAAAGAAACACAATCCTAAAGTTTGGTGATAAAGGGGTAACCCACTTTGCCTTGTGCGTCGTCTTCAACCTGCAGCTTCAGTATTTTGATCAACATGGGCCCCTGCAATGCCACCAAAAACAGAAACGGTCAGTGCTGTCAACCTAGAAAAAAAGAATGTGCACTTATTGCTCTAAAGAATATAGTGTAATGTGACAAAGTGTTTATTGGTGATTGTTGGTATGAGTATGACTAAGCCTAATCATATCCTAGTAGTATGAGAAGTACAGCTGCTGTTTTTCAGGTCAGCAGCAATTATGGCGATCACGACAACTGAGCATTTGTCATATTCCTCCTACTAGGGAAGGTGAGTACAGTAATAGTTGGAAAGAGGCAGTATAGCCACTGAAATTGGGACCTAGCTTGTATGTAAAAGAAGAAAAAAAAAAAGGAAAAAATGAAGCCAAACGCAGTGTATGTGTGTAACTTACAAGTACCACCAGGTCATTCCAGGTCATGCTGAACATGGAAACCTTCTTCCCTTCATCGTCGAATCTCCTCTGCCAGGTTCTTGCCGGTGGCTGCGAGCAGTCAATGATGCCCGGGAGCACCTAGATGGATAGACCAGGAAGGACACAGTCATGTCAGACTAGTAGTTTGGTTGCTGAGGATGGATAGGATAGAGGTGGTTCGATTGGATGGGAGAAGACGAAGAATATCCTCGCAGATCGATCATCCAAGGAACATCTCATCTCTCTCATGAAGGGTCAAGTTCTAGAGAGGAGATGAGAAAGAGACTTGAAATGAAAAAAAAAAAAAGAATCCAAGAACACAAACTGTGGTCGGTACCAACCAAACAAATGGATACGCCGCCATAGCAACGAAGGAAAACACTGGTTGAGAAGGTACAACTTACCTTGGCCTCCTGCAACTCTTCACTTCCCATGCTGGTTGAAGCTGAACAGCAATCGGTGATCTATCTGCAGGCAAAAGCAACCACAAAGCACAAGAATCTGAATGCAGAGGGATCGTAATGAAAGACAGGCAGGGGCCTCTGCCACATGGTAATAGCCAAGAAACAGCAAGCAAGCCTGAACGCAAGGGACTCGAAATCGACCCAGGCATCCATGCATCCATGGCGATGGAGTTGGAGAGGAGGAATGGATCATCCTCCTTGAATGAACAGCAGATGAGACGAGGAAGGAAGAGAGCGATACCTGCTGAATGCACGAGCAGAGCTCTGTCACGTAGTAGAAGTCAGAAAGGCGCCTGCCCGGCTTTGGGTGGGTTTTATTAAGACTGAATCTGAATGAATGCCGGCAGGGAAAAGAAAAGGCAGTGGACACGACGGGGGAGGTGGCATCAGTTTCTTCGTTTTTTCTGTATCTTTTTAATTATTATTATTTTGGAGTTTCGTTCAGGTCTTGGGTGTTTGTAGGGAGTACAGTAGGAAACAAAACAAAAGAAAAGAAAAGTCGGCCGGCACTAGGAGAGTACTAGTAATTAGCGAGCAGGTCAGATACGTCAGAGGGGGGTAGTTGTCGTGACACGATGCTGTTTTTGGTTTGCTCAATTCCTAATTTCCTATTCATGAGGGCTAAGGATGACTAATATACTTAGCAGGCCTAACAGCCGTGTTGGCGTTGTCCTGTAGCAAGAGGGATTTTTTTTTTTTTTTGTTTTCCTTGTCAAGAAATTCTTGGAGAAAAGGACAAGGTGGAGTGGAGGGAGGCATCCATGGTGTGACACGAGTACATGCAGCTTTCAGTCAGTTATAAAACAGTATTTTTCTCTCACAACAAATTAGTCATATAATCCAGCCAAGCGACAGACCCAGAATCAAGACTAGAGTTGCCCTGTTTGGTACAGTAGAGTATCTCATCACATATTATATTAAAAGCCATTCCCAGAGAAGCTGTGCTGTGCAGTGCAGACGGATCGGAGCCGAGTCAATACACGTCCAGAATAAGCAGACAGTCTAACTTATACGTACTACTCTGTAGCAAAGCCAAGCGATTTTTGTTTTCATTGTCAAGAAATTCTTCTTTCAAGGAAGAAGGACAAGGTGGAGGCATCCATTCCATGGTGACACATGACTCGGCACTCGTGAGGCATTATTAGCATTGAGAGATCACAGAATTAGAATAAGAGTCGCCTGTTTTGTACAGTTTCTCACAAAATTAAAAGCGATTCCCAGAGAAACTGTACAAATGAGTCTAACTTTTCTTCTTCTTCTTCTTCTTCTTCTTCTTTTATATATACAGACGGGGTCAAAAGGCGCCCATAAGTAGCTTATAATCTATGAGTTGTAACAGTGGATAAATAATACTGGAGAGGAGTGAAGAAATACTCAATTCATGGCGGCCGATCTAGTTGTCGATCTTGACTCATCATCAGAGAAATAGAGAACAGTACTACGTACCAAAATAGTGTTCTTTAAACCGTAGACCAGTATGGGGCTAGCTGCGCCTTCTCTCTGCATGTATACCATTATATATTATTAATTAGCATAGCCGCCAATATAAATAAGTATATATTTTAAGAGTTTATAAATAAGTATATATTTTAAGAGTTCGATGGCATGGAAGTCGTAGCACATGTTTTTCCTAGGTAGCAGTCTTCGCAGGCAGCCGGAGTATTGAGAAGCACACATGCGTATACGACCTGCAGCTTCAGCTCATCTTCCTCCTTGATGTCTACGTGCTATCCATCTAGAAAGGAAGAAAAGATGCTCACCATTTTCCATTCCATCTCGATCCCAGCATGCGTGGGTCGATTCTCAAATCCTTATTCTGACGACGAGTTGTGGATGACCATTCAGACAGACAAACGAGTACGCATGACTATTCAGAATTTCAGATTTCAGAGAGAGAGAGAGAGAGAGAGAGAGAGAGAGAGAGAGAGAGAGAGAGAGAGATGGAGGTGAAATCGGCCGGAGTGCCCATTTCCACTCTGGTTCCGATGAGGGTTCGTTCTCGTTCACAGAAACGGGCACGCGTGGGTCTCCACGCGTCGTCCCCGTCTGTCTCTTCCCTGTTAAAAAATGAGAAAGGTAGTTCATGCTTCAAGTGTGACCGACCTTGCATTATGTCCTAATATATAATTAAGATAATCTAGGGCATTAAAAAATTAAGTTAATCTAGGGAAACACTCAAACTTGATCAAAATATTTATACTATTCTCTATAATAAACTTGATCAAAATTAAAGATGGTTTGACTTTGACTATACTGCGCGCGCGGCGTGTGTTATGATGTTGAGACGTATTCCTTTATTTCATAGTCGAGTTGAATTGCAGACTTTCGCTTTTGAAAAATGATAATGACCTACGGTGGTATAGTATATATCTCCATCACCCGCAACTTTTCCAGCCTGAAAGTTCTCTCTGGCATCAAAATGACTTGTCGTCATCCTCCACTCCAGAAGATCTTCTCCTCCTCCTCTTGACATTTGACTACTCTTTTTATTATCTTCATTGTGTTTGTATGCACGCATATATTGTCTCTTTACGAAAGGAATACTACTGTAGTCCAAAAGAAACGAGACAGCTGCATGTGGTGAGCAGATCCATTTTGGAGACAGGACTCGTACCATCTGAATGATGATATGATCCTGGATTCCTGGTTCTGATCGAGAGGAATTGAATAGCATAGCTGATACTCGAAATAGTATGGCTGTGCTGGATGTGTACCTGATCGATATATATTGTTTGCTACAGACGACCATACACACCTAATCAACTAATGCACGGAACGAATGATCAGATCATCAGAGGGAAGGAAATCTTTACAAACCCAGCTCTTCTACAGATTGATGGATAGCTGGTTTTATTTTTTTTAGCTGTTTTTATCTTTGCATAGTCAGATGTGCTAGTTATATTTTTTTTATTATGACTCATTCACCTAACATTGACATCATACCACGTACCGAATCCTATCATATTCCGCTCCATTCTTGCATGTATATACATATAATAATACCAAATTAACTCTATTTTCTTCCAGCTCTTTTAATAACAGGTAAACAAACTCCTCTCCATAAAAATTCTCCATAAAAATAAACATCAACTGATGCCGGGAGTAATATGCATGAGATTTTGAGATGCCAAACACAACCTTGACACCCAACAGCATGTCTCAAACAACGTCTAATCATCTTTTTCAGGCATCCGCCTTTGAAGGAATTCACTATCTAGTCATCTAGTCTAGAGATACATAGAAAGTAACTCCCATATCTTGGCAAACACTGGTAGCCATTATGTTTGTGTCACCAGTTCACCACAGCTTGGGCCGACTTCCCACATGTCAGGTGTCAGCAGTCGCCTCTACTTCACGCCAACTGATGCCATTAGATCCTCATACTCAGGGTCAGCCTCTGTTCTCTGAGCTGCCGTTGGCGCAAATGGGTTGTAGATTTGATTGCCACCCTGCCTGTTTCCAGCTGCACCAGACATATCCTGTTGTGGCGGTGGTCTAAACTGAAATGGCTGGGAAGGCACGAAAGTCGATGGATTTGATGGCGCAGGCATCTGAGGTGCTTGTACTGATGGCCGGATCCCCCGGAACCCCGCAGGGAACTCGTGAGGAGATGGGTTCCTGGGGAAGGCTCCATGGAAGTGTGGAGGTAGAGCGTGCATCCGAGCCTGACCCATCATATTCATGGGCCTGCCATCAAAAGGCCTTTGGAAACCTTGGTTGGGGTTCTGGTTACCAGGATGGAAGAATGGTCCAGGGTGATTTCTGTCTTGTATCCCCATTTGACTGCTTGGTGCTGCGAAGTCTGGAGTAGGCGCTGGTGATACGATAGGCTGAAAAGTAAAATCACCCGTTCCTGGGAGTGGAGGTCTCAAAGGGGCCATTTGTGCCTGACTGAAGCTTGTGCTTGCAGGACCTGGGGCAGGTGGGCCTGAAGATGCAATTGATGGAGGCACCATGCCAGGAGTTGATCCAACTGGAGAGAAAGCTGGAGGTGGCCCTCTCGTTTGATCAGGTGTCGGAGGGTAAGGTGAGTGCAGTGATGCCCTGCCAGGAAATGCTACTGAGGAAGGACCTTGAGGCGCAGCTGTAGGAAAAGACTGAGCTCCACCAGGAGGCCTGGAAACCAATGGTGCTGAACCAGTGAAATTTGGTACTGGTGGATGCTGGCCGTGGTACATGGTGGGCATATTTGATGGTGTCAATGCAGTGGGACCTTGTGGTGGAGTTGCGCCAACAGGAGAGACAGAAATAGGTGGTCTCACTGCCATAAAAGTCGGTGAAGCTTGCAGAGGTCTATGAGATTGCGGCGTAACAGGAGAAAAAGGTGGCCAACCACCAGATGCATGGGGTATTTGAAGGGGTCTAACTGGTGTTGGCATTGAGGAAGATTGTGTCATTTGTTGGCTTACAATACCAGGTGGATGACCAAAAGAAGGCCCAATTGAGGAGTTATTAGCTCCAAATTGAGGTGGAAATTGAGGTGGGTGTTGTTGATTGCTTGGTATTGATTGCTGAGGCCCAGGAACAGGAAATGGATTTCTTGGCATGCTATTCATGTGAGGAGGTTGACCTGTATAAGGAGGCATACTGAAAGAACCAGCAGGTGGTTGTGGATGCAATGAGTTGTTAGGTAATGTACTCAAAACAGGCCCCGTGGAAGGAATTGATGGAGCATTGGTCTGGGGTGCGGGCATCCAAGGAGCATTGTGTGATTGGTAATGAAGTAAATCTGGCTGTGAAGTGGTATTCTGCACCAGTTGCACATTAGCTGAAACTACATCCTTGGAGGTATCTGCTGAAGGAACAGCAGTAGTTGTTGAAGTAGCAGTTGACTTTACCTAAATGATTCCATGGTCAGTTGACAACAAACTAATTTTGAGAGGGAAGAAAGGCATATGCTGGACTTACAGAAACAGGAGAAAGAAGCAGCTCAATCAACACAACAGCAGCATCTACTTTATCATAAGAATCAGCCGATACATTGATGTATAGGTCTTCATAACCATCTTGTGCTTCATTTATGTCTTGATGACGAATCTCACTCTGAGCATGACAAAAAAAGGGTGCTTCATTTGTCTATTGTGTTGAAATTGCTATAGAAGTTATTTACTATAAGGACAACACACAACAAAATGATATGTTATAGAGCTTGAGCATCAAGATAAAGATGAAACTAAAAAACTATGACGAAAAGGACTGCAAAATGAAAAAGGACGTTTAAAATCGCTTTGAAAATCATCTTAGCGAAATATACCTTTTCTCCACTGATTTTCTTAGTCCCATATACTCGAATGACAGCTCCAGTTTCCTGCCATGTGTGAATGAAGCCAACAGTTTAACAAAGAGACTGCTCTCAGGGATGTTTCAACATAATAATATCATAATATTTCCAAGAATAGATCATACTTCATGTAATCGCTTCTGGGCATTGCTTTCAGGTCCTAGAAGAACTCCAATAATATTATGTCCTGGATGTGCTTCTGCCTGCAATGGCCAACAGCAGCAGACAAAATTATCGGCCAGATCGGAAGCAAGGAAGGCTCAGTAGGGTTAGGATTAGAGAAAAGATTAGCCACCTTTGTTAGGAGTCAAGTAAACCTCTCTATATACAAAAAGGGGATTGTATTAATTGTAAGTAAGCAAAAATCTACCAGGAGAGATAGTCATCTATCTCAGCCCCCGGGCCTTGAGATTGGCCACCGTCCCCAGTGTGCCCAATCCCAACTCCCAAGTGCTCGGTTCGACATCTGTTCACCTTACTACCCACAATCACCCAACGTTCTGCACACCCCTCTAACCAGGGATGTGATGAGAATTTAAAAGATCTATCAATTTTTAACAAAAGGCTAAATATTAATACCAAAATGAAGTATAGCACATCATAGATAAAAAAACAGATCAATCAACAATACACTACTCTTGGAGACTACCCAATTTGTGATGCATAATTCTAGTACATTGCAAAGGAAAACTAAGAGAAGCTCCTACTGGTGTAACTCAATTGTCCAAATACAAGGAACTCTTAGTATCAGAAATATAGTGACAAAAGAACCAAGAGGTCAATGGCATCTTTACATACAAGCAAAACAATTAATTAATGACTAAAGGTCAAGACAAGCAATAAGCATGATGAGGTAGTGACCTTACATACCGGAAGAGGGATTTTTGTCTCCTTAAGTACTGGTTTGTAGTTCTCAGGTGTCTTATATCCTGGATTCAAACGGAGTATTTCCCCTATACAGATAATATGCACTAAAGTCAAGACTACATATTTTCTTGGAGACTAAACAAAGATATTTAACAAGGCCAATAACAATTAATAAGAACCTAACATATTTATTTTCAAGCAACTACACGCATTATCAAGCAAGATACTACTCGATAAAGGAGCCCCATGGCCCCATTAGCACTAAGATGAATTGACTTAGGCACACTTATTTTCACTTTAGTAATTAAATGAAGGGCATGAGTATACAAGAGAAAAGGATAACTTCTCTGACCAATAAGCTCTCGTCTTTCAAGTTCCAATAGTTCAACATTTCCCAGCTACAAAAAGGGTAAAAAATGATTACCAAATGGGAGCATATAATCGTTTTATCTTGACACACTATGGTCTCACATCCAAAAAAAAAACATTGTTGAGTGTAGACCATATTTAGTGGTGACAGATGTACCTCATTCTCTTTCAAGATGTCAGAACCAATAGAATTCAATTCATTTCCAGCAGACACTGAGCCATCAATTTCGGACGTATCCAAAGTTCCAGACTTCAGCTGCTTGGTAATTTGCTCCACTCGAATCTGCTCATGAACTAATATGAATTAAAGACACCTGGCAATTGAAGCATCATACATGAGAGAATCGCAAGAAAAATGCGCATTTTTGTCCAGTCAGTGGGGAGTCTGGGCTTATCCTTTCAAATAATGATACTTTTTAGCCTAGCATCCAAAAGTCCAAAGTAATGCTAACTAAGTAGTGAGTTTTTCGGCATTCCCATTCTAGTCAAAGGAACTGAAGTATGCAGTAAGTTCTAAATTTCTGAAGGGGTTACAAAAATGCATGCATACTATCCCTGCTTACTTTTTGAATGTAGATTGACACAGGTACCAGGCTACTAAGAGAAAGAAATATTTTAAGAAAAGAAACTCAAGTTAGACATCCTTTCTACTGGAAGTAATATGGAATCATTTAAAATTGTCTCAGGCTAATTCCAAGGATTATTTTTACTGAGAAAAGGTAGTATAATGTAACCAGTAGGTACAAGTTGAACCAAACATATTGCATCAATCAAAATGCAAAAGATGGTGGTAATGCATACAACAATGGATGTCAAGAGATAGAGCAGGTTAGAAGCATAAACCCATGGAGGCGAAAGATGATAGTGATAACAGATGGTACGATACCTGGTAAGCCAAAGCCCTTCCTTTGCACACGACGGGGTCCAAAGCGAGGTCAGGCGCCCACTTTGTCTTTCTGTGAACATGTCTGCTGCTATCTTCGCTGGATGCAGTTGGCGTTTCATTCTTGGCACTGGTGCTGCGGATTATGAGTGAGCCGGCTAGCTTGTTCTTGGGTATGACGAATCCAGCTTTTGCCCCAAATATCGAGGTCTTGGGGGTCAAAGGCGATGCCGCTGTGGATTTTGCCCGGCGATGCTCCGCAGAAGATTGGTCAAGTTTTGTGGCCATCTACAATAGGGGAGGACCCAGTAAACAGCATGAGTGTAAACATGTACAGTCGATACTTCCCGCCGTTGCGCCGCCGCCGCGCGCTGGCCCCTGGTCGCCGACGCCGCTCCCGCTCGCTCGCGCGCAGCGCAGGCACAGGGGGAAGGAAGAGCACGAGGCACGAACCTGGAGGGAGGGCCGCCCAGTCCGCCGGTGCCGCCGCCGTGCGCAGGAACCAGGAGGGAGCGCCGCCGCCTGCGTCCCGACTCGCGTGTGCCCGAGTAGATTGGAAGGGGTATGCCGCGGCTCCCTCTGCCTCCCAAGGACGACATGGGCTGGATGTTTGGCCCGCTCAGCACGGTGCGGTGGTAATGGGCCTTGTGGCCAGATGGCCCATAAATGTTGTCTGTGCCAGGTTTTCTTTCATCTCGAGTCGATGAAACAAGCCCTGCTCGTCAGGAAACTAGAGAATAACAGTACCACTTGTTAGAGGGATATTTAGGGCGAGATGGGTTCGTATCTGATCTAAATACCTTTAAGTTAGAGTTTGGGTACACAATTTCGCAAAAAAAGTAGAGAGCATAGGGGGTGAAAATACCTAGTTAGTGATCGTAACCTAGTGAAGAGAAAGAAAGGGCTCGGGGCTGAGGGGCGGCTGCGACGATGATAATATAGAAAGAGAGGAGAGACCATATGAGCAGAGCGGAAACTGTCGCGACATATCGCCCAGACAATGTTATCCTAAACGCTAAACAGTAAAGATCGCCCTTTGTTAGCGTTTAGAGGGTTTATAAATGACGTTTAGTGCGCCTAGTTACTTAGCAAAGAGACTTGTGAGACAATCGTTAAGGGCCCATTTATAGCATCTAGATACATTTCTTAAAATACAAGTCCCATAGAAGAAAATGTGAAAAATTTCGCTCACACCACTCCTATAAAAGGGGAAGAGTGGGAAGATTGAGAAGGATCTAGCCATTAATTGATTTACTATTTCTCAATTTCTCTCCACTCTTGTATCTAATTTGTCCAGTCTAAAACCAAAATTCTGAACGCTTAAGAGATTAGGAATGCTTAGCGCTTAACACCCATTCTTTGATGGTTAAAAAGGCAGAAAAATAGTATAAGTTCTAGTATGTGTAATAAATATAGATATGCTCAGAAAATATCACTGATACTCGCCGAAGGGCACCTGGGATGGCCGTCCAAGCTCGTTCTATAGGTAGGTCCGCCTCTGATTATACATAATAAAGAATTGAAGTTAGTAGGCATAATACATGCACACACTCGTAACTACATCATATCCGAATACAAGGTTTGGCCCCAATTGGATTGTTCGGAAATGAGAAAACTTTTATAATATTGCTGGTACAGAATAAGAACTAGAATATACAGTTCATGTCTTGCAAATATGCGTCAGTTCAACCTAACCTTTACCACTTAAAAAAAGACAATACAGTGCCAGATATGCGATTCTACAAAATCCTGACCACGCGCACGGAGCAAATTCACATCTAGAATATCTGGGGGTCTTCAGTGTTCACCTTGTTGTTGCTAAGCGCGAGCTGAGAGAAGTGCGCCGAGTGAGAGGGCCTGACGCCGGGACCGCTGGAGGCCGCGTTGGTTGCCAAGGCCCGACTGCCCGAGGGGTGGTGAGGGCCAAAGGGCCGAGGTGGAGAGCCGACTTGTCGTGCTGCTATGCCGTCGGACTAGATGTGCGAGCCGCCGCGGCGGCGACGGCGGCGGGCAGCTAGGGTCGTGGCCGGACTAGGGCGTGGATGCGACAACACCCACCGCTGGTGGAACCCAAAAAAAAAAAATACTGCAGCTAGGTATTATTTCTTAAAAAAAAAAAAGAAAACTGCTTGTGCTGGGCCGGCCGTGACTATTTTAGTGGACTAAATTGATCGCTATACTTTAATTTTGGAGAGCCCGTGTCCCGTGGTCACCGTGAGAAAAAAAAAAAAAACAAAAGCAAAAGGTCCATTATGCACCCTTGCACTATGGTTATAGTTTGAGTTTTCTTTTCCTTTTAAACTCTAAAAAATCAAAAGCAAATGTCTACTCTACACCCTTGCACGCGAAGATCGCCTGCTCATCGTCCTGAGAAAGAGAGAGGCAGAGCACATGTGGCTAGAGATGGGATCGAAGCTACCAGCTCAATATTGGAGTGTCAAAAAGAATATGGGAACTTTTTTTTTAATCATCGCTTCATTAATTAGATGGAATTGGTACAACAGAACTGCAGACATGGTGGTAAGAAGCCAGGGTAACAAATTTTGCCTATGATCTAGAGCCTCTGTTGGAATATCGGTTCCGTGGGGAAGGTTTGCCAGAGAAGGTTCATTGAAGAAGGCTCAAGAGGCTGGCGACAATGTCGTCCTGATGGACAATAGGCTAGTGTAAAATTCGTTTCGTCTCATTATTATCTAACTATATTGCTTTAAGTGTTGTTTGTAAATTTTTATAGGCTATTCACCCCCTCTAACCATTTAAACCCCTCTAACCATTTAAAACCTTTTAGCCATCTTGATAGTTCACTATATTTCTATATCATAATAATATATCTATCATTATTAACAAGAAACAAAGCAACACTACGCAGTGTTACATAATGCATCTATATATATGAATTGTGTTTCTATGTGAACGTCTCTATTAGGCACGCTTAATAAGTTCATCTTTACACACTAAGACATTATTCTTGTGGATACATTGATAACACACTTTGTAAAAATAACTTCTACAACCTTATAAAAATTAAATGAAGTAGCACAACTATCTAATAGGATAGCTGCTATCGACAAGGCATCCGGTGAAACTAATCAGGATATATCAATAAAAATATAGAAAGCGTGCTCAAAGCCTACAAACAGTTAAACACTAATAATATAAATATTTTTGAAGGCACACTAATAATAGAGATTATCAAGTAAAATAAGCATCTAGGATCACAACTGAACATCAGTTCATACTCTATAATAAAAACTGCAACAGAGTTCTAAGGGATCACATTGTATCAAGGAGTTCACAACCTGTAGCCAATTGGACACAACCTTGGGTGCAGTTGTTATCTTAATTATGCCCGATCCTATCGTTGAAGCACTCAGGGCACTCATAGCGCTTTATGTGATTTGCTTTTTTGGCTGTAATCTTCACACATTTTCCATGGTACCAATGGTTGCATATATCACAACAGATCCAAAATGCACTTGCATGGTACTGGCCATTACAAACTGAACATACGACCAGATCACTTAGGGCTTCATCCTCACTCTCAGGCTCATAATTCTTTTCAATAACTGACCCATGTAGCTCTGCCTAATGAAATGAGAAACCAATCCATGTTAATTTTAGTACAAATAGATCGGTTTGCATATTTCGTACTTTGATTAATGACAATGTACCTTTTCCTCTACATGGCATATGCGGTGATAAGTTTCACTGGCAAGGAATGTTTCATGTACTCTTGAAACACTATTAATCATATTGAACAAGTCCTCCCTGCCAGACAATGAGCAAATCATTGACTCAGCAATAATGTTTTAGCTAAAATTTTCAAACAAATATGACATCAAAAGCATGTAGAAACATTGGCAATTATACATTCTTCAGAAAGCATATCGATAAACTCAATACAAAATAATCAGGAAAATGCCACAAATCCAATACGAGGAAACAAAATCGGGTATGATGCAAAATGAAGGAATAAACTACAATAGTGTTTTGAAGCAACAAAATCATTAGTTAAACTTAACCAATTTGCATTTTAGTATGGTGGTTTGGTTTTCAAAGTAAATAAAATATGATGACCAAGAAAAGATGAATGTATTTTCACACAATACAAATGCTTTGTTTAGTCAAGTATTAATCAAATTATCATCATGCATCATTGATTTGTATTAGATCTTCTCACAAACATGTCTAAAGTGATTGGAATGTACATGATCTTAAGTGATGAATATGGAAAAGTACTTGCCATCCTGATAGGCTTCATTATCTTGGTTTAATATAGTATAAATAAATGGCTTGTGTCCTAATTGAAAGTCAGGCCTCCATTGTAAATATTTTCACACAATACAACTAGCATTCCATCCACTATATTTTTTTATCTTTCGATAATCTAGCACAAATTAAACTATTATGCACATTGGAGAACCAAAAGGATAATTTCTATTGATGGTGCAAAGTTGAGGATGGGAACGTTTTTTCTACTAAAAGCAAATAGTTTATGTCATAGGTAAATTATAAATAACCAAACATAAAATTGGATTAATTTCTAGCTGACTATAACTGAATTGATAACAAAAACTTTAACCATAATAAAGACAAGTTGAAATCTAACTTTAATATGTTTTTCTCAGTTTAGTTCACACACACACACACACACACACACACACACACACACACACACACACACACACACACACACACACACACACACACACACACACACACACACACACACACACACACACACACACATTCTTTTAAATGTTACACTTACATGGACTTAGAGTTGTACATTTCAAAACTATAGTGTTACAATTAAACAAGGTGCACATGTGTTGAACATGCAAGAACTACTTGTGAAGAGAAATATACCAATCTAAGTATCTAGTTACCTTTCAATGCTTTCACTTGTGGAGTTGTGGTATATGAAATTGATCTGATGTAAAATGTGAAAAAGCTTAATGTGCCAAACTTCACCTATACTGTAACTTTTCTAGTAACAAAAATATTTTTATATCATGGCAAAAGCATCAATTCTATGTACAAAGAAGATACAAAGGTTGTGGCAAACAACTATTGCTTGAGTTTGAAATAAACCGAAATATGAATTTTCTTCACAATAATAAAATATAAGTGAGAAGGATAAACTATTTTCATGTATGCATAGTTAACCACTATATACCTAATGAACACCATATGGGTCAAGAAAAAACTTTTAAATCCTTTAGAAGGAAAAACAATGAAGCACAAGCAAGTACCGTTCTTTAGCTTTCATATGTTGGCTGAGGGAGAAGGAGATGTTCATGAGCCATGCGTCGCTATGCATGGCAATATGTTCTAGCCATTTGATGTGTTTCAAATTCCCTCTCACTAGGTTGATACCAAGTAGTTCCTTAGGCTTCGATTGTCGCAACTCCCAACTCCCATCAATGTTGCCATATAGGTACAACGTGTGTGCACCTACACCAAACACAAAATTGTTTCTACTCACTTGGTCACAACATTCACATTCATAGTTAACAAAAGCTCAAACATTGACTCATATTGATCGGTTGATCCCACACATGACTCACCTTGGTCATGCTTACCAAAGAATCCCTCCTCTTCTGTATGGTTGTAGAGTGGAAGAGCTAAGATTTTTTTGGGTGGTCAACATTAGAACATAGAGTATCATAATCAAATATTATATTTGCAACACTTTTCTAGATGAACCAACATATCTCAGAGATTTTTAATGTTATGCCTTTAACTTCTTTGAAAAAGGATAAACTCATAATCCAGCCAAGTAACAAAAAAAATTGCTACTCCATGTTCTTTTTTGTCCTACCCTTCATAAAGTGCACATTCAAAAACTAATAAAAAAATTAACACCGCCAAAGAAAGATCATATACTACACATAAAAAAGGTTTATCATCCAGGAATGAAAGAAATAACATGAGGTTCTTGTTTTTCTTTCACTATTTAATTTCCATATATATCACCTAGGAAAAATTTATTCCAAAGGGAAAACATTCCAATCGTAAAACCAAAATGATTATATCGATTCTATTATACACATAATAAGGTGTTAAAATCTGCCTCTAAACAATGATTTTTCATAGTAGTTGAGATCTTAAATGAATCCCCCTCTCTGAATTGAACGAGCTACCTACATATAACTATTTCATTGGATCCAGGGGCTTGAGATGACACAATGAGAATAGCTTTTTACTAGAGATAAATTACCTTCGGTGACGGCGCGGATGAGACCGAGACGACGATAAGTGAACTCCAAAAAGATTTTCCCCGCAGTGTACGATGGCGTTGATCGTGGCAGCATCTGCGCCTCCTCCATGGCCAGGGCTGTGGCTAGCGTGCTCTGCACCGGTAACGAGCGGATGCGGGTAATAGTAATCAAAGGTGGAGCGGAATCCATGGCGGATCGAAGGAAAATCACCAGAGAGGGAGCGGAGGGAGAAAGCGAGATTAATGAGTCAACTCTCTGTGATGGGATGAGATATTAATGCTGGGAGTCAAGCTGGACTTGATGTGTGAAAAGAGAATGGGTCCAAGGTTACTAGGATGTAGGCCTCGTAAAAATACCCGATACGTTTTACCCATACCCGTTTTTTTAAACCCGAACCCGAAATACCCAAACTTGAGGTACTGGATCTCAAAGTTGGATAGCGATTTTGATTACCCGAAAATAATTTGTGTAGTTCGGGTAATATCCTCCGACACCCTGAATTACCTGAAGATGGCATATTCTCTCTTTTAACTTTGTTGTAAGCTGAACTTAACATTTATTAGTATACAATTCTCTATGTTTAAACAACTATATGTGATATATTATTTTCATTTGTGCAAATTGCTGCTCAAATTCTATGCAAATTCTTGCTATGAAATTACTTGTAGTTTGCTGATTTTCTACCAATTCAGATATATCGGGTAGTACCCGAGCCCGAATGAATGGGTACCTGAAATTTTGGCTAGTTTTTTTTTGGGACTAATATTGTATACTAGTATTCATTACCCGAATTTTTAATTGCCCGAACTACCCGCCCCAAAAAAATTCGGGTAACTCGAATGCCCAAGCATACTACTAGGATGCTTAGGTGGTTTTAGACATGGTGGTGACTGGGTGAATAGTACAACCCAAGTATGAAAGGAGATGTTTGTTGGTTCTCTCTTGGTAAGTACAAATAGCCAATTTGTTTGGCATTTGTTTGCGAGCCACAGGTTTGGCAGTGGCATTTTGGTAGGTTTCACAAACAAAAAATCTTCAAGGTTTTAGACTATCACAAGCCAGAAATTGTAAGCGTTCAGGGCATGCCTTTGACATGATGCGTAGTGTAAAACTTCTTTTACTTACCTAATAATGCATGTCTATCCATCAAGGAAACAAGAACGGTATAGTTCTATTTCCTTTTATGTTGTAAGTCTAGTAGGTTCCTGAGTTCACCATGGAAATGGTGATATAATAACAACATTATCAGCTGCCAAAAGATGGCAGGGAATTACTGTATTTCGTGAGATTGTGCAAATGAGCATGCCAAGTTGCAGAAACACTAAACTTGCGTGAATTTAAGGTTCAATGGAAACTTGGAAAGTACTAGAGAATGGAGTTGAATTAGGCTGTGTATGAATATTCTGAAAAAGGCCCTCGACGGTGACTCTTGCTGGACTTACGGAAGCTACAAGGCCAGAGCAGTGAGTGGAGATTTGGGCCAATAAATTACGAAACTGAGAAGAGAGAGGGAGAGGGAAAAAAAAAGAAAAGACGTATATATGAGTCTAAAGAGGGACTAAATGATAAAAAAATATGTAGAAATTTATCCGGAAAAAACATGTGGGGATTTTTCCTCTGTTTCTCCCATTTCCGTTGGGTCTTCTTGGTTAGGAAAAAAAGATCCATTCTAGTTCCCTGAATTATCGGCGCTAATTTTACTTTTACTCCTTGAACTTCAAACCCAAACATCTTATCCTATAAATTTTAAAAACCGTTCAAACTAACTTATTACCTCGGTTTGGCGTTATTTTGAAGGCGATTTTATCATTTTTAATTAAAGAATTTTGGTAAATACTTGATATGGTTTTTAAACCACAAAAGATGTCTCTAATCTTTTTTTTAAAAAAATACAAAAAATTGAGACATAAAAAAGTCAGTTTCTAAACAATGCAAAATGAAATTATAATTACACCATTGTGTTTCCTATCTTATGATAAAATGTTTAAAACAAGTCCCCTGTGTGGATACATTTGGATGATATTTTCTTAGAGGATATTTTTCTAATGAAGCTAAAATATTTTTTATTGAGTGGAACAATATCCTTGGTTTATAGACCTAGAGCAAACATTTGGACAAAATGCCGTAAGTTAAAAGAAACAAATTTCTAGGTCTAAACAAAAGTATTCTAGCTTCACAAGAATAAATAAATACTAAAAAAGAAGGAAGAATGAAATAATAAAAACTACAAAATAATTATTTGAAACAATGATGAACGGTCCATGCCCAGGAGCGGAGAAGACCGGTGCCGTAGTGTCTCATGGAGAAAATAATACAAATTGTATACGAAGAACAAATCTAAATCTAAATCTATTTCTATACATAACCTATACCTATATCTATATATCTAATAATATATAATATCAAAGAGGCAAAATTTCTCTTCACCTAATTTTTAGTCCTACCTACTCATTTATCTGATCTCATTGGATTCTAATGCTTTTTTCCAGACAACCTCCTCTCTTCTTCTCCTATCCTAATGCTTTGTTCTGCACAACCTGACTCCGTCCTTTTACTTGATTTCTCCAATGCTTCGGACCCTAATTTCCACACAAGACCTGGTAAAAAGATACCACGTCTACCACCAATAATATGAGTTGGATTCATGGAGAGAATTGCAATAATATGACCCGTGCTAATATGGGCTGTAAAATTCACTCACATGTCTACCAATATAATATGAAGTCTTATTCAGTAAAAAAATGAAGTCTTATTCAATGGCATATTGGATCCTGTTGTAGTGCACGGCCATGTTTGCCAGCAAAGACTAACAAAAAAGAAAGAAAGAAATAAAATTTAAAAAACTGTAAAAAAAACTATTTGAAACAATGAATGAAGGAAACGGTCCGTGTCCAGGAGGAGAAATTTGCTATTATATGACTCCAAACAAGTGGCTTCTCTAAAATAGGATTTCTAACGTCGACTTTGCTAAAATATGATCCCAAACGTTGACACTTCGGAATACATATGATTTTCTCTCTTTTTAATCATTTTTAAGACTCAAATACATGTATTTTCTATTAATGACTGTATTACTCTTCTGGTATTCTCATGTACGAGACGAGACCGATCGTTTTTCGTGACTCTTCGTTTCCTCGACGCGCCGTCAGTCTCGCAGCTCGCCGGACGCTGCCCCTCCACCCCTCCCACGTAGTCGCCCAGCCATGGATGGAGGAGAGCCGCCCTCTGAAGATGCTCATGCAGGGCCAATCGCCATGGATGGCGGAGAGCCATCCTCTGAAGGTGCCCTAGCCGAGGCTCCAGGAGGCCTAGCGGCGGCCGCTGGAGGCCTGGCTGGCCTGGGCACGGCCGGTGGTGGCCTGGCCAGCCTAGGCTCGACAGCTGGTGTCATGGCCGGCCTCGGCTTGGCAGAGAAGGTCATGGCCAGCAGCCCAGGCATGGCCAAGCCAAGGCCACAGACAACCAAGGGTAAAAGGGTCACTTTACTAATGTATACATGTATTTGGGACTTAAAAATGATTAAAAAAGAGAAAATCATATGTATTCTGAAGTGTCAACGTTTGGAGTCCTATTTTAACAAAGTCGATGTTAGAAATTCTATTTTAGAGAAGCGACCTGTGTGGAGTCATATAATAGCAAATTTCTCGTCCAGGAGAAGGCTGGCGCCGCCCTGCGGTTGCGCCTCACTCCCGGCCGAACAGACTACTCCGTCGCCGCTGCCGCCGCCGCGTGCTCGCCCCCTGTCTTACCTTCCTCCCTGTTGTGCGACAATGGAGCATCTGTCCTTCCACGGGCGGACTCGGTCTCAGACACCCCCGAATCCCCAATTTCCCGAATCCCCAATTTCCAGTGGGTGGCGGTGGCAGCTCCGTGGGACGCGGCTGGCGTTCGGCGGTGGGGACGGCGGGGCGCACGTCAGGTGGAAATGCTCTTGGTCGGCGGCTAGGACCGCGGGAGGTGGAAGGGGGGGGGGGGGGGGGGGTAGCCAAGGTGAAAGCTGAGGATTCAGCACTGTGGAGTTGTTGATTTCTGATTTACAGCATGATTGCTAATTGCTCTTTATTTTTAGTAGTTATAATTGTCTGCATATATCTTTCCCTTAGACTACTGTTGGTTTGCAAAATGAAGAACGGATAGCAAAGACAATGAGGTAGACTTAGGCTCCACATTACTGCCTACCTTAGCGTTAACAATTTGTATCTTTAATTACCGGTAATGTGCTACTATGCACTTTTATAGCCAAGGCTGCAGCTGTGGATGCTTGATTTCAATAGTGCTTGGTGAGTGGCGCTCCTGCAACATCAAGCACTACCGATCACAGCTTATATTTTGGATCTTTGGATTGGATTTCCTTTTTTTGTTTGGAATTGGGGGAGTTGGGAATATCCTTACTTCAAATTTCTCTGTGCACACAATTTGTTGTGTCTGCCTTTGCTTGTTGTTAGTAACTAAGGATGTAAACGCAGAATAGCTGCCTCAGTTACCTGCAATCAAAAATCATGTCATCGATGTTCTGTCCAAACTGCATGCATAGCTAAGAACCTTTGGTCAGTGAGCCATTGTATCAATAGTACAGAAAGTTTCTTTAGGGGCGGTTAAAATGGGTTTTCAGGGGCGGATCGCCCAACCGCCCTGCTCCAGCGACACTAAAAATGCTGCATTTCTACCGACGGTCTTTTAACCGCCCCTGAAGATAATTTTTAGGGGCGGTTCTGTTACAAAACCCGCCTCTACAAATTTATTTTTAGGGGCGGTTGACTTAAGAGAACCGCTCCTAGAAATATATTTTCAGGGGCGGTTGACTTAAGAGAATCGTCTCTAGATATGTATTTTCAGGGGTGGTTAACATAAGAGACCCGCTTCTAAATATGTATTTTCAGGAACGGTTGACTTAAGCTACCCGCTTCTAAATATGTATTTTCAAGGGCGGTTAACATAGTGAAACCGGCCATGATAATAGGTTTGTCAACGACGGTTTTTGCAATGAAACCGTCCATGAAAATGTATTTTTAGAGGCGGCTAAGCATTTTGAAACTTTTGAAATCTCGATTTCTGGCCACTTTTGAAATCGTGTTTTCGCACTAAATTTCAGCTCGATTTCCCGCCATATTTGAAATCACGTTTTCGCAGCAAATTTTTGGCCAATTGAAATGATTAATTTAACTACATCAATACATAGCCGTCGAACCTCAGCATGTGAGTATTTACATCATAAATTAACTGCACATCGCCATGTACATGAAAGGAGCCAAACACTAGAAACTCCAAATCTTTTTGTTACAGGTGCTAGCTCGACTAAAAAAATGAAAAGAAGGGGTACTCGCATTTAGCATGAAGTTCAGCGAACTTAGCTTGTTGGGCATACTCTGACTTTTCATCGAAGAGGTCACCACCCTCGCGAAGAACGTCCTTCAGCAAGAACTTGCAAAATTCATCTTGGAACTCTTGAATATCCTTTTGTTCCAGGTGGTTGACACTCGAATAAGACCTGCGTTGCTGCACAAAACAAGAGGGGTAAAATTAGGTACGGATGTTAATTACCAATTGCTTATGGTTCGAATTAAGATCGACTTACATTGGCTACAGAGTTATTATAGTAACAACCATTGGTTCGCATCCAATGACATACATAGTATCCACAAAGCACTGACCCAGCAGGCTGCTTCGCGCACTGCAGGGGAGTGACATAAATTAAAAACAAGCCAAATGAATCGGATTGATCTATTTATTCAAATATTCTCAGTGTTTGGGATAGAAAATGGCCGTACCGAATTATAAAGACAAATAGTCAGCTCATTCTGATCTGCTGGATGCTCTCCACCCTTATCAATGTAAACTTTATAGGCGCTGCTCAAAGGAAAAAATTAATCAGTTTCACTACAAATTAAACTTTACAGTGCCTATACTTCGGGCAACTAGTGTCAATAACCAAGAACGGTCCGGCGGGGCATACAATGACCACACCGGACTATTTTTGTTCTGTCCGACCGCGCCTATAAATCGATAAACAATCATCAATAGCCAGGACGGTCCGCAAGGAGCACACATTGACCTTGGCGGACTATGTTTGTTTTGTCCGCCGGCGCCTACAACTCGAGAAATAATTGTCAATAGCCAGGACCGTCCGACAGAGAACATTCCGAGTATGGAGGACTTTGTATGTTTTGTCCAACTGTACCCAAGAACCAGTTGTAAAGTGCAATGAAAGCAATGCTTCTACTGTTCGTTATTGCAACTTCTTCTAGTCGCTAATTGATGAAACAAACATGTTTTTCAAAGTTGTAAACTGTGATTACTTACACTTGTAAAATGCCAAAGAAAGTTTTGTAGTCTTTTTTGTTTCTTTCCACCAAAGAGTCCAAGACTATTACTTTGCTGCTTTCGCATCGATATATGCAAGCATGAAGTGATCACTGCATTAGAAAAACAAAGATAACAATATTAGCAAATTGCATTACATATGATTATTGTATCAGCGAGCAAACACGTAAGGAAATAAGATAGTGGTCGATCTTACTTGCAAGTGTAGGAGGCCAATACATATTTGAAGGACTGACGTTCTACGAGATTTTCCCTAATATATACTGCAGCATCGGCCATTGCTCTTCTGTGTGCACTTTTTCTAATTTCTAACAGTGCTTTACCCTTAACACCCGTGAATGCAAAGTTCTTCTTGTCCCACTTGAGAGGATCATCATGACTTGCCTGGGAGATGAGATATGGGTCCAGGAATGCGTTCCTAGGACACAAATTCTCTGAATCCATCCACTGTTTGCTACATGCATGAACACAAAAGCACATGTTTTTTTGTTAAAAGGATAGCACACTCTCACATATGGCAAATCATGAATGGATTAGTTTAACGAAAGACTTACACGGCCCATAGGGTAATAAGAGCTACGTCCATTCTCTTCTGGCGAAAAAAGTCATGCAAGTCCTCAAAACTTATGACCGCCGACTGCGACTCTGTACCACTGCCAGAAATGATATTAGTTGGATATTTCGCCGGCACTGCTGGTAATCCAAGATTGACAGCCTCCAAGTACCACTTTTGGAGGGCCCTCATGTTCAACAGTCTGCTGTTGCCAAGTAGGGTGAAATCAGGTAAGAATTCCTTTCCTAGCACATAATTGTACGGGCACTTGGGGCGGTCTAGACCCATGAGCTGTTGAATGAAGTCAGGTCTCTGTACGATAATACCCATATTACGGTGGCCACTATTAAGTTTTGGAGTTGCTGCCACCGCGCTGCCCTTGATTGCACGAGGTTGTTGTGTGGGCTTCTGCTTATTATTATCAAGAGTGCGGAACATCGCAAATACCCCAGGAGCAGCCGTGTCATTCTCAAATGTTCTCAACTTCTTTGGAATCTTTTTTTGGCTCCGATAGCAGAGGAGGTGGATATGATGGCTGTGGTGGCGGTGGCGGTGGTGATGCAGCAGTTTGTGGATGCGATGGAGATGGTGGTGGCGTAGTTAATTGTTGCTGTGAGGGCAATGTAAATACCAGCACAGCCGTTGTTTGTGGGTGCAGTGGCAGGGGTGGTGGAGGTGGAGGTGGAGTTGGCTGTGGTGCAGGAGTACCACTTTGTACCTTGGCCAACGATGCTGCTGCCTCTCCATTGCCGCGAGAAGGATTGGTGCATTCATCCTCAAACCCAGTGTTCCTTCCTGCAATGATATCTTTCATGAATTCTCCATAGGAGAAGCTACAGTTCTTAGCCTCCATGATCGTCGGATGATCAATTTGCTGCTGCTCATATGCAAGGGACGGCTGCTGCTGCACATATGGAAGGGATGTCTGCTGCTGCTCATGTTGAAGGGACGGCTGCTACTACTCATGTTGAAGGGACAGCTGCTGCTGCTCATGTTGAAGGGACGGCTGCTGCTGCACACATGCTTCTATAGTGCGGGGACAAGCAGGTGCCCCCGACGTGGGGCCGCCTGACAACAACACAATGTCTCGTCGTTGCCATGCAATGAAATAGTGAACTAGCTTACCCGAACACTTTTCACCATCTGCAGCAGGGACGTCAACTTCATAACTGAGGTGCTGAGGAGAAACCGAGAGTACTTCCACCTTGGCATAATCCGCCGGCAGTTCCTCGTTGTGCAAAATACATCCAGCAAAAGCAGTTCCACTGCCAATTTGCATCGTCCTCCCATCCCTGCTAATGGGTATGTGCAGAGCACAAGGGGTAGGATCAACAATGGTGTCCACAGGAAAAGTCTCAGGTGTGGCTGCTGACCCAACACTGCTTGGTACTGCACCTGTCGTTGTTGGCTCCATAGAAACCGCCAAACCATGTGACTGCTGCCACTCAATAAGCTTGGCTTCAATTATTGCATCGGCTTTCTTGGAAAGCAACTCGAAAATGTTCCTCCTTGTAGCGTTGCCTTGTTCTATAACTAGCCAAAGCCTCTGGGAAACCATGCTTTATTCCAAACTTGGAGGAGAAAACATGCACACGGCCTAGGTGTTCCTTGTTGCCTAGGGCAACAGTAAGCTCATCTACCTCTCGTCTGGGTTTAAATTCCCCTTCAACTTTCTTCTTAGACAGTTCTATTATGGCCTCCGTGGCTGCTAGAGTACGTGCATCGGGGATAACCTGTTGCCCACTTTCTTTGTCCCGGACTTCCCTTGCTGTAGCCCAGAAATGTGACCGATCATCTAATCCCTCGTACTTGTACGGGATACCAGCTTCCTTAGCAGCAGCGGCCTCTACTCTCCACTTCTCAATTTTTGGGCCATATCCAGCCGAGCCGAGACGGTGAGGGTGTATGTTCTTCTTCGCTAGCTGGCTGTTGAAGGAACTCAAGGCTTTGGCCTGAGGTGTGCTCTTCATTTTACAAAACCTTTGCCATTGATCAGGTCTAATCTTGCCATACTTCTTGAACGGTGTCAGACCCAGCGCTCGAAACTTGGTATTCAGTTCGTGCTTCCAACGACGGAAACTTTTCGACGCTTGTTTCATTGCGAACTGCTGGACAAGCTCCAGAGTCAGGAGGGAGGCTAAATGCCTCTAGCATCTTCTTCTATAATTTTGCCTTGTCACTTTGGGGCACATCGCCCCAACTCTGTATTGAGCAATCCATAATGTCCTTCACGGCTGCTCCTATCGCGTTGGCAAACCGGGCACGCACCTTCTGAGGTTGTATCGGCTCGCCAATCATGTTAACCTCATCTACAACAAGTGTCTGTCCTTTAGGAGGGAACTTGTTCCTGCTTCTTTCCCCTCGCTTTCGTTTCTCCCTCTGCGGAGCAGATGACGAAACAATGATCTCTGTCTGTTGCAGTGCTTGCTCCTGAATACACAGTTACAAAATAAAAGAATGTTGAACACACTTATATGCGAAATAAATGTCGTCGATCAAATGCTAGCAGTATAGGTTTAATTATCTCGTCGCCGGTAGGATTGTAATCGGGGTCCAACCGTCCGGCCCTGAGCGCTTTGCGGTCAGGACTAGGAGCAGGATCCGATGGTTCCTCCCACGAACTGGAGGAGGATGATGACTCATCCTCCGACGGAAACATGTACTTATATTTTTCGGTCATTTCCGTATCATTATCCATTGTAACGCTTGTGGATGAATTCTTTACCTTGCCATGGAAAGAATGAGGAATTGATATAAATCCTTTCAGCATTATTGAACAGTTTTAGTAAAAAATTTATAAACAAGCCTACACCGCTACGAAAATTAGAAGAGAACTAAAATTAATTGTGAGTATGAACTAACTCCTGCACTTAGGCATGTTCAATTAAATACATTTGTGTATGGTACATCAGCAATTAAAAAAACAAACCTTTTCGGAATGGCTGAGGGGGCTCACAGCAGCGAGATGAAGAGGTCCGCTCGCGGGCGTGGTCCAGCAAAGTCCGGCGCGTGGCGGACTAGAAGACGCTGGTCCAGAAAAGTCCGAAGCAGGACTTCAAGAAGCTAGACACCGGAGTGGAAGCAGAAGCTGGGGCAAGAGGCTGGCCACCAAAAAGACGCCGGAGTGGAAGAAGAGGCCGGGGCAAGAAGTAGGCCTTCAGGAAGACGCCGGAGTGGAAGAAGAAGCCGGGGCAAGAAGCTGGCCTTCAAGAAGCCTGAGTGGAGGCACTGCCGGTGTGGGCTAGGGCTCTTCGTCGACGAAGCGTACGTGCGCCCGGCCGGGGAGCACCGGGTCTTCGTCACAGAGGAAACGAGACTGTAGAGAGGCGGCAAACGAAAATTTGGCTGCTATTTCGAAATGCAGCGCCAAGTTCTTGAAAAGTTTGATATATATAAAACAGCCATTTTTAGTAGCAGTCTCCTTTGGTTAACCGCCCCTGAAAACGATTTTCCAAGGCGGCTGACTTAAGCATTCGCACCAGAAAAAATGTTTTTCAGGGGCGGTTACAGTAAGCCAACGTCCCTGATAAAAAAGGCCAAGGGTGGCCGAGACGACCTATGTCTGGCCCGTTTAAATTTTATCCCGCCGGACAATCCTGTGCTCTTTTAAATTATTAGTCCAATTTTCGGACTGGTCTGCCCCTAGCAAACGGAAAAAATGGGGCATGCCCCCGATCTCCACGATAGTCCACCTCCATTCTGGCCGTTCTTGCAACCACCGCCGCTCCGCGCCTTGCCTCCGTCGTTCATCACCACCAGCGGCGCAAGCAGCACCCCCTGGCTCAACCTGCCCTTGGCCGTCACACGCCCCCTACTCCTATTTGCTGCTGAGAACTGTCAACCCCGTACACGTGCTTGTCCCCGCACTTGGTAAGCCAGATCTGGGATCTTGGATTTAATGTTTTCATGTATTTGTTTCTCGAATTAATATTAAGTTATGTCCTGTAGCTAATGGATATATTTTTCTTGATATAAATTAGTACCGAAAAAAGTAGTAGATGAATTGTCAAATTTTTATAATTCTGCACTTATTTCATTACTAGAGCACAGTACGTACTACTACTCCGTCCCAAACTAACTGTCATTTTTTATTTTTAGATCTTTTGTTTGGCCGTTCGTCTTATTCAAAAAATTTGAATAAATATTATTTATTTCGTTATTACTTATTCTATCACCCGAGAACTTTGATAATGACTTATTTATGTTACTGTTTGTAACAAAAAATTGAATAAGATGGACAGTCAAACAAGAGGTCTGAAAGTCAAAAGCGACAGTTATTCTGGGACGGAGGGATTATGTTCAATTAACAATGCTATACTTTTTTTATTTTATTATCTTCAGCTAACATTAAATAACTTGGATTTTTTGTTTCTAATATTTGTGATGACTAGGTAGTAAGATATGGTGTGGTATGTTGTTCATTCTAGTTGGAACCCTGGAATCTACACCGACTGGGAGAAGGCGCATGCTGCAGTAGATCGCTTCAAGGGAGCCTGTTAAAAAAATACAACTCAAAAGAAGAAGCTTACGCAGCTTTCTATGGTCACAAGGAGGATGTTGTGAGGTCAGAACTACCCCCACGCCTTGAGCGTCCGGCAAATGATCAAAAGATGAGGCAGAGTTGAGTTAAAGATGTCATTATTGTAGCCCAAGCTGTAGCCATTTCTCTTTTTAGTTTGGATAATTTGGAAGTTAATGTAATGATACCTTCATAGATTATTTGGTTCAGCCTAGCTCTTGGTACTGGACTTGGTGCTGTTATGATTAACAGTTCTTACAATAGGTAACTAGAATAATTTGGACCGTAATGCTTACTGTCAGAGCTATCTACGGGATTATGGCAGAGTGATTTCCTTTTGCAATCACATCCCTCCGTCCGATAAACAATGCAACTACCGCCTGCCGTCAAAAGTAATTCATATTTAAACTAAATTATTATAGAAAACCAATGGTTTTGGTCAAAAGAGAGAGAGAGAGAGAGAGAGAGACCGGCCTGTAACAGTAGTTGGGCACGAGTCCAACGAAAAGAATTGGGTCTATTAGTACTGATGGCATATCGTTTTACCATTTGGTTGGGCAAAATACTACATATGGTGACATGACTTGACATACCCATCCTGGAAGTTGGTCCGACGGGAATAAAACGGGGGACACGGACTGAGCGGCGTACTAAATGCTATCAATTGCACGTGGAACCGCACGCCTCAAGCGTTGCTGCTGGGAAACCCCAAGCGTCGCGCCCCCTCTTGTCATTAAGTAGCGCGGGATTGGAAAGGGACGCAAGCCAATCTCTATTGCAATCTATTCCCGCCTCCTCTTTCCTCCTCCACCAACGTCGGCGAGCCGTGAGAGAGAAACCAGGCCACAGCAATGGGGTATTGGTCCGAGGGCAAGTACTCCACGGACTACGACTCCGGCGAGGAGAGCGAGCCATAGGGCTACGGCCCCGATGGGGAGCCCTCCCCTCCCCGGTCTTCGTCGATCGACGAGGACGGGAACGAGACGCCGCCGCCGTCGCCCCCCGCCGACGAGGACGACCACGACGACGGGGATGACGAGGCGGACGACGACGAGGAGGACGAGAAGGAGGAGCAGGAGGAGGAGGAGGGGGACGAGGTGGAGGATGCGGAGGAGGCGGTGCCAATGGAGGTGGACGGGGAGGAGGAGGAGGAGGAGGCGGTCGTCATTGCTGAGGACCCTTCCTCCGATGAGATGGGCGCGGCGGACATGGAGGAGGAGGACGACAGCTACAACGGCGGGGAGGTGGACTACGTGCTGCCCCCCAATAAGCGCCGCTGCTGCGCGCAGCCCTCCTCCTCCTCCGAGGAGGAGGAGGACGACGACGACAGCAGCGGCGTCGAGTACTACTAATAGTATAGTTAGTAGTATAGTTAGTAGAACTGTAGAAGTAGTAGTCAGTAGAAGTACTAGTTAGTAACAGTACTAGTTTTTGTAAAGTGACAGCAATGTATCACCCCAAGTTTCAAAATCTTAATATAAATATAATGTTAGTTTAAATTTAATTGTTTGTTTTCAAAATCTATTCGATTTATTGTGAGCGAAAAAACAAAAAAACGACTCCATGTCAAAAAAACGAGGTATAGGGACGGACAAATAAACAAAGTCCGGCAAACTGAGCGGACCGTCCTGACGCAACAAATTTAAAGAAGTACAGGGACGGCAGACAAACATGACAAAGTCCTGGCTGAGTCAATATTTGAATCATCAGACTGTCCTTTAGGTTAGTTAGGGTTTTTTATCAATGCAGTTTGGCAAGCCAACGCCAGTTAAGTCCGGCAAGCACAAAGACAGCTTGGCCGGACTGTCCTTTTGTTCACCAAAGTATTAGCCACATGTATTTTGGTGCTATTAGGCACAAATTTAGTTCACATATTTCTGGTTTGTATGGACTAGTGAATTAAAAACTAGATTCGGCTTAAACTAGTCTTAGTGCACTCATTAGTCCAACTATTTGGATCCTCAAGGGCTAGAGTTGAGCCAACTATTCAAAGTCCATTGGATCCAACAGTCCCTTAATAGTAGTAAACCATGGAAGTTATGATGTACCAGTACTAGTAGAAGTAGTTGATAGGGCATGTTTGGATGAATTAGGATTAGTGATTAGCTATAGACTGCTGCTGAGTAGCTGGACTAACATGTGCTACAAGTGAACTAACAAACCAGCTAGGGCTTAAACTACTTCTTAGGGCACTCATTAGTTCAACTGTTTGGATTCTTAAGGGCTAGACTTGAGCTAACTAGTTCAAAGTACATTGGATCCAATAGTCCATAAGTAGCAGTAAGCCAAAGCAACTATGATGTACTACTACTAGAATTAGTAGATAGTGCATGTTCGGATGAACTAGAATTAGTGATTAGCTAGACAGGTGAATAGCTGGACTAACTTGTGCTAACAGTAAACAGACAAACTAGCTGGGGCTTAAACTAGTTCTTAGGGCAACTAGTTCAAAGTCCATTTGATCCAACACTCCCTTAGTAGTAGTTAACCAGTGTAGGGATTAAACCGATGAGCACTTACACTAATCTGAATAGTAGCCCTTCTTTAGGTACACAGTAAGCACAAAGAAATAGGGTTTTGTTAGCCAAAGCCCCTTGGTATTGACAATTGTTTCCCGAAGTATAGACACGGTCGGATAAAACAAGTAAAGTCCGGCGAAGTCAATAATAGTTACACCGGACCGTCCTTTCGGCAACGTACTACCAGGAGTGACATGGTCGGACAAAACAAACAAAGTTCGCATTAGTCAATAGTAGCAACGCCGAACCGTCTCTTAGGTTTTGACAATTCTGGCCCCAAGTATAGGCACGGTTGGACAAATGAGGTAAGGTCCGCCTTGGTCAATATTAGCACCGTCGGACCATCCGTTGTTATTGACAATTGTGCCCAAAGTATGAGCATGATCTGACAAAACAAAGAAAGTCCGGTAGAGTCAATCTGGGAATCATCGGACCATCTTGTCGTGGCTTTACACCGTTTGCACAAAAACATATTTGGTTCATGAAATCGCGACAAGAATAAGTTGCAATAACGCGAAGGTAACAGTAGATTCACAAATAGTACTACAAAAATGTTGGTTCAATGAAATCGCGTAAAAAATGTTCATAAAAGTACATGCAACATATCAAATAAAGTCTTATTGGTAAAATCCAAATAACAATTAACTACGGATCCGAGGCACCATCCGAAGGCTTAGGAGGCTTGCTGTTGTTGTGTAAAACATTGGCGTCGATGACACCATGAACCGGGTCAGTCATTCCATCTGAACCTGAGGCACCATCCGAACCAACCGTATCTGATGAAAGCTTAGGAGGCTTGCTGTCGTTGTCTAAGACATTGGCGTGGACGGCATCATGAACAGCGTTGGTCGTCTCATCTGATCCTGATATTTTTTTCACACTTATTTTTTTTTTGAAAAAGAATAGGTAGCATATATGAACTACAAATTAAATGGTCACACCTGTTGTTTCACATGCAGCAGAAGAAGCCATAGGAGGGCTGTTAGTGTTCTGGTCTCCAGCATTTTCATCCTCTTGCGTCGTCTCACCTGTACAATCACCTTCTGCAGAAGAAGGCTTGATAATGTTATTGTCTTCAGCATCATCATCCTCGTGGGTCTTCTCATGATCTGAAGATGCCATGTTGTTATCGTCTTTGGCACCATGATCCCTGTGGGTTGGCTTACCTGTAGTCTCCGGAACCGTGTTGGTACTGGAACCCACCACCACGTTCTCATCAGGAGCTTGAAGAGCGTAGACAGGCGGGGGTGGAGGATGAGCTTGAGCAATTGGCTGTGACAGCAGGCCTGTCTGAATATGAGTAGTTGAAGGGAAGGTTTGGAGTGGTGTAGGCAGGAAACCACCGACTCCCTGGCTTGCTGGCAACGTATTTTGTGGCTGTCCCTGATGTGGGAAACGAGATGTAAATTAGGGGGTGCAATTCCAATGGCACTGTAGACCTGACTAAGGCAACCGCTAAATACTGTGTACATCTGTGCCATCTACGCCTGCTGACTTGCCAGGGATTGGCACATAACCTCTGACTGCTGCCTCATTTGCTCTTACATCATGACAATCGTTTCTCGTGTAGTACGTGACTTGGTGGCATGCCTTTGATTTGCCTCAGTCAACGCTTTCAGTATCTGTGCAAGCTCTGTTGGATGCTGAACAACGGTTTCAGTAACCTAAGGTTCAGCCTCTGAATGTCTCTCAACGTTGTCGGTATCATCAATGCCAAACCTAGACCCTGAGGCCTCGTGATCATGTGCACGGCATGGTGGCGTAGGGAGGTAGTCACTGTCTACGGACTCTGATTCTGTCTCCCTATCTGTATCAATCACACTTGCTATATCCAACAACCCTCCTAGGCCAGCCACATGCTCTGCCTCCTCCAAGGCTTCATCCTCTTGTGCATGTCTCTCTAGTTCTTCCGTAGAAAAATGCTCCTGAGCGGCTCGCAGGGCGCGTTGTCCACGACGCCGATCGGCACTCAACGCTGGATGGTAAGTCGGAATCACGTTCTCTGTATCCTCGTACTCCGCCCTGCAAATGTCTTCATAAATCTCTTTAAGAAAATAGCAAATAATATGAGGGTACACCTGCTGTCATCCCACACTGATAGCATCAGCAATGACATCCTCAATCCCACACAACATGAAGTCCAAGAAGTCGAATTGGTCTCCATTCCAAATGGAGAGCAGAAGCCACTGTTGCAAGCTGGTCAATGACTCTCGGTTGCCCCCACGAGGGAGGACTGACTTCCTTAGAGCCATGAGTAGAACTTGAACTGCCGGTAGCAGTCGGTCTGGTGTGCGTAGGGTGCCATCAGCGAAGGGCTGCCTGAAGAGCAGACGTATCTGCTTGTGCAGCCTCCTATCTAACTCGGCAAGTCCGAGACATGTTCTCAGCTTCAACAGGTCAAGGCGTGTCATGCGCTCATTAATCATAAACTGAATAAAGTCCCGATTAGGGTCGATCCACACTGTTGCATAAAACTGACGTACCCAACAAATCACTATTCGATCTACCTCGCTGAACAGGTGAACAAAGCCCTGAAACCGCTCAAACAGGGGTCAGATCGGTATGCCTTCTGCTCTCTGAAGCTCATCCCAGCCAAGTCGCCTTTGTTCTGCTAGTGCAGTATTTTGGGCCCGGTAGCACTTGTGGAAGCTCTCCTGAGTAATAGTCCAGAAAGCCCGGCTGGCATGACACTCTCTGACATGTGGAAACCAGTACTCAACAGGGCAGAACCTGATGTTCAGTATCTTCTTTGAGCTCAATCTCGTAAAGTCACGGAATCTAGGCTCACTTCTCTGTTTGGAACGAACAGCAGTAGTCGAACCTCCTTGAGTTTTAGGGCCCCTACATAGGGATGCATTAGGTGCGCATGAGTCCGGTGCGAACGGAGTAGTCTGGTGTTCCGAGTGGTACTTCTCCATCCGTGCAATCTGTAATCCGTTGGGGATAACCTGATGGATCTCCTCGCCCCTACACCTTATGCGGGCAGATGTCCTAGTCTCTCTTTTAGGAATCCTCAATCCACTGCCACGACCTCGATCGCGCCTGCTTCACTTGGTGGCATCTTCCTCTCTTTCTTGGCGTTTTTCTATTTTACTTCTCTTCTTTCTTGGCTCATCAGTCATTAGTTCCTTTCCCTTTCGCCTCATCTGCAAGATTTCGGTGGAGAGGAGCCATAATAATCGCTTAAAGCAAACATACGCAGCATATCGGCATTTAATTGAACATGTAGCGTGCATGCACACGGTCACCGGGAGCGAGGGCCTCACCTTTGCACAGCAGCCTTTACAAGTAGTCGGCGTGGCGGCCGCCGCGCGAAAGCAGCTGCGGGGAGGAACATACTGCGATGAAATGATCTAGAGCGACGAAACCGCAGGGATGGTGATGGGGAGCGACCGTTGCGCGGGCGCGGTGGCACGGTACAAGCTTGGGGCCCTGTCTTTATTTGTGAGCTCTGTTCGATGAAGCTAAAAATAAGAGCTGAATTAGGCTTATGCTGATTTGGAGCGGGAGGAAAGTACCTGTAGAAGAGCTGGAATGAACAGCCATTGGCCCTGCGTTGAGATTGTGCACACGCGCATCTCAATGCAGATCTGTATTAAGATGTGTGCACACACACAATCTTGTAGCCGCAAGATTGTCCGGCTGATCAAGATATGTACTAACCGGACTTTTGGTCGTGTCGCCGGACCGTCCAGCATGATCGTTTATGTTCCTTTTCTCGGGAATCAAGGATTAAATTCACAGTTTTGTCCTGTCGGACTCATGACTGCACTAGCCGGACTTTTTGTCATGTCACCGGACCGTCCTGCTTCATTTTCTTTTGCGGCTCTTAAATATAAATACCGAGGACTGTCCGGTGGGAATAAATGTGCTGTAGCCGGACTTTGTGTTTCGTCGACGGACAGTCCAGCAGAATTATTTCAAGTCTATTTTTAAGGGGAGTGAAGGATTACACCAAATATTATTACAAACAGTTCTAGACACAAAGTAATAAAAATTAATCTGTTACAACTCTGCCCTCTAAATCAGTACGCAGGTATGGAACGATTCTTGATTTTTCTAAGTGGTCTTCTAGCTGCTTCATCTTGTCTGGTAGGTCGGTGAATATTGCATTTCTCCGTACTGATTGTGCTCCTCCAAATCGTCTATGCCGTCTATTCCTAGGATCCTCTGTTTCCCAGATATAACCACATGCCTCTTTGGATTGTCGGGATCAGCGTAATACAAAACCTGTGCCACACGATCAGCAAGAACCCAGGTGTGATCCTTGTAACCTACATTGTCGAGGTTGACATGTGTGAGTCCAAATTTCTCGACCTCAATGCCACCCAGCTGTTTGACCCATTTGTAGCGGAACATGGTTATATGTATATCTGATCCATAGTCCAATTCCCATATGTCCTCTATATAACCGTAATGCGTCTAAACCTCCCCAAATGCATCGACATTTTCAACATGAACTGCATTGTTTTGACACACAGATTTCTGATCCTTAGCTTTTGTGTAAAACGTGTATACATTTACATCATATGCCTCCCAAGATGTGACCTGGCACGATGGCCCATTTGCCAACGTCCGTAAGGTCTCTTCTTCTGGTAAGTCTTGTTCCCGAAGCCATTTGCTAAAGAGATTCTTTTGCTGTCGAACGATCCACTGCTCGGAGCGCCCCTAGATTTTTTGCTCTTATGACCGCAATGTGTTTCTCAATGAATGGCTCCATCATTGTTAGATATTGCAGCACACAGGAGTGTACTTCTTCCACTTGTGTGTATTCCCTATCGATGAATGTTTTCCTACCCTTGCTGCCTTCCCCGTCAACCTATCCTTATGACGACTTATAGGCAAACCAAGTGCACGTCTATCCTCTTCGTGCAAGTAATCTTGACAAGCCTCGATGACTTCTTCAGCACAATATCTCTCTATCATGGATCCCTCGGTTTGAGCACGGTTGTGTACATAGCGATTTAGAATAGACATGAATCGCTCGTACGGCCACATCTCATGCAAGTACATAGGCCCGAGCCACCTAACCTGGTCAACCATATGCAGCATGAGGTGGGGCATTATATCAAAAAACGATGGTGGGAAGCACTGTTCGAATTGGGCCATATTCTCTGCTAGGAATCCCTTCAAGTCACCTAATTCGTCCTCACGAATCTCCTTCCGACTAATTTGGTTAAAGAAGTAGCACATCCGGGTGATGACCATCCTCACTACATGGGCTTTATGGCTCTTATAGCAATAGGAAGGAACACTGTTAACATCATATGGCAATCATGAGCATTGAAATCGATTAATGTCAGGTCCTTCATGGAGACAAGTCTCCTGATGTTGGAGGAGAATCCCGTCGGCACTTTTAAGTCCCTTAGGCTTAACAACATTCCTCTTTTCTCATCAGGTGCTAAGTTGTAGCTGGCTGCACGTAGTTTGTATCTTCCGTTACCCACGTCTTGTGGGTGAAGCTCCTGCCTACACTGCAAACTTACAAGGTCCTGCCGTGACTTCAGTCCTTCCTTTGTATTCGTCTTAATTTCTAGTAGTATCCCAATGACGCTCTCAAACACTTTCTTTTTGACGTGCATGCCGTCGATGGAATGTGGCACGGCCAAATCTGGCCAGTAAGGCAGGTACTTGAAGAAGATCGACATCTTTTGAACGGGACGCCGTCAATCGGAGGCTTATCTCTCTTATTGAGCTTTCCATCTTTTTTCTTCTTTCCATAAGCGACTCTAATGTTCTTCACCAAGTTATACACATACTGCCCATCCCGCCTCTCTGGCGCATGCCCTGTCTCAATAGCACCGAAGTATTTCATCTTATTTATTCGGTACCTGTGCCCTTCCACTAAGAAGCGTCGGTGATGCATGTACACTATCTTCCTGGATCCCTCCATGAACTGAGCTGCAGTGTCAATCAAGCATACCGAGCATCCCATGAATCCTTTGATCTGCCCAGAAAGGGAAAACTATCCTGGATAGTCAGTGACGGTAACAAATATGATGGCAAACAAAGTGAATGTACTCTTCAAAAGCTCATCCCACATTTCCACTCCATGCTTCCATAGTGTCTCCATTTCTTGCATCAACGGCTCGAGAAAAACATCTATGTCGATGCTCGGTGCTTTAGGCCCTGATATCATAATGATCAGCATCAAATACTTTCTCTTGTGACACAACCATGGAGGGAGGTTGTATATCGACAGGATAACTGGCCATGTGCTGTGTGTGCTGGTCCTGACACCAAAAGGATTCATTCCATCAGTGCTCAAAGCGAACCTTACGTTCCTCGGATCTTCTCCAAAGTTAATGTACTTGTTATCGAAGTCCTTCCACTGCTGTGCATCAGATGGGTGACGTAGCACTCCATCGTCTTTCTTGCGAGCATCCGAAGCCCACCATCGCATTAGCTCTGAGTCTCTTGAGTTTGAGAATAAACATCTCAAGCGATCAACCGGTGATAGGTACCACATAACCAATGCAGGGATTCGTCTTTGGTTATCATCTCCCGCTAAGGTGCTGTTTTCCTCCTCAACGTTCTGAGAAGCGTAGTTTTTGTTTCCGCCCTTCTTTCTCTTCTTCCTAATGCCTTTACTTATGTCTTTGTCATCAGTATAGTTATCGTTCCTTTTGTATCGACTAGCACTGCAAGGTTGGGCAGTTGGTAAGGTCTTTGAACACCCCACGATATATGATACAATGGTTTGGGCACGCATGTATTCTTTCCACACCCATTGTTAGTGGACTAATAAGCTTCTTTGCTTGATATGTGTTGGCGGGCACAAAGTTTGGTTTGGAAAGCACATCTGCTATTTTAGTCAACAGGTCATTGAAGCTCTTATCAGACCAGCCATGTGTAGCCTTCATTATCAATATGTCCAGCACAAAACGCAGCTTCGACCATCTTTTCTCACAACCCATTTCCTCCGGGAACAGACGTTCTTTCCTTGCCTGCCGCACCATCTCCAAGTTGTCTAGGCCTTGTTGTTTCAATAGCAATTCTTGTCCTATGTTGCGTAGCATATCTTTCACGTAGTCATCGGTTTCTTCTTCATCTTCGTCGTTGTGTTCACCATCAACGTCCTCCCCTTCCCCACCAGCACCACCGCATTCTCTTGCAAGGTCATCATCTGGTGTCCCATCATGCATGCTGCTGCCATGGCCGCCATCGTCATCTTGCCTTAATAATTCTGCAGGTGCATCATCTAATGCTCCGGTGTTGACTGCTGAGTCTTCTCTTCTTCTCTCACCATGATGATCCCAAATCTCGTAGTTCTCCATGAAACCCCTTCTTACCAAGTGCGATCTTATCATATCTGGATCCTTACATACTATACGGTTCCGACAGTCACAACACGGACAATAGATGTCCTTGGTCTGCTTAATCAAGGCATGTCTTTTAGTAACTTCAATGAAAGCATTCACAGCTTGTATGTAGGAAACTTCATGTCTTTTTCCTCTGTACATCCATGACCGGTCCATATGTATACTCCTACAAACACAAATTGCTTGCGGTTAATAAATCAAACACCATGCATGCATGTCCCCATCTCTATGTCTCTACCCAATCTCATAGTGAAGCACGGGAAAGTGTAAAAAGGATTGCCACAAACTTACCTCTCAAATCCAACTCCCTCAGGTGTTCAATGGCAGAACTCTCTCTCGCATCTATTTTTGTGATTTCGCTGCACTCCAAGTGAGCTGAGCAGCTTTGGCGAGCGCTGTCGTCCCGAGGAGGAAGAAAGACTTAAAATTTGGGAGCATTTTTAGGGGTGGTTGTTTTATGTCAACCGCCCCTGAAAATTAATCTTTAGAGACGGTTCTCTTAGGAGAACCGCCTCTGATTGCATCTATTTTTAGAGGCGGTTCTCTTATGTCAACCTGCCCCTGAAAATGAATCATTAGAGGCGGTTCTCTTAAGAGAATCACCTCTGAAGCGTATCTATTATTAGAGGCGGTTCTCTTAATGGAACCGCCCCTAAAAATAGGACCATCCGAGGCGGTTAACCTAAGCGAACCGCCTCTGATGATGAATCTAGTATTAGGGGCGGTTTTCTTAATTTAACCGCCCCTGAAAATGGTTCATCAGAGGCGGTTACAAAGGTACAATGCTCCCGGGCGCGGTTAGAGGCGGGTTGCTAAGTCACCCGCCTTGATGAAAAATGGGGGCGTTGCTAAAAACGATTTCTGTACTAGTGTATCTTCCAATTTCTTAGGACTTCTACTTTCCCCCCAAACTTGGAAAAGTACTGATTGAAGACTTCACATGTTGTTTCTGTAGATGTTTCAAATCAAAGCTAAAGTTGCATATGTAATTGGAACACGCCTAATACTTGGATGGAATTTCTTCATTACACGACGTCAAACCTCTTGTTTCATAAACAAGTACTAGCACTGTACATGTCTGATGTATTAGAGCAATTCTAAAGGTGCTTTCTGAATCTGTAAGAGGTATGAATATGTCAGCCAAAGTAACTTTTGACAACAAATGTGCTGTCGTCCCAATGGTTCGGATAATCAGATATCATCAGAACAGATGCAACATCTTTCCGTGATATCTTTAGTTGCTTGGCAGAGGCCTTCTGCACTATGCCACTTTTTTCCATTTAAAATTTCTGAGTGGAATTGCTTCACTTCATGATGTTTCTGAATCTTGTTTCTGAAACCTTCGCTACGACAACAGAGAAAACATGGACAGTACTCCATGGTGTTTTCAGTTGTCAGATTTCATTGTACTACAACGTTTCTCTGTTGGCATTGGCAACAGGTTATGCAGTTATTTGCCTGATCTATATTTTCTTTTTGTGCAGATATCAGAAGCAAAAAGGATTAAGAGGGTGGAGTAAGAGGCTAAGAGCTGGAGGCTGTACCTGGTTTCAGGTTTGGTCACGCGGTTCAGGCTTTTGGTTTCAGATTACATTTTGGTATCAACCTGTTTGTGCAATAAGAGAAAGTCACAATGGGTCAGTTCTAAAACTTGTGGATAAATTCTGTTCTAGATGATATTTTTCCATTTATTTTGTTTTTTCATACTTTAGGAAATTTTCTTAGGCCTTTATGTGCTAGTTCCATCGTGCATATAACCTGTGTACAAGAGGTTTCATTTTGCATATGGGATCCTGTGGTACTCACAAAACCTGGTAGCTAATTGCCACATTGCACATCGTGCCGAAGCTGAAGCGGCCTGGAACTCACCTAAAAGCTTGCAAATTTTCTTACTGGGCAGAGCAGCAGTGTGTGGGCTTTTGATAGCCTGGCCTGCTTACATCCTTACTTGTTAGTCCTACAAAGCAGATTTACTTGCTTTCCTGTCATTTAACAGTTTCAGTCTGCATTGTCTTATCTCTTGTATGTTGTACCAGGTGGCATTGTCTTAATGTCTTGTATACTGTATCAGCAGCTTCATCGTCCTGACTACAAAGGGCTTAGTAGCTACAAGCATACATGCTGATCACATTTCCCTTGCTCTTTGTTGTCAACAGATTAATTAGTTCAGCACGGCATCCAGCTTGATCCTGCTAGCAATTCCAGTTGCTGCAGAAGGAAGCAAGCGAAGCAAGATGAAGTTCAGAGTCGTTTGCAGGAAGCTGTACGACCATGTGCGGTATGACCTGAAGGAGATCGCCTTCCCGTCATCACTGCCGGACCCTCCGTGCATCAAGAAGCGGCCCAAGCTCATGTGGCATGACCGTTGGTGCATCCTCAAGGAGGCCACCCGGCTGTACGGCGCGTCATGGGTGAGGAACATCGGCCCTGACCTCAGGCCCAACAACTACAAATGGGAGGCTGAGGACGAGGACCGTCAGTGGTCCAATGCCAGCCCTGGCTCTGGCACTAAGGATGGAAATATGGAAATATGGAAACGGATATCCGAATTATCCGCATTCGTATTCGTTCGAATTGTATATGTGGATATCCGTATCCGTATCCGTTTTAAAATGGATGTCAAAGTAGATACATCCGTATTCGTATTTCAGTGTTTTCTCTATCCGATTCCATATCCGTATTCGACAATATCCGGCAATATCCGTATACGAATAGAAAATAAGGTAGCATAAACTTATTTAAAAGTTTTCTCTCCATAATAAGTAAGCAATTATTTAATTTTATTATTACTAATAATGCATGTAACATATTTAATAGTATATATAAAAATAAATTAAATATTAATTTTAAATTATTAATGATACATAAAGATTAATTAATTTTAGCACTTTATAATTTAGGTTAATATAATATATTTGTCATTTCAATTATTTTAATCCTTTAATTAATTAATTTATTGATATAAATTATTTTATATAAATTTAAAATTTCATAATAAATATTTATATAAATATAATATTGATTGATATATTTAGTTATTAAATATATATTGATAACTATATTATTTTTTGTGCTATCCTTGTCTATGCTATATACACAAATGCTTTATCTCTAGTTGTGTGATAATTACGTAATTCTAATACTAATTATAAAGTAAAATAGCTATTTGTTTTCTACCATTTTTATTTAAATTTATTCACTTGATCTATTATTCTGTTTAATATTATCTATTATAATTTAGTTTACTTCACTCTTAAAGATTATAAGAAGTATACTTTCATTTAGTTCACTTTCGTTAATGATGTACTTAATAATAAAATTTTGTTCATGTATGTTAAATTTCATAATGTATGTTTTGAGTTAGATCGAGTAAATATTCGATTTCGGATCCGCATTTGAACCATCCATTTTGTATTCGTATTCGGGAAGATCCGAATCCGTATTCGTATTCGAATTAAAATGTGGTAAAAGGTGACATCCGAATTCGTTTCCATGCGTATCCGATCCGTTTCCATCCTTATCTGGCAGTGACTAAGAAGGGGAGGTCAAAAAGTGAGCCCAACGTGCTGGAGGACCTTGCTGTGGCGGCCAGGGGCGGTGCAGAGACGCTGAAGCCTGCACTGAGGCGGATTTACATGACCCGGGCGTCAACCTACACTAACGCAATGAAGAATTTTGTGGAGACGTACCAGAAGGGGCTCAGGGATCAGCTGCAGGACAAGGTTGATGGTGGAGAAGGTGGCGGTGGTCGTCGTCAGTGGCAGGAGTAGGGTTGATGAGGTATCCAAGCCGCCGCCACCACCATCATCATGACATCTTTCTTGGTCGTGTACCTGGATGAGGAACATTGGCCCTGACCTCAAGACCCAAGGATTACAAGAAAGCGGCCGAGGGCGAGGGGGAGGGGAGGAGCAGTCGTCCAATGCCAGCCCCAGCTCTGGCAGTGACAAGAAGGCTAATTGGCTAAAGCTCGCACTTACACAGCTCTGGCAGTGTACCTGGAAGAGTTGTGTTTCTCTCCTGGATTTTCATCCTTCCAAACGGGTTTCCTTGGTTTAATCGGATAAAGCTCGCACTTACACAGATAAAAATGATTCCAAGAGTTTATATACTCCTGTTCTTCTAAGAGTTTGGCAGCAGAAAAAAGAAGTCTTGTCATAAGCACCATGACTGAATTAAATATCTACATGAGCATTTTCTCACACACCTACCGACCTACGACTCCTAATAGAATTATTCAAATGATTTACAATGTCATGAGTACGTATCAGCCTTCGCATTACAATTTACAAATCGCCAACACGCTAAAAAGTTGTCTGCATAGACATTTTGTTACCACATACCCTGTTTCAGGGGATTTTTCTACTCTATATCTAAGATGCAGAGTTATACAGTTTTTTTTATCAAGGTAACACTACGCCAGAAGCAGTACCGCCATAATTATTGTTTATAAAAACCATTTAGATTAGTGATGAGATCTACCTTTGTATTGACTTGCACTAAAACCAGTTTTATTCCAAAACATTATTTTTGTTTATTTTTACACTGAAAACTCACGAGCAGCCTAGGCCCAACCCTAGACCGAAATGCGAGGCTCGAGCCTGTCCATGAGGCAGGCCTAGGCCAAGATTTTTGGCCCAAAACCAATTAGGCTCTTGCAAGCCCGATTTTAACCAGGACCGACTCAGTTTTGCTCAGGTCTAGTACTGCTAACCACGTTATCTACTCAAGAAACCATTACACCTTACGTTTAATTAATTTTATTTATCAAGGTTGTTACATATTGCGACTATATTATGGCAATTATTTTAAGAATTTACTTTTCGTTGGCACAAACCTATTTTACCCGGGTTTTCACACAATTGAAACTCTATTATTTCAAATACTATGCAATTTATATGCTCCAAAGTTCAAAGAAACAACCTACCTTTCCGAATAATGAAATTTTTTTGACAAAGTACTCTCATTGATATTTTCAAGTTTATTGCACTAGTAGGAAAACTATTTTCTGAGACACGCATAATTCATTATCAGAGGCAGGCACTCTGTCTGCCTCCACAACAGTATCACTCTCTTGAGAGCATGAACAATAATGGGCTTATAGCCAAACAAATGCTCATGTTCAGAAGATAAGGGAGAAGAGAGAAAAGAGTTTGACTCTATGTAAGCATCAAGCTAGGCATAAAACCATAGTTATGAGTGGGTTCAAATAAGAGATATTGTGAGGAGTAATAGGAAAGAGAAATTTTTTCAAGATAAATAGGAGCCATCTATTATATAACTTGACTCTTATAATTTAGCTTATAGTCAAGTAACTTAACTGTATATTGCTCTAATCACGAGCTCCCAATCTGAGCCTCAAAAGTAGGCCGCTGACCCTTCTTTGTCGTGTAGGACTAGGAGGGGTGCCCACAATGTTGCAACCACTCCCTTGCATTGGCAGTCAGGTAGGTAGTCTGCTGTGACGGGGCATTGATGCCGTAGATTGGCGGCGGCGACGTCGTGGTCGAGGGGAGGCTTGGACGAAGGAGCTCGGTGTCGCGATGAAGCTTCTCGCTATGCCGGTGCCTTCTGCTACGCACGGCTCTGGACATATTTGCCGATGCAGGTAATTTTTGCCGATGAAGCTTCCGGAGAACCGTGTTGTGCCCCGCTGAAGTCCTAGTTGCCGATGCTTTATGATCGGTTTGCAATACACGAGCCGATCCTTGAGCTTGAGAAGACGTACTAGCCCTACCTCCATCATTAGTTTGATTATCAAAATGTAAAAGCATACTAAACTGAGGCTGGAAAACGTCAGATTTACTAGAATCGGTTGTCTTACCCTCTAGTTTGTCAAGACGATCACCAAGAATCTTAGAAAGATGCTAAATATTATTTGTATACAAGTTTCTTTCATCCAATAGCATCTGAGTGTAATTAGTAATTAGCATGAGTGGGATAGGGATCGTCATGTACCTCATCATCACACTTAGCCTTTCCGAAATCCTTAGATGAAGAAGTACTTGAATCTGCGAAGACAGGCTCGCGGAATTGTCTCACTTTGTTGTGCCGACTCTTGTCGTATCTCTCCAAGAAGGCTTTGATGTCATCATCAATCTAGGCTTGAAGCTTTTGGCGAAGATCTTCGGAAAGCTCGTCCATGGACGAAGGATCAACGATGTTCTTCTGATTGAAGGGATCGGTTTTGTCACCCTGATCACCGTCCTTGCCACCCATGTCACTAGTAGATTTAGTCAGGCTCGGCCCATCAGTACGACGTAATATCCTACATCCTGTGTTCCGATGTATTGTACTGAGATGGGTTGTGTTGTTGACTAAAGGATCCCTGCCCCTCTTTTATATACTCTGAAGGGCCAATTTACTAGTAAAGTATCCTATTTAGTATTGTATAATATTCTTGTAGCCGTGCGGTGCATGCCGACTAGTGTCGTGCACTGCACCCCTTCCTCTTGTGGGCTGAGCCACTTCTAATTAGCCCTGCTAATGGGTTAATACCCACCTCATAACCAATCCAACCCATAACAAATTAATTCCCTTTTCAACCCACCCCACTCCATACCATTCTAGTTTCGACCTGACCCACACCAACCCTATTTCAACCCAAAAGCCGGACCTTGAATTTAAAATCTTACGTTCACACCTTAAAATTTTATCAAAATTGGTTGAAATTTGTTGCAGATGATTTAATACAGCAAGCAGCAACTTCATGCCAAATGACATTGCCAGATGTTTATGTGGGCCCTGCGTCAAAGCCAGGACCCTAAAAATAAAACCTCTCGCGTTCACACCTTAAAATTTTATCGAAATTGATTAAAATTTGTTGCAGATGATTTAATATAGTAAGCAACAACTTCATGCCAACCGATACCGCCAGATGTGTATGTGGGCCCCACGTCAAAGTCAGACCCTAGAAATAAAATCTCGCGTTCACACCATAAAACTTTATCGAAATTGTTTAAAATTTATTGTAGATGATTTAATATAGTAAGCAGCAACTTCATGCCAACCGACACTGCCAGATGTTTATTCGGGCCCCACGTCAAAGCCGGACCTTAGAAATAAAACCTCAGCGTTCACACCATAAAATTTTATCGAAATTGATTAAAATTTGTTGCAGACGATTTAATATAGCAAGCAGCCACTTCATGCCAATCGGCACTGCTAGATGTGTATGTGGGTCCCACGTCAAAACCGGACCCTAGAAATAAAACCTCAGCGTTCACACCATAAAATTTTATCGAAACTGACGAAAATTTATTGCAGATGATTTAATATAGCAAGCAGCAAATTTATGCCAATCACCTACTGTCATATGTATATTAATCTAACATCCATCCATAGGTTCAATCTATTCAAGCCCAAAAAAAAAGAGAAGCTAGTCCCAACCCGTCCCAACCCATTTTCCTGTTAAACCCACTCCAACCCAACCCGTTAGGTCACTCAACCGTTTCTACCCATCCAGAGTGTACTCACTTGATAACCCAACCCATTAAACCCGTTTGAACCCAACCCATTAGCAGGCCTATTTCTAATGGTGTGACCCATTTCTTGTCATATGGGTGCCAGGGGTATATCCCTCATAGCTAGTCACCGAGCACCTTGTATATTTTGTGCAACGCCGTCATGAAGAAATTCGAGCTGTGAGACTTAAAGTTGAGCAGTGAAATGAGTATTTGAACAGATTAACTGGTGGTCTAACCGGCGTAAACGAACGTCGACCTTAGACTTGCTTGAATAAGGTTTGTCAGAAGGATGTAAGGGGCTTTAAATTAAACTTGAGATGTCTTCTCAGATGAAGTGTAGTACTTAGACTCGGCTTGTATGACTTAGTCAATTAGGAGTGTAATTAAGAAAAAGCACTACATTCATCGCTGCTCTAGTGCAGCCACTTAGTCCTCCGAATCTGATAGTAGATGACTTTGGTCACGTGGTGTTAGAGTAAAAAAAAAAAGAAAAAAGGGACCGAGCGAACCCTGTTGAACGTCGTGTACCATCTTCTTCCTCTTTCTACGTGTAGGTGTCGAGCGAGCGGGCGTTGCACTTGGTCACTGTTGATGTGTACCTTTCCTTCATTGGGCCGCCATCGATTCGCAATCAGGGCTGGGGCGGAACTCGCCAGTACCCATGGCCCGGACGGATGTCCGGTTGGGGCGAAGCTCGCTGGTGTGGGGCCACAGCTGAAGGTGAGTAGTGGCTAAAGGGGATAAAATATCATTTATCCTAAGGGGTTGTTTAGTTCCCAAAATTTGCTTCTCTCTCTCTATCACATTGATTGTACTTTTCGCCTGCATAGAGCACGAAATGAAGTAGCAGCTGTTGCATGTTTGTACTTTTCACGATGCTAGCTCGAGATGAATATTTTAAGTCTACTTGGGTCATGATTAGACAAAAGTTGTCAAATATAAACAAAACTGCTACAGTGCACATTTTGCCACCTTTTTTGGCAAACTTAATGGGGCCTAAGGTGTCCCATCCCTCGTACCAAACAAAACTCTTATACCAAACACATGATGGATTCTAACCTAACCCAAAAAATTAGGTTTGACCTAACCTATCCCGTACAGTCTCCATACCAAACACATGGTCAACTTCTCAACCAGAGCACATATAGTCCACCTATTTAAATTGAGTCAATATATACTCAAAATCTCATACGAGACTAAAACTATATTGCACTATAGCATTAAATATGGGCCAAACCCACGTTAAATCCAACAATCCCCACCAATTTGTAGGGCACATATAAAATGCTCTCAATTCTCTGTCATTTAATAACCAGTGTTTCGATAAAAACTGTTAAGTTGAATATCCACCTGGAATAGAGGTTAAGCTTCTTCAGAACTAAAAAAAATTAACTATGTCTTTAATTGATAATTTAGTGTGAAATAGGTTTTGCCTAAATCCTTTAATGATGCCAGACTACCTAAAGTATCCTCTCTGGTTAGAACATATAAATCAAACTCCTGGAGGTTCCATGAGTATCTAGATATCACCAAAATTTCAGAAAGCGTGACTAGCGGTCGAACATATAGAGGCGTGTTACTCCAAAGATATTCTGTAACATCTTTGCTTCAACATGACACTTGTTTGTATAGCAATGCAAGTCCCTAATGAAAGTCGACTGGATGGAGTAACTCACATGATATCTGATACAAACCTTTCAACATAAATTTATCCAGTAACGTTTATTAAAATAGGCACCCTTTGTACCAGAAGCAAAGATACACAATCAATTTTCTTCCAAGAACTTGAATTTGCTTGACACTATTAATACCTTAGAGTAAGTTGGATTTAAAGGCAACCTAGCCATCTTATGGAAAAATGGGTCTGATAGGTTGGACCCAAAGGCTGGCCATATAATGGAAAGCATAATTTGATGGCTTATAACCATCAGTCAGAGAACAGTACAAAAAGAGAACTATTGCATCAAACCATACATATATTGGCATATATTTTCTCAACAGTATCTGATAGAAAACTTTTGAATTATTTATGCATATGTTTTCTCAACAGTATCATGATCAGTCTGTGCTAGCTTGAATACATTTACTGCAAACTCGAAATAGCAAGATCCATGCATAGAGTATGCATAGATTCAGATTATCATAACATAACTGCTTTGAGAAATATGAGATAAAGAAAAATACAAAGGCGAAGAAGCACCAAATCAACAAGCTGAATGAGAGCAAAATGATTGTGTTATCTAGGGAATTATTTAAAAGCCACTCATCTATCCACAAACCCTAGTTCTCTCACACGATTACAAGAATCGAAAAAGAGCAATTCAAGTTCAAGTGCTGCTACCAGAGGCATTGAGTTCAGAGGCATCAGCAACAATTGATTATTTTTTTCATAGGGAAGGATAGTGTGTTATCCCCCTTTTCACTTTCTATCATCAAAAGAATATGACAAAGAGTTGAAAATACGAAGCGGTGAAAAAAAAGAGAATATAAAAGTTTTAAAAGTAGTGCAGAAACAAAGTGTTCCTCTGAATACAGTACATTTCTACTGCTAGCTTATCCCTCCAAATGCAACCAAAAACCTCTCAGTGCTTGTTAGAACCATCTATCTGCGGTTCCACACACACACAAAAGAAAAGAAAAGAATTGTTCTTTACCTTGGGGGTGTTCCTGCCCACTATATCTCTTGGGGTTAAGTTCCCAGAAGACCCTAAGCACACCAGTTGTTTCCTGCTACTGCTAGTCGATCTTCTCCTGCGGTTCTTCCTTCAATAGCTTGATACTATCCAGCAGTCTTTCATGTAGTTGTGCGTTTTGCCTAGGATCGATGTCTGCCCATCTATTTGGCACATTCAACAAGGCACATTTCATTGATTTCAGCATACATCTTCTATCCTTTATTGGACGAGTCCAAAAGGACAAAAATAAGGAGATTTTCCCTTGCTTGAGAAGGTCACACTAGGTCTGAGTCCATCTCCATCATCAGCATGAAGTAGTTGGGCACCTAGAAGGTGTTCAACAAGCATGTGGCCCTCGCCTTATGCCCATCATCGCCAGCGCTGCGACATCCGCCACCATGATATGGAGGCTGGAGCCCCCCACTGAAGCAGCGAGCTTGGTCAGTGGTCACCAAGAGGGAATTCAATTGTTGACAGCGAGTTCATGGAGCCATTCAGTCCCTTTGTCTGCAATTATATGTTGTTCCAAAAACAAAGTTCACAGAGATATGTTTTGCCAATTTATAAGGACATGTTAGTTTTTTATAACATGCAATCATAGCAGCTACAATGATAAATTCACCGTGCATCAGAAAATAAGCTGAAAACAATTTGCTAAGGAAACCTAAATTTCGTGAGGCAAAATGACTTGCAACAGAGCAACCACCCTTGTTTCTTGCCTTCAGTATCAAGAAGAAAAGTAGCTTCAACACACAAAACTAATGATAAACATTTGATATTGGAGACATATATAAAACATAAAACTTTCATGCACATCTATCATTCAACGGATTCAACAACATAGTTACTGTATTGAAGCTAAGAAATAAAAAAGCTTGTCCATCTGAAATATTTCTGGGACGAAGATAAAGTAAGGGGCTGTCTGAAATACAAGACATGGTACCATATGAGATGTATTCATGACAGAAATGAATGGTTACAGAAACCAACAATGTGGCGGGGGTAGTAGATTAAAAAAAAAGTTTGTTTAATTAACTAATCACTTGGAAGATTAAAAAAAAGGGAAACCAAGATATATAGGAACATTTAGAATTGGAGATCAAGTCACCATGGTTAAGGGGTTGCAGCTGCACATCGCAGTATTCTTTTTGGAATCTAAACGGAAGATCAGTCCTTGACTCCTTGTACATGGTCAAGGAAAAATCTGAAGCATGACATACAGGAAAGTGAATGCCAGCTGAAACTTGGATATTAAAAAGCACACGTTACCCAGAAGATATCAATTCAAACAGTTGTAACTTTACATGAACAAGTAGTAAACAAGTAGTAAATATACAAGACTCAGTTATTGTATAGAGCAAAACTCAGTTATTTTACAGACCTGTAACCTAAATAAAAAATGCATTTAGTAAGGTATTGTTTGGTTCAGTTGGGGTAAAGGTAACTGGAAGGTAATCGGGTGGCAGCGCTAGCAGTCACGGTGCAACTAAAAGCGTCTTTTGTTTGCTTGGTTTTGGCAAGTAAAACCCGTGTGCGGGGGTGGCCAGGCGGAAGTCACAGTCCAGCGGGATCTGATTGCGTCGGAAGGGGAGTATATGTTGTTGTCGATCACCGAGTCGTAGCTAGTGCAACCAAACAGGTAGCAACACAATTCAAATTCAAACAGGTAGCAACACAATTCGGTCGCTCTGTGAACAGATTACTGCTGAAAGGGCCTAACCAAACAGAACCTAAATTGTTGGATGACCACAGATGAATAACTTGGGGGTTATAACTTGAAAAAAAAAAAACTAATCCAGTATAACACGAAACCAAGAAAAATTCTCATAGCAAATAAAGTGAGAGGACAACTAAATGGCCCTGCCATTTGGGGCGTTTTTGAGTATGTCAGGTATGATCCCTGCTCCCCTGGTGAGGACGTGGGACAAGGCAAAACCAACGAGATTCATGAAGTGATGTTTTCGGGCTGGGAGTTGCGGTCGTCCTTGCACTCGGCCAATGGATGGAACCGATCGATATCGACGTCGATGGTCTTGAGCTCGACTCTAACGACTGACCGACCATCGAGCAAGAGCAGACATGCATGATCGGATCAGAACCATTTGTTGACAAAAGAAAATCGCAAACGGGATCGGAGATCACCCACAAAGCAAAGGCGTGCGTTAAGGGCAGATTGACTCGCTGGCCAGAAATGTTACAGACCTTGGGTTGCGGAGGGTGCTCCGATCCTCGCTCGGGCCGGGCCGCAACGCCCGCCACATGCGCCCGAGGACTGCGTCGCGCATGCACCAGCGGGGCTGATGCTGCGCAATTGGGGGCGTGGGGCCGTGTGATGGAGGAACGCACGGCTACGAGAGTTAGGGTTTAGCGGCCGGCCGGCCGGTGGGGATCGGAGTGGGGGCGCCGATGTCGCCGCAGCGGAGACGACGAACACGCCGGCCGGAAGGCACCTGCTGACCTGCAGCGGCTCCTGTGGGCATTGGCGGCGACGTGGGAGGAAGAGACAGGCTGGCATGTGTTCGTTGGGCCGAGTCGAGTCGGAGTTTTGTTTCTTTTTCTTTTTCTTTTTCTTTTTTCTTTTCGGAGTAAATAAATTTCGACGCCACAGGCCCACAGAGACCAGCGGCAAAAGGCAGGAGCGCCGCTCCCCGATAAAACCCTAGCCGACGACGCTTCCCCAATCGCGACGCCTCCTCATCCGTGGCGTGCTTCCCCGATCCCTCCTCCTTCGTGCCCGCCGGCACCATATCTGGGACTCCTCGGCGGGATCTGGGCCCGCGTGATCTGCCACCGGCGGACTCCATGCCTCCCACCTCTGAGGTACCCGGCTCTGCTTCCCATCCGCGTTGCCTGCAATTCACCATCCCCACCCTATTTCTGATGGGATCTGCTGTGCATTAGCAAGTAGCGCTCGTCTGATTTGTGGAGACGTAGTAGCTGTCTCAAGATTCCTTCGTTCTGGCTGTGTATGGCGGTTGTTAGTTCGTCTAAAGAGGTCTCCCTTTGTTGTTAGCCTCTCTGGTCCTGTGGAGTTTAGCTGTGTTCTGTGTTGCCTGTGTTGGTGCTGGCGTGAGCAGTCTGTGAGTTCTTAGTACGAATAAATGCGTTGCGATGCAATTGCAATTAGACGGGGGATGGTTTTTCCTAGGACAGACTCTTTGTATACTGGTAGGTATCAAATTTGGATGTGCCATGTGCACTTTCCCTGGCCAATAACAAAGGTAGCGTTTTGATCGCAAATTTCTTTTTATTGGCAGAATTTGACCCAATAATGGTGAATGTTGCCCCTTAAGTATGCAGACAAAGCAGAGAGAGGTCTGTGTTATATATATGTGCTTAATTTGTTAGCTCTGCTTGAAAGGAAGTGGTGCTAAGTGTTCTTACTGAAGCATTTTGTAGCAGGTGGAGGGAATCAACCCACTATGTCGTTGTTTGATCTGCTGAAGCATTTTGTATTGCTATCGATTTGCTAGTTCTGCTTGGAAGGAATCGGTGATGCGAACAATTAATTCATGATATATGGTTGTTTGCTTTACTTGGGGGAGGTCCATCCTTCCGTTAAATTTTTCCTTGAGTAACCTTACCACTACTACGGCGTTTATATAGTATAATTCATATATAGTCAGTCTGGATAGATTTAGACAATAGTATCTAGTGGTGAAACTTTTGATAGTTTGTTTGTATATATACGGAATTTTTGCATGAAAGGACTATTGCTAGCCAATTTGCAGCCACTCTCTCTTGTTACCGTGCAGTAACATAAATATTGATAATTTTGTTTACTTATGCATTACCATCTCAACTATATTTCTCGAATCAATCCTAGCAGGGTGGATCTAGCAATGGAGCTAAAGCTGATCATTCTAACACGACAAAGAAGCAGGTTGAGCATCTGCTGGCGACCTTAGAAAAAGAGGGACTGCAGATAGATGACAAGATTACTAGTATTATTGTTGCTGAGATAGCTAAAATTAAAGCTGAAACTTCGAGGTAAATGGAGGCTTTACATCTTAATTGATTTTTACTAGATAAAATGAAACAATCCTAACGTTTGTGCAAATGTGTTCACATCGATCCTTTTGATAGGGAGGCAAGCAATGATTCAAAAAGAGGGGGAATGTCGTTGGGGTCTGCTGTTGTAACTTGTTTTGGCCTCACACTTTACACAATTGTATCTGTTTCTGCTGGTTTCAATATGGGAATAAAATGGTTTGCGAAGGCCTTCCGTGAGGAATTTGCCAGGAGAAGCACAATGGATGAGTAGCCTGGGCTTGCAGCCTCGGAGATCCACTCTATTTATGATATGTAAACTAATTAAGTATGTAATCATGGTGGAACCTATTTATGTTGTCTAAATACTGGTGTGCCGAACCTATTTAGTGTCTAAAACTAATTGTCATGCTATACTGGTTTTTTGGCATGTGTGATCATGTAACTGCTATAAGCTGCATGGAGCCTTGCAGGTCCACTCTATTTATGATATGTAAAACTAAGTGTGTAGTCATGGTGGAACCTATTTATGTTGTCTAAATTCTGGTATGCCGAACCTATTTAGTGTCTATAAATAATTGTCATGCTATACTGTTTTTAAGCATGTGCAATTGATCATGTATCTGGTATATAAGTTGCGTGCGTGGATGTATCTGTTATATAAGCTGCGTGGAGCAGATGTATCTTTTATATATAAGCTGCGTGGAGCAGGTGCTTGTGGAATATTGGAGTCTCCGGTTGCAGGTTTTGGTACCTTTTTTCAGTGTTTGTCACTCTGGTAAATGTTGTCTTTGTATTCTATTGTAAGTGCACTCGTAGCCACCTTGTAAATAAAGGGTGCTAGATCAGTTGGTAGGCACTGCGGCGGCACCTGCTAGATCAGTCCCAGGCGCTGGCCCAATTCTCACTTGGGCGACGACGGAAAGGCCGCTGTTTGAAAGTTGTGGTGGCAGTCTTAACCACCCGGGTCGAGTAAATGTATGTTGTCTTGTATTCTATGATAAGTGCCCTCATTGGGCTGAGATTAGAAAACCTGCTATGGAGCAATTTGGATGCTATCATCGAAATAGAAGCTTAGAAAGAGATGGTTGTAGACTTGTAGTAGCTGACCAAGAACAACCTGACAACCTCTTTGGGTTGTCAGATCTCATGGCATGACAATTTGATCTGAAATGTGTACCTTTTTGAAGGCCAAATCATCATCCGCATATATGTATTTAGTGTTAGTGATGCATTTCTTTCTTTTTGAGGCCAAATCATGTGCATATAAGGTGATTTTTTTATCTCCTGATAGTTCTACAGGAGTCTGACACGGAAACTACTAGGAATGTTTGGACATTGCATGTTATAGGATTGTTTTGTCCTCCAGGAGTCTGACGCGGAAACTCATGCGAATAAAATCCTTTCTTTGCTGAAAAAAAGGTGCTAGAGGTCTCCTCTTTATCTTGAAATGAAATTAAATTTTATAAACCGGATTCGCTTCCAATTTTGTATCAACAAACATATAAAAAAAAAAACACCACCTTCCCAATTTCAGGGGCCCTTGGTCCGTCTATCCATGTCGGATCGCACGGATCGGACGCTGGCCTCTAGAATTAGGGCCTCGATGAGCATTCCGAAGGTCGGCTCACAAGTCACAAGAAGAGAATGGAAGGCCAAACGAGGTGAGCATTGTACGTACTACTTTCCTATGTCTGAACCATTTCCGGCTTTATTTCTGACTAGTATCTTCTATGATGGCATGCCAAGTACAGTACTAGTCAGACTGGATGGATGTTTTTAAATCTGCTTTGTGTGCGCACCCTTTCTGATGAAGAGTTGCTTGGAGCTAGCTGACCAGGTTCCATCCGTCTTCCCCCCATCTTGCCTGCTGGCTCCTGTGCAATCTATTTTAATCCTGTATATTTTATCATCTAGAATATGAGCATATATGCATAATCATAATTTGGGGGTAATGCATCCATTTATACCAATTTCTACTCCGTATCACACACAAAAATGTCGCCTCCAGTGCATCCACCTTGTGGGTGTCGCTTTTGAACACCCAAGGCCAAGCATACGAGGGAGGGACCATGACCAACTTGTCAAAAATACTACTTGTAGCTAAAATTGCAAAAAATGGCTTTTCCCTGCGTTATGGTTTCTTTTTTGTCATAAATAAATCTGATTTTAGTTTCAGCATGAACGTACTTTCAAAGTTAGCATAAATACAGTACATCCATTCTTTTATTGTTGAATTGAACTCTGAGGACACGATCAGCTAAACCACAATGGATGCCATGTTTTTAATTCTGATCTGAGTAGAACTTGGCATTGGATGAACATATTATTGCCAGTTTTCCTGTACAAAAATACACTGTGCCCATATCTCATATGTACGGTTATATTACCCCATCACTGGCATGTAAAAGCGGTTCTTCTCGAAACTGATTAAAAGACTACTATATTTCCATTTCTCCTCACAGATCTGTACATGTTATCTCACCTTTTTATTAAACTTCAAAGCTGTATTCAGCCCATGATCTATATTCTTACAGTTTTGGGAAACCTGAGGTAAAACTTGTTTCAGGAGGAAAAAGTTTACAACTTGGCGAATGATGAGCAGTACCAAGGTACAAGAAGGGACCATACAACCCTAGTGGGCACCGGTGGGGGATTGGATCAAAACTACTGCTATGCCCTATAGTCCCATTCCTACTGTTGAAAATGTGACACAGGTTGAAGCTTATATCTGTTTGTCGAAACAATGTTAGGATTGTAGTTTTGCTTTTAATTGTCATTATGCGCATGTTTGCACACACAACACAAACATCATATATATGTTGATGCTCATAGTTAAATAAATGCACCATCTCATCAATTCGTGTGATCGAATAAATGGCCATGTGTATTGAGACAATCTGTGTAGAATCATGTGCCAGCATTAGATCATAAAATTGAGCACAGAGAAAACGTTGATGCAGGAATATTTATCCCACGTACAAAGTATAGGATCCTTTGATTTGATGAGTATTGTTTCTTCTATGATAATGATATATGCAGGTTTTAATTCAGTTTTCAAGCAATCCCAGAATACCTAATGCACTTAAGTGAATTATATTGAATTATGATAGCAGAATATGCATACACGATGAGGCAAAAGATCAGCGATAGAAGTCTCAAGTTGATATACGCCTTATTGCCGGATTAGTTTTCATAAGCCAACCATACATGAAATATGAATTATTCAAATAGCCAACAATGAGGCAGATTCAACGAGTATTGCATAAATATCGATTTTTACATAATCCTGTGTGACACACTTTACACCCTCATTATAGAACCTTATAATCTGCACTTACTTAAGTGGCTTGTTCGCAAGCATAACCTGGTCTTGTTGTCAGTGTGAAGGCGTCATTGGCAGCAGCTCCACTACTCAGGATGGCAGGAAGGTTTGGAAGACCTTGTGGTCTGCTCGAGTGCCTGAAAAAGTGAAGGATTTTTGCTCAGAAAGTCACTAATAATGGTATTCCTACACAAGCAAATAAATGCTACCGCCATCTTTCGCATTTGGAGGCCTGTGAACTATGTGGTGTTCAGCGTGAAGATTGTTTCCATGCATGTGTGCAATGTACTCATGCAGTCACTACCGGACTCCAGTGCTTTGCCGAGTGCCCCAGGCACTCGGCAAAGCCCCTTTTGCACTCGGCAAAGGCTTTGCCGAGTGTCGCACTCGGCAAAGGACACTCGGTAAAAAAAAAGTCAGTAAAGGGTCGTTTGCCGAGTGTCTTTTTTCGGGCACTCGGCAAAGCCTTTGCCGAGTGCTAAAAAACACTTGGCAAAGAATAAATCAAAAAAAGTCGGAAAAAACAGCAAAAAAAAAAATCACCGGGGAAGGGGCCCACTGGGCCGCGCACATGCTCGTGGTATTTTTAGCGGCATTTTTCACACAAAATCAACACCTGCAGCCGCTGCGATTCGAACTGGAGACCTCCAGTTCGCGCCCAACGCGCTCTACCACTATACTACACTATCACTTGTGTCTATATTCTGTTTCGGTTCTATACATATTATACCAAACTGAGTGAATATTGCTTGTTTGAGGCCCTAAACGATTCCAAATCAAAAGGTTATCAACTACAAAGTGGAATCATTTTTCGAGATCTACAACTTTTATTTTGATAGTTTCTCCATCCGAGGTCATTTGAAAAATTCAAATTTTAAAATTTTTAAAATTCAAATGGACTTTTCGATAGAAAGATGATTTCAAATAAAAATGTTGTCAACTACAAAGTTTCATAACTTTTAGATATCTACAACTTTTATTTTGGCCATTTCTTCATATGAGGTCGTTTACAAAATTTGAATTTTAAATTTGATAAATTCAAATGGTTTTTTCGATGACAAAATGATTTCAAATAAAAAAGTTGTCAACTACAAAGTTTCATAACTTCTTAAGATATACAAAGTTTATTTTAGTTGTATGATCATTTGTTCACTCGAGACGATGGTTCTAATATTATTCACAAGTTTTATATATCTCTCTCGTAGTTTCATAAACTACGAGAGAGACATATAAGATTTATGAACAAATTTACTTCCACTTTATCATATGAAGAAATGACCAAGATAAACATCGTACATCTTGATGGGTTAAATAACTTTGTAGTTGAAAACTTTTTTATTTGAATTAATTTATTGCTTCTAAATGTGTTTTGAAAACTGTCTTTGCCGAGTGTAAAAAAAACACTCAGCAAAGTCGGCTCTTTGCCGAGTGTCAAAAAAAAACACTCGGCAAAGTGCCGAGTGTTTTTTTTTGACACTCGGCAAAGAGCCGACTTTGCCGAGTGTTTTTTTCGACACTCGGCAAAGAGCCCTCTTTGCCGAGTGTTTTTTTTTGCCGTGTGTTTATTTGGCACTCCGCAAATAGGCTCTTTGCCGAGTGCCCGAAAAATAACACTCGGCAAACCATTTGACACTCGGCAAAGAGCCGGATTCCGGTAGTGAGTAGCACTTAGACAGGCTATGAGAGCTCACTGGATGTCGCCAACTGAAGAGGAGTTCACAGGGCCGGATTGGTTGCTAGTGATTGTTAATTTTCTCATGATTTTGTGGCGTGCTTGGAGTGTGAGGAATGGTATCTTACATGCTGGTCAGTCACTCTCTATTGATGGATCTGTTACCTTCCTTACCAGGTACATGGACTCTTTCAGCTACTGATACAGAAGAACTTGCACGCTGATGGCAAAGGTAAGTGCTGCATACTATCTGGAGGTGGGCATTCTTCGAGGAAGGTTATGAAGGTGCTACCACCGGCAGCTGGTACTCCGAAGTTGAACGTTGTGGGGCCTTTCTTCCTGATTCCGGCAAAAGCTGTGGAATGCTGATGAAGCGGAAGCCAGGGCGTGTCGTGAAGGGACCGCTATTGCTGCTAGAGGCCTGAAATCCCCATGGTCCTTGAGACCTACTGTACTGTCTCGTCTTAGAGCGAGATTGAAGAACAAGGAGCATGATTACTGTACTGTCGTGGCTTAGAGCGAGGTTGAAGAACAAGGAGCATGATTGCTCGGTGAGTTGGTCGATTCTGCCGGAAGTATGTCGTGATATGAAGGACTTGTGTAATTCTTTTCTGAGTTTGTTATTATTTCTTTGGTCTGTAATGATACTCTTCGATTATCAATAGAGTTTATTTTAGATAGACCTGAACCTCATCATGCAGAACAACCAGTGATATTTGTTTCACACTAGCTTTGAATAAGGAACATATGTTACCTTCTGCTCTTGCTGTACTATGGACCTATGGCGAAACCTTACATCACTGGGGCATGCAGGTAATCCCTCATTGGTTTAAAATGTGTCCAAATGCACCCTGCTCAAAACATAATCAATTTGACACCTACCGTAAAAAAAACACATTCGAACTCTGTTAGCAGTATGGATGAAAATCAAAGACACGATTGATTCCATGCCATCAGACAAGGCATCGGGGCCGGAGCTTTTCTTCAAATCCTGCTGGGACATCATCAAGGTCCATGTCATTGAGGCAATCAACAGCCTATACATGTTAAACTCTGTAACAACCCTAAAAATTCACACAACCTAAAAATCCCAACCAATTAAAATTTTCCATTTATTTATTATGAAAACCCATTTTTCTTGTGCAAGCATATAGGTTTCATTATGAATTTGGTAAATAAAGGAGTATAGCTTGCATTTTAATTCCATTCACATAAAATAATAGCCTATGCATCACATTTGGGATTTATTGCAATTTATGTTTGTATTTACTCAATATTTAAAATGGGCAATATATGTATATATACACTAAAATGAAAATAGAAAAATAAGAGAGAGTTAGGCCAGCCCGGCCTTCTTCTCCTCACCTCACCCGCGCGCGCGCTTCACCCCGCCTTCCCGCACTGGGCCGGCCCACCGCGCGCACGCGCGATGCCGACCGCACGCGCGCGACCGTTTCACCCGCTTCCCCGCAGCCGCTGACCACCCGGCCCCGCCTGTCAGCCGCTCTCGCCCCCACTGTTCTTCTTCCTCGCAGAGACGACGGGGACGAGTGCACGCAATTCGCGTAACCCCGGTCCCACAGCCGACAGCGCCACGCTCTGTCAGGTTTATCCCCCTCCTGTCCCCTTCTTTCTTGGCCGCCAAGCGAACCCGCGCCCATCCGGAGCCGTAGATCCACTCGAGCCACGGCCCTTCGATCGGTCGAGCGCGATCAGAACCGTTTGCCATTGGAGCTGGCCAAGCTCGCCTATAAAAAGGAGCTCACCCCGAAGCCCTACCCTCATTTCCCCTCGCCGCCACCGCGGCACAGACCGGCACACTGCACCACACCGAGAGAGAGAACGTAGGAGAAAGGCGGAGCAGAGGAGGAGGAGCTGCCGGAGCGTTGCCGTCGTGGAGCGCGCCGAGCCGGACACGGAGGAGAAGCCGGAGCCCCGTCGCGGTTCGGCACGGCACTGCGTACGCTCTGCACGGCTCCGACTCGCCACTGCATCGCCATCCTAGCTTCACCGACACCACGGTGAGCCACCGCACGCCATGTCCGAACCTCACCCTGCTTTTGCCATGGCGTTCCACCCTCGGGACGCGCAGGCACGAGCCTTTACCGGCTCAGGAAGATCACCTGCACCATGCACTCATGCGACCGGCCGAAACCCCCCGGACTACAAGCTTCCTGGACCGAGAACGTAGCACGACGCGTTCTCGGTGGAGCGCGCTCGCCACCGACGCGTTCCGACGCCGAATCACCCGTTCCGAGCAATCCGACTAGCACCCGTATAGGTTAGAGCGTCGTGGAGCACCGCCACGACCCCTTGAGCTAGCTACGCGGATCTAAGCGCTAGAGGAAGCCTCGTCCGCAGTGCGCCGCGACCTCGCCGGAGCGCCGCCGCGGACCGGAGCCAAAAGGAGGCCCTGCCCTGTCACTAGTTCACCACTAAGCGGACGCATGCCCGTTTAGTCATGCCAATTTGACTGAACCACGTCCGGTTATGCCGAAAACGAGACCGTAATCACCTTGCCGTCGTCAGCCGCCGCCGGCATCACGTCGCCGCCACAACCAAGCACCTTGGGAATCTCGGTAGCCAAAATTGGTAGTTGGTATACCATCGCCATAGACCCTGGAGGCGTATACATCTCTTAGAAGACATCCTTAGCCCCGCCGGAACCTCCCAGTCGCGGCGACATCGCCGCCGATGACTGGAGCATCTCAATACCGCGACCAGGAACAAAAACCGACCACCTCGGACAAGCTTAGTTGCGGAAGATCGAACCTCCATAGCCCGGAACACCGCGAGGTGCGTTCTCGGGGAAACGTGATCACCGCCGACACGATCCGCCTCGCCTAAATCCGTTTCGAGTACCCCCGATCGCCTTGCGCTGCGGAGAAAGGCCGACGAGGTTCGCCAAGTCTGCCTCAGCACCGCCGCGTAGATAGCCGAGCCCCGAATCATGTCTGTCGCCTTGGCTACGTGCGCCTCCACCTCGTCGGAGAACCGCCGTATGCCGAGGGAGAGAAGGAGGCCATACCACGACTCTAACCCGCCACCATCTGGTCGGATGACTGCCTGAGCACGCCAATTGGGGAAAGCCGAGCCCTGTCTTGCCGAAATATGGTCATCGCCGCCCTGTCATCGTCCGTCTCACCGGAGAAACACCGCCGCCTTGAACAGACGCCCTGGAACCCTGCTAGCACCAAATCTCCGATTCGCCCGAGCCTCCCCGGGAGAGCTCGGGAGAGTGGCACCCTCGGCGCCCAAATGTCCGATTCGCCCGAGCCTCCCCGGTAGACCTCGGGAGAGCGGCCCCCTCGGCGCCTAAATTTCCGATTCGCCCGAGCCTCCCCGGTAGACCTCGGGAGAGCGGCACCCTCGGCGCCCAAATGTCCGATTCGCCCGAACCTCCCCGGTAGACCTCGGGAGAGCGGCCCCCTCGGCGCCCGAATTTCCGATTTGCCCGAGCTACGCCGAGCCCCGCCAAGCCCCGCCGAGCTACGCCGAGCTCCGCCGAGCTACCCCCGACCACCGCCGAACTACGCCGAGCTACGCCGAGCTCCGCCGAGCTACCCCCGACCACCGCCGAGCTCCGCCGAGCTACCCCCGACCACCACCGAGCTACCCCCGACCACCGCCGAGCTACGCCGAGCTCCGCCGAGCTACGCCGACGCCCCCCAACCTCTGAGAACCACCCCCGACCACCGTCGAGCTCGCCCGACCACCGCCGAGCTACGACCGACGCAACCCCGACCAACGTCGAGCTCGCCCGACCAACCACCGAGCTACGCCGACGCCGGTGACTCTCTGGGAACCAGCATCGAACACCTGGTGGGCGACCATCGGGTCTGTGTTCTGATGAGGCGCAACATGCCGCACTAATGGACCCGCGCGCCACGTGGACCAATCCCGAGCTGCCCCTGATTAACCGACCAATTGTCCCATTTTCAGAAAATAGGATAATCTTCGGAAATTCATAACTTATTCATACGATGTCCAAAAATTGCGCACCATATATCAAAATTCTCAGAAAAATGAGATCTACAATCTAAGACTATGTTTGTGTGCATTTGGTTCTTTATTTTATTGGATTTTTCTGAAATACTCTATAGGAGTCACTGACGCGACTATTTCGTGTTCGATTTCAGAGCCGGAGGAGGATCTGACTAAGGAAGACGACCACGAGTACTTTCAGGAGCTAGGAGACGACTACGAAGGTGCCACGTCCCACCAAATCCTTAGATCCTATTTACGCATTGCAAATGACATTGTTGCTATTACTTTATGATTATGTATGGATTGGTTGCATGGTAGTATATTTGAATTCCCTGCCTTGATAAGACTATACCCTGCTGTCCGCTGCTAGGTTAGCTGCTGCTTATTTTACTGTTACTCTTCCACTACTTACTACTTACTATATGCTATGTGGTGGAATTGGGACGGTGTATAACTGATTATAACCACTGGGAGAGAGTGCTGCGTGCGTTTTGGGTGCGTGGTAAAGGTTGATGTCGACCAAGTGGGATGTGAGACAAGCCCATGGGGCAAGTCGTGCCGGGGGTGCAACCTGGGCATCCCCAAGCGAGATACCTGTGGCGGGTAAAGTTGTTGAGGAGGTCCCGGGTGGGATAGCCTTGGTGGTTTGAAGCCCGTGGACGGAGGTGCTGTGATGGCACGGGGAGAGTATCCCCTAAGTGGAGATGCCTACTTGGTCAAACCTAGGACGGACTAGTTTCAGGTTCATGGGAATCCTTTTCTACTCACTCGCTTCTGATGGGCGGGAGACGGCTGGACTACTTGGTAGGACGGTGCCACTACTGCTAGGTTGAGAGGTGATAAGGGTGGGCGGAGACGGTCGATGGGTTTCCGTTCCGTTCTAGATGCATAGTACCACTGGATGGGCCCGGTACTGTGTCTCCCAGTCTCAGCATAACGGTGTAGGATCCGGAATATCTCAGGGCTGAGTGGTAGGGTGGCATCGACTTAGGCAAGCAAGCACCCGGAATTCTGCCTAGGTGTTTGCGCAACACCTATGATGGCTAATCTTGTGGGTAGTGAAACCTCTACAGAGTGTACGGTTGATCGATCGATACATATGCCAACCTGTTGGCTATGGACCTTTCCTGTGAAGCTTCTACTAGTATAGTGAGTGTTCTCTTCTCCCCCTGGATGACATTTTTTCCGGCAGTGTACCCGTTGTGGTAGTGTGCCGCTGAGATAGGCCCGAGAGGGAGTTGGGCCTGTCGAATGAGAGCGAGGTGTGGGTAAGTGAGATGTGGTGATGGGAAAAGGGATGATGGTGTTAACTGGAGATAAAACTTGACTAATTAAACATTGATTACAGCTGCATAGGAAACCTCAGCCTATAGGTCTGCTTGTATAGCCTTGCATCCACTTTCCACAAAGCAAATGCTGCATAGGTGGGCTCCGTGGCCAGTACAAATCGTACTAATAAATTTGCTGTCAGGTGACGAGAATGAGTACGACTTCGAGGAAGACGATGGCGAGGAATAGGGTCACGTGCTACACTCAAGTTGGCCGTGAAGGATGAATCGTTTTCGCATCTTCTAAAGCTTCTCTGATTGTTGATTCCGCCAGTGTGGCGATGTAATAAGTGTTTATGTAAGACTTAATTACCATTGTATGGATCCTGGTGTCAACTGAGATATGGGTAATTTTATGGATTGTCCCAAGCAATCTGTTGAATTACAATTCGAGCCTGTGGATTTTCCTTCGCGGAAATCGAGGTCGTTTCAAACTCCCAAGGATTCGAGTTTCTTAATTCGGTCAACATTGTTCTACTACCGAAGAAAGCGGATGCCCTGTGTATCACAGATTTGCGTCCTATTAGTCATCCACAGCATTGCGAAGATCTTAGCCAAGCTGCTCGCAAATAGGCCATCTCCAATGCTCGACTCCTTGGTTTGGAAGTCAAAGCGCCTTCATTAAAAAAAAGGAGCATCCATAACAATTTCCAGAATACAGTTAGGGCATTGCAAAAGAGAAAGCTGGCAACTCTGTTTCTAATACTTGATATTCACAAGGCGTTCGACACAGTGAGCTGGAGCTACCTTCTGGAGGTCCTGCAAGCCTTGGGGTTCGGACCATGGTGGGGGGAATGGATCTCGATTCTCTTCCACACGACATCATCGAGGGCACTACTTAATGGGCAGGCCGGCCCATCATTCAGCCACAGGAGGGGAGTCCGCCAAGGAGATCCGCTTTTACCCATGTTATTCATACTTGTCGTGGACCCGCTCCAACGCCTGCTCGACATGGCGACACAGCAAGGAGTGCTCACCACCATACAGTTGCGCACAGCAAGGTGGAGAACCTGCTTGTACGCTAACGATGCAGCCATCTTCATAAACTCAATCAAGGAAGACCTGGACGCTATTACTACGATTCTTAGCGAATTTGGCAGAATATCGGGCCTACACAAAAATTTGCATAAGAGCTCAGTCCATCCCAGGTGTCAAGACGTCAACCTAGATAATGTGCTAGCCACCTTCGCAGGGACAAGGGAAACCTCTCATTGATCGCAGGTCACAGACACCCAGGCTGGAAGTGCAAGTTACTCAACAGAGCCGGCAGGCTCACCTTGGTCACCTCGGTGCTTTCCTCGATGCCTATGTATCATCTAACGATGTTCCCTTTTGGCTGCATGGGCGAAAAAATTAATGGGTGTGTTCATTTATATTGTGTGGAGCCTTTGGACCGAAAGGAATACAAGAATTTTCCAAAATGATCGCGGATCAACACAACAGGTGGCGGCATTAACCAAGGAAGACATCGTTCAGAGACGTATGGCTTTTTATATAGCGGAGTAATTTTTTTCTAAGTATCGCACCTTGTGGTGCTGTGGCACCTTCGTTTCTTTTGTACATATAACTGTAACTATAAGCCCTTACTTTTTCTATCTTAATTGAGCAGCAGAGCTCCTGCTTTTTTCAAATGGATCGGATATAAACGGATATCGCTGATAATATATTTGTTTTCATATTTATGTCCAGATTCAGATTCGAATACGGATAGTGTCAACCATGCCGGATAGAATACGATTAGATATCGACATTATAAATATATGATTTAATATTCAGATATGAATACAGTATCAGATGTTGAATATCCTAACACAAATATACACGGATTTAAAACCTTCTAAACGAATCCAATTTCGAATACGGTGGAAAACATTCTTAACACTTTCATCGCTAGTTAGCAGCCAGCAGGCACGCACCGAAGTCTGGTGCTGCAGCAGACACACACACGCACCCATTCTCCGGTTCTCCCCTCCCTAAAAGTGTAAAACCCTACTCCGCCCGTCCGCCGCGAGCCAGAGTCGCAGAACCCCAAAGCCACGTCCCAAATCCCAAATCTGCCTGATCGGAGCCGGTGATGAAGACGATGCTGGGCCGTAGCAGCGGCGGGGGGGCTTTGTGGAACCAGGTGCCGCTGCAGGGACGGGAAGCCAGGAGAGCGATGAGCGATGGCCAGCTTGCCGCTCTTCCGCTCCCGCTACCGCGCCCACCTCGCCAAGACCTCCGCACTGCCGACGCCGGCGGTCAGGCTGGAGGTCGTCGGGAGGACTACGGGGTTCCGCAAGGCTGCGAATCTGAGGGGCCGACAGGCCACCTCAAGGGTGGTGCTTTGGGCGGCCTCCTCTGCAATGCCTCCACCACTGCTCCGCTACGAGCCGGCGTCCGACGCCCTCGACGAGCCGTCCCCCTCCTTTCTCCGCGCCCACCTCGCCAAGCCGGTGGTCAGGAACCTGCAGGGCGTCGGGAGGACAGCCCACCTCGCCAAGCCGGCCCTCAGCAGGCTGGAGGGCGTCGGAAGGATGAGCTTCGGCAAGCCCGCCGCCGAGGTGAGGTGGTCGCCGGGCCACCTTAAAGGCGCCGCCTTGGGCGACCTCCTCATCTGCTATGCCTCCAGCGAGCCTCGTTCCGACCCATTGGCCTCCTCGCTGAATGACAAGCTTGATCATCTGCGCGGAAAGCTTGATCTTTTCCAGTGCAAACTTGAGTAAGGCCCTGATTACTTTCTGAAAACTTTTCTCTTTCCCCATCACATCGATTATACTTTCCGCCTGTACGGAGCACTAAATGAAGTAGCAGCTGTTGTATATTTGTACTTTTTGTCTGGCTAGCTCGAGATGAATCTTTTGAATCGACTTGGGGCCATGATTGGACAAAAACTGTCAAATACAAACGAAGTGCTACAGTGTATTTTTTCACCTTTTTTCACCAAGTAAACAGAGCCTAAGTAGAAATTGACTACGGTTGGCGGTTGCTGTGTGCTTGTCTGACTAAATTCAATTGAGATCCTTTTGTTTACTTGGGTATACTGATTTACTTTTGTACTTTACCTTAACACGGATATGATGAGTATGAAGACCTCGTTGAATGACAAGCTTGATCATCTGCGCGGAAAGCTTGATCTTTTCCAACGCAAACTTGAGTAAGTACAAATTGACTATGGTTGCTGTGTGCTTGTCTGACTAAATTCAATTGAGATCCTTTTATTTACTTCGGTATACTGATTTACTTTTGTACTTTACCTTAACAGGGATATGATGAGTATGTCGCTCAAGCGGCTCATCTGGTCGATTTTCAGTGGACTTCTTTTGGTTCTTTGTATTGTACTTGCCGTGGGGACACTTTACCACTTTGCAGAAGGCAGAAGTTACGTCGAGGCCGAGATGAGCAGGGTGATGAAGACTGTATTTCTTACTGTTGCTAGCGATGCCGAGGTTAGGGCTAGGTTAGATAACCTGGTTATGGGGAGAATTGATAGCACTGTTGCGTACATTTTCTCAGGGGCCACGTGGTACAAGGGGTTATTTGGGAGGTGAGTTCGCGATGAGCTTCTAGAGAAGGTGTGTTGGCAAATTACAACCACAGATTCTCATGAGAACCCTAATAGACATATCGATATGTAATAAAATTGATTGTTGAAGATTGCTCTCATTTGTTAATCAGAAAGGATACCTCCCGTCATGCTGAGCCTAACTATGCTTTTTTATGCCTTTTGTGTTTTTTTTGTTGATAAATTTAATTTTTTTATGCATGTTTTTTTTCCTTAGAAGATTATGTGGCCACCCATTCATATTACATTCTACTCTTATTTTGCTAATTAGGAATTTCATATACATAATCAAAGTGTAACTCGCAAACTCTGTATCTGGCCCCGTGCCCAGCCGTGCATCCACCGGCTATGCCGACATCTGTGGCTTAATGAAATATCAGGTGGGGGTCTGTTAACTAATACATGTCCCTCTACAACATGCTTGAAGTAAAACTACTTGCTACTTGATAGGCTGCAGGCATGTAACTAGTAATCTTCTTGAAGGAAAGGAACTAACTTCAAGCTAGACAATGCTTCCTGCGAATAGTCTTAGCAAACTTGTCAGTTTACAGATGACAAGTCATTGTACCTACATAAAGGAATCAATACATTCAAGTGGTTAGATTGTGATTAAAAATGTATCATTATTTCATTCACTCAACTAGTAAAGCTACAAGTTCAGTTTCTCTGCATCTAAAATTCTAATTGCAAGGGGCTATAGCTATGAGAACCTGATCCAGCTAGGTATAAAGTTAATGCATGCCAAACAGGGGAAGAATCTAATAGAACAGTTTAGATCAATAATGGTAAGTTGACATTTGATTGAGTAGTTCTCATTTCTGTAGTGTAGCACAGGTGAATGTCTAAAAAGGGCACCATGGAAAAGAAATTACAATGACTTTACATTTAAAAATAAAGTAAAACAACACACTTCCGCCTTGTTCGGTTTCACCTAGATGAAGGGGATTGAAAGGGATTAAATCCCCTATAAGTCAAAATCCTCCTCAATCCCCATGGATTCCGGGTGAAACGAACAAGCCCTTCAAGGGGGGAAATAGCCTGCAGTCGCATCGCATGCAGGGGCAGGACAGCACCTTTTTCTGCTGGATCGTTAGCGGCAACGCCGGCCGACGACGTCGCGTGATGCCGGGCGTCTTGGACGACCACCGCCCCAATCGGTTCTTCATGACCTCGATAGATGTTCTCGCCACACGTCGTCGATCGACCACCGTGGTGCCCGCGTCGCCTCACATGCAGACTCCTTCCCGCTGGTGGACTTCCACGGCGGTGGACCGGCTCGCCGAGGCGGCATGCCGAAGCCGGCGACGTCTTCGGCTCACCTACCTGCTCCCGCCCGCCCATGCCACCGGCCGGCGCGACGGCGACGCCACTGCTCCGCTCCGCCTTCTACTTCATGCAGGCTCTGCATGCGCGCTGCCCTCTCCACCACCACCGCCGCCGATGGACGTTCTCCTAAAGCTCAGTTCGCGAACTTCACCTGCATGCGTCCAGGCCGTGCTCGACTGGGCGTCGTTTGGCGCGGCGCTGCCCGGGCGCCACGCTCAAGGTGTCCACGGCGGCGTCGCAGGGCAGGCTCAACCCGCTGGATCAGCTGTAGCTCGCCCACGAGATCCTGTCCAACTTCGTCGCCGAGACCCGCGCGCGTCCCTTTCCAGCTGACCTTCTTCAGCCTCGACGCCATGGACCCCACGGAGCTCCTTGCCATCTCCGCCGGCGACGCGTCGCCGTCCACCTCCCGGCCCGCCATCCGTCCTTCACCTCGTCACGCGCCTTGGCGGTTGGCGCCAAGCTTGTCGATCGCCGCCTCCGTGGACCGCACCTGTGATCTGCCCTTCGCCACGCACCTGTTCTAGTCCCTGCTGGACGCCGTCGGCACGGGCTCCGTCGTCGCCGCCGCCAAGATCGAGCGCTCCTTGATTCAAGTAGATTGTTTGGCGTATGCAAGGTCAGCTAGATTGGTATATTATTATTACCACTGTATTTTAGTACTCATGCATGCTCGTGGTTGTCAACGTTATTACACTCTTGTACAATCAAATGGTTATATGATTTATGTGAAGTTCCTTAATAATCACGAGATTCAGAAGTACGTATGAATGCAAATTATGTTGTTTTGTACACCTCTTCTTTTTTTTTAAAAAAAATATGTATTTTAGTAACATCCTGTTTCTCTCAAAAACAAAAAGGATGCCTGTTGGACACAATTCACTATAGAAAATGGGGGAGCCTTTCACAATCAAGACAAAAAATGGGAACATGTTCAAAAGCTAACAAAAATGTCATGATGCTACGTTATGCGCCTGTCTCATGGAGTGTAATTGGCTACTATGCCCAGATTTACTAATCCCCATCTGAATTTATCAACCATGGTGGGCATGCAGAGGTTATAATAAGCAAGACCGCCAGCAGTTCTCTTTGCCAGTGGAATTCATGGAAGACCCAATATTGTACAGAAGCCTAATCCCACTGTCATTGCATTTTGACTAACATTTCCTACTACGTGACCTGCATAGTACTAGGCTTCTAGACACTCTGACTTATATCCTCTGTCTAGATCAATGCAGACATGCAGCGCCGTGAGTTTGGTTAGTACTTGATACTACAAATAAAGTACTGATATGCTATTTTGCTTTGTAAATTGGAGTCGTCGTGTCGGTGACGTCGGTGCCACCGGCGACTGCATCGGTGCTCTTGCATTGCGTCGACGTGGGAGGAGCTACGGTCATCAGAGCAGCCTAGCTTGTCGTATTACTAGTAACAGGGCGCGTCTTCGCGCGCTCGTGCACAAACAATTCTGAATGGTTTAGAAAATAGTATAGCAGTGACTAAAATCATGGTTGTTTTTATATTAGAGACAAGTTTTAAGTTTTAGTTTAGCTTCATATGTTTCTGGGTCTAAAAGTATATTCAGATTAACGTAGAGATTATCATAACCTAACAGTCATGTTACAGAAGCCATTGTTCTCAATACACAGCAGAATGACTATGAAGTGCACAGCAGCTCCCTAAACTCTCAATTTCAGCATCTCAAGATCAATACCTAGATTGTGGGAAACAGCTGGATATATCTCAAACAAGCTGTAAGCTACAAAAACTTGCTGAAGCAAGAACAGCGCTGCATAGTTCAGAATAAGACCCCAGTACATGCTATGAAGCAACTACTTGCTGAAAGGCAGTAGCTCCATGTGCACTAATCGAGAAGAAGATATAGCTGAGAGAGGCAACAAAAGGACATCCAAAATCAGCAGCACTATTTAATAGGCGCAGGAGAATCCTGTTCATTGACAGAGCTCTCGGCTTGTTTGGGAAGCAGAGTGTCATCCTGGACCAAAGTTCCTAGAAGAGAGCAATCGGCACGCAGGTTCAGCAAGGATTTTGATAGGTTGTAGAGAACTGATGTGGGATTAGTAAACTTGTCCTGACGTGCCTTCTTTCTTAGTGATGCCTTCTGTTCAAGTGGAAGAAGCACCGGAAGCAACACAGAGTCAAAAGAGGACAGGAAGTTGCATATTTAATTCTGTTTTTTTGACAAGCATACTATGACCATGCACTTTATAAATGATGTGTTTCAGTTCATAAAGTGACAGGGTTTCTAGATCCAACTATGTAAAAAACTAACAATTAGAGTTCGTAAAACTGACGGCGATGATATTAGTTACACATCAAACTGACTGATATTTGGTTTGGTACACACTCACCATGGATTGATAAGATTCTGTGTTATAGCAAAGAAATCTGGCACATTGAACAATACATTTAGATCTGAACTAAGTCAAGCTCAGTCTTAGGTAATATCAATGCAAGCAATCAGAAGGAACATCAAAAGTTTCTGAGCTTACCTTCATGGAGGCGAGGTCTGGTTATAGCTGTAACCAGAATCTGAAACTCTACTCGGGAAGAAATTAGTATTAGTAGGCAGCGGCATTAGCAGCACCAAGAGTAGTATGGTTCTTTCGTGCTGCAGGTTCGTACAGGACATCATGCACTACCAGATGTTAGAATTCAGAAGGTGTCAACCTAAGTCCGGGAAAGAGTTTCATATGACAGGGTAACATAATAGGAAATTTGGTTCATATAAAAAAAAGCAAAGGATTTTATGTCATAAGGTAACATAACATGTGGTAACTGAATAGCAGAAAAGAAGATTACTCTTTGAAGATTGGTCACATTTAACGCTTGTTGCTCCAAATGGTTGCATGAGATCTTCCCTCATTGCTACCATATTCATTTTCTGGCAGTACCTTGGAAGAGCCAAATATATAGTGTGGTCTATATCCAATAAGCAACAATATATCAGCAATGGAGTTTCACCCAAGCAAGAAAAAAAAATGAAGGATCATACTGTCTCCTAGGTATTTATCTTAGTCATCTAAAAATTCCCCAAAAAGAACTCATTTGCTTGCAACACTATATATAGTCATATAGAAACATTCTCACATGTACAAACTATTTTTTGATGAATCTAGAGATTATCTGAACATTTGTATCAGATTCATCAGAAAATGCCAAGGGCTCCATCTACATTGCCCTTGCCATACTATAGCTGTAAATCAATTCTAAAAGTTAGCTATTTAGCAAGAACAGAAAATGTATACCATAGTAAAGGTGATCATCATTGTATGCCAAAGTGCTTCAATTTAATAAGAATAGAAAAATACAAATCATAGTAACGGTGATCATCATTGCATATACCAGTGACCCAGTTTAGTAAGAACATAAAAGGGGATCATAGATATTATGGTGATCATACTGCATATTCTCAGAAAAAGGGAATATAAATATAATGGTGATCATAAAAGTATGCACATCAATGACATTGACATATGCTTGTCATCCGCACGGGCATATGTTCAGAAATAAATTTATCATCAAGGTGTCCTTACATTATGAAACAGAATTTTCAGGAGCACCTCAATTACCGTTGCCATGTATTCAAGGTAAGTGCCCTCTGCAATCCAGGTAGCATCTTCTCATGCAAAGGAATACCAAATTCAAAGAAGATTAAAACAAACCAGACCAAAACAAATTAGGCATTCTATGTGACTGTACCGAATATGGCACCACCATCTTGCAGCTATGGGGAACCTGCTCTCCTTTTGCTGTCATCATCGATTTGTTTATACCAATCATCAAACAAGAAAATAAACAATATGCCTTCAAAAACTGAGTAGAAGTGCCGAATCATTGAAACTAATCAGATCATATAGCCAACACAATAAGGTACGGAGTATGATGTATGAACACCATCTCATAATTAAAGTGCATGGTCTGACCAAAACATGCAGGGCAATAGAAGAAAGCACTAACACAGTTTGGGGAAAAACGTTAATGGCTCACGATAATAGAAAAAAATTGTAAAGTGGTGGCTACGTTTAGATTATTCGCCTTTACCCACTATATCCTGCTTCCCTTAGAAACCATCTGGACTGAAATGCATGCATGAATTCGGTACATGATGATACACTTTGTAGCTCATTTTTAAATCTTAATTTAGATTTAGAAATCACGAAGACGGTAAAATCCCAGCTAAATACATATCTGCAAACTTAGTGGAAAACATAAGAGGAATCTAGCTCTGTTTACCAAGTTCATACTTTGCAAAACAAAGTGAAGAGGAAAATTAAAATAGAAAATATATACATAGCTTTGGTGCCACATTTATGGAAATCCTTGTCCTTGCAACTCAAACCATCCTGCAAACCAGACCATTGTATGTATCGGATGGACAACACAGTTTACATTAATCAAGAGAAAGCAAAGCATCCCAAGCGATCTCTTTTCCATAGCAAAGAATGTCTTCAAAAGTATTATTCTATCCTAGCTGAATCAGTCGTGGAATTAGAAATCTGATAATGTCATGAATGTAATTAAAAATAGAGTTTGAGAACTAACCTTGATCACTTTTTTCTGAAAAGGAGGATATTTTCTAGCCCTTGATCTAGTCATTTAACCTAACATGTCCTTGACAAGCATCACCATGAACAGTAGACAATTCCTCTTGCTTGGATCATGTAACACCCTAAAATTTTGCATTTATTGAATAGGGATCAATTGATTTATTTTTGCAATTGTTGGCATATAATCTAGTGGATAATAATTTTTAGCAATTAAAATAAATCTTAGGAACTAGAAACTTGAGTGTTGCATACATGCTGCCTCCACTTATGTTGTTCATTTTTGGGGTTTCAACATTTGAAATTTATTTGCAAAAACCCTTTTTGAAAATGGTTTTGGAAAATTAAAAAAAGGGAAAAGAGAAGAAACCTCACCCCCTCCTCTCTCTCTGGGCTGGAAGCCCAGCTTCCCCGCTGCCCTTCCTCTTCTAGGCCCGAGGCCGCCCCCTCTTACCTTTTCCCCTGCTTGGGACGAAGGCCACCCGAGCGTCGGCAGGCCGGCCCATCTTCCTCGCGTAGGCGCCCCTTCTCCTTTGGCTGCCATGCGGGGCTCGTTGCTCAGGGTCGTCCCGTTCCTCCCTCTGGAGTCCGAGCAGGACTCGATGTCCAACCGACCGCCGCCGGAATTCTCGAACGAGTCCATCCTGAGCACGCCTCCCTCCGCCCCATATAAGCCGCCCGAGAGCTTGCGTGATCTGCCCACGAGTTCCAGCCGCAGCCGCCGCCTCCAATCGTGCCCTAGCCGCAGCCACAGATCCACCGCCGCTAGATCTCCGCCGCCGCCGTCGATTTCGCATCAAGGAGGCTTCGCCGGAGGAATTAAGCTCTCCCGAAGCTTTGAATCGTGGTATAGAACCCTCACCGCCATGCTTTATTCAAATTTTCGTCCTCCCGAGGTACCCGCGAAGCTCGCCGTAGAGGCCAAGCCTACGGCCGCGCTGCTTCTTCCCCGAACCCCCACTGCCCTAACCAAGGCCTTGATCGAGTTCGCCTTGGCCTTAGCTTTCTCTGGAACCTTTTCCCGAGCCGAACCATGCACCCCATGGCCCTATTCGCGTTTTCCGGTGAGGAAGCTCGCCGCCGGCAATGGCCACTACCGCTCTGCCCTGTCTCTCCGGCGAACAGAGCCCTTACCCCCCTTCTTCTAATCTGGGTCGTCTATTTCAGATCTGACGAACCCGAGAGCTCCATACCCCTTCGATGGTCGTTTTATTAAAAACCCCCTGAGCTTTTTAATGTTCTAACCCGTGGTACTTTGGCGTATTTCTCAGATTACGCTTTCCTTTTTAGAAAATGTATTTCCTCGGTTTAGATTCAAAAGACGTTTTCAATATTTACAGAATTGCCCCTGGATTTCTTTTGCCCATAACTTCTTCGTTTTAGCTCCGATTTGATCCGTTCAAGTCTCGTTAGATTCGTAATTTCGTAATCTATCTAATGATGCTACTGTTACCTATATTCATCACTTTTAAAATTTGAGGTTAGATTTAATCTATTATTTTATTAAAGTAAAACTTGTTTATTTCATAACTTCCCCGTTTGAATTCCGATTTTCGTGATCTTATATCGTTGGAATCGTAGCGACGCGTAGATTATTTTTATAAACTTTTCAATCTGTTTTTCTACTGTTGGTGTACTGTTTCTAATCTAAATCTTGTTTGCTTCGTGTATGATTGCCTCGATGTTTGTATGGTGATGTTGTGATCGAGTTCAGACGGTGAGCAATACGTTGGTGATCAAGAGTACTCCGTTGAGGATCCAAATTCTCAGGATCACTTTGATCAAGGCAAGTATAGCATGGACCATCCTTGTTGCCTATTCACTTTAATCATTAAATTCATGATGCATGTGTCTACCTTGCTAACCCTAGTATTTATTCCTAGCTTTTGATAACTTGATCCTTGTTACCTATGAGATTGCATTTGAGTAGTGATGCTAGTGCTTTGATGGGTCATGATCTTATGAACTTGAATAATTGATTATGAAATAAAGATTAAAAGATGCTTTCTAGCAACATAGACTAAGGACTTATCTGTAAGTATGACACCGGGACTTACAGCGCAACCATGGGGGCTATATGGCTCTGGCTTTAGTCAAGTATGAAGTTACTTTCTATCATGTTGTTAATCTTGAAAGGTTCCTTACCGAACTGGTTGTTTTGCGGCTCCTGTCCTTGTGTGTACTGCTGCGTGTGTGCCACTTGGAAGGAGGGCTCTACCGCCCCTTGCCATTGCACCCGGATTGATTGGTAACTTGTTAGAGAGCCTTTTGAAAGACTTCATAGTGAGACCCTGTTATGCACCTTGGCAGTGTAGTGTGAGCCTTGCAAACCCCGACACATGGGAATCACGACTCATGGTGAAAGTGTGCAACCTCTGCAGAGTGTAAAACTGATATATCAGCCGTGCTCTCGGTCACGAGCGGCCTTGGACGTCTTACAGGAATTGAAACAATTGAATAATGTTTAATTAATTCTGGAAGGTTTCTATTGATGTTTATTCTATATTAATTATCATGTTTATATGATCATGCAAATCTTGTTCCTTGGTATATTCTATTGCTGCTACTCAAATTGCTAAAATGTGATCAATTAAAAGCAACTGCTGTCAAACCAGTCTCATAAACCCATGTTATTCTTGTTGAGTAGGACATGTATTTACGCTTGCTTTATTTTTCATATTTGGATAAAAATCCCGGATGGGTAACAGATGACTATGATGATTCTTCTAAGGATTATTAGGATTGTGTTCACCAGTCAACTACTTCCCTGTGGATTCGAGATTTCGCGAGAGAGTTATCTATATTATTCCGCTGTTATTAATGTAAAGACTCTGTGATATTATTCGCTATGTATTAAACCTTGTGATGGTACTATGTAATTTGTCGCTTATGTGTGTGATTGCTCTCTGGATGCACATAAGTTGGTTCATTCAATTTTATCCTTAAAATTGGGTGCGACAGATCAGCTCATGGCATTCTTTCCAACTGAAGAATACCCTACTGCAGTGGCCATGAGTCATAATTGCATTATGAAAACAAATAAGAGAGTGGAATGAGATGGATACGAAAGACATCGTTGGCCATGGAGTGTGCTCAGTAATACAACCAACAAGGTATGTAAATTGAAGACATCACTGACAATTGACCTATGTTCAGCAACAACAAAAACAATTCCATTGTCTCAATCTAAAAAATGTTCATCATTGCACAGCCCCAGAACCTTAGTCCAGAACATAAAGAATAAAGAATGCAAAATTTTTAGAAGAGAACGTCCGGAGCAAATGCACCCATAGCACGGCCATGATAGCAAAAATTTTGTTACCATTCTGATTGGCATCGTGCGGTGGCGAATGGTGCTAGGGCGGTACTCCCCAAAAACAATGTCCAATATGTTATGGTGATCATCATTGCATATACCAAAGTGCTTCAACTTTAGCATAATAGAAAGGGAGAATTCGTTTGTAGTACAATCCACCGGTGATAATCCTAGTCATCAAGCGGGGGTGATCCAACAGCGAAAATTTTTACGGACGACGTGGCTGGTGGTTCTGCTCGTGGAGCAGCCACGCCATATAGAAAGGAATGGAGATCATAGCAATAATGATCTTGACTTCATATGCCATAACATGAGAATATACTCAACTTAAATGCAAAAAAATAATGCCATGGAGATATCTTCAGATAAAAAGTATGCACATCATAGGCATTGGCATATGCCTAGATTGAAATATCTTCAATTTATCATCAGCACTGGCATATGCTCAGAAATAATTTATCCCTAATGTAGGGTCGAGATGGCGGACTAGGGGGGTGAATAGTCCTTTATAACAACTAATCGCAGCGGAATAAAACCTAATCGGTTCTAGCGACAATTCACCCCTCTAACTAAGACTCTAAACACCTTGCCAAAGATCCTAGTGAGAAGCAAAGGTGCAAGTCTAGCTTGAGCTTCCCTAAACCGTTCTAGCGCAAGATCACACAAATCTAAGCGCTAGTACTTTAAGCACCGGGGAAACTCCTATTAACTAGCAAGCAAAAACGCACTAAGCACCTAAGCACACTACTTGCTCAATGACAAGGATACACAATCCAAATCAAAGAGCGCAACTCACTTTAGCTACACAAACTAAGTGAGAACTACTTCTAAGCTACACAAGCTAAGAAGGTGAGTGGCAAGCTACACAAGCTAACCGGTCTCACAAGAGCAACTACAACTACACAAATAAAGTAATGCACAATATAAATAACTTATGTAGAAGGGAGCAAACCACCGCGAAGGATGAGAAGATGTTGACGCGGTGATTTATTTCCCGGAGGTTCACTTGTCGCCACAAGCTACGTCCTCCGTTGAGACAAGCTCCAAGGTTGCCGCCGGTCCTCTTGCTAGTGGTGACCCGCAAGTCACACTCTCCCACGTGGAGTGCTTACCACAAGCTCTAGCACTTGACTCGGCCGGACCACTTGTCGCTCTTCACGTCTCGCTCTACTAGCGATGCTCTTTGCGATCTCCCGCGGGGTGAGCTCCAACCCCTCACAAAGCTTCTCCGGAGCTAAGCACAATTTTCTTGCTTGCTTCACGGAGCCACAAGCCACCAAGCCGTCTAGGAGGTGGCAACCTCCAAGAGTAACAAGCACCACCGGCTTGCAACACGATCACCTAGTGCCACTTGATGCAATCTCACAATGCAACGCACTAGAATCACTCACTATCAATCAATCGGATGTGCACTAAGCAAGTGAGTGAGTGGGAGGGCTTCCAAGCACACCTACACAAGCCACACAGGCTCAAGGGTACTCAGCTGGTCGGCCAAGGCCGCCAAGTGCTTGGATTTATAGCCCTCAAGCGAATAGAGCCGTTGCCCTCTCAAACCGGCCGTCGGACTGAGCGTCGGACGCTCAGCCGCGCCACCGTCGGACCAATGTCCACGGTCCGACGCTCCCGATAGCCGCCACGTGTCACTAACCATTTGAAGTCGAACGTTGGATCACAACGGCTAACTTCCCGTACTTCAGCTCACCGTCGGACGGAACACCGTCGGACCAACGAACTCCACGGTCCGACGCTTCCAGAGAGCTCCCCGAGGGCTGAAAACCGTCGACGTCCGACGCTCGCCGTCGGACTAAACCCAAGAGTCCGACACTCTCAGAGCTCGCCACGTGTCAGCTCTCGCACGATCTGCACTGTCGGACGCTCGGACAAAAGTTCGACGCCCACAAACTTCAGCGTCCGACGCTCACAGGCCAAACACCGTCGGACGCACGAGGATGGTCCGACGCTGTCACTGCAGACAGCGTCCGATGCTCGCACCACAGCACAGAAGACAAGGGCAAGCCGTCGGACCAAACCCATGGTCCGACGCCCCCTGGCCTTAGCGTCCGACGCTCTTGCAACTTCGCCGAAAACCTCCGAATCCTGCCTCGCAAGCTCGGCAGGAGGAAGAGAGAGAACCACACCCTCTCTACCTCACAACACCACCTCCAAACACTTTCACCTTTGCAAAAGTGCTAACACCAACAAGTGTACACCTCATGTGTATGTGTGTTAGCTTTTCACAAACAATTTTCAAAGGATTTTTCACTCTTTTCACCGCGCCACTCGATCCTAGCAACGTATGCAAGTTAGATCACTTAAATGGCACTAGATGACCGATATGCAAACAAGTTTGCCCCTCTTGATAGTACGGCCATCTATCCTAAATCCGGTCAAGCACTTCTCTACTCAACCTTAGACCGGTGAAATAGAAATGCCCTAGGTTATACCTTTGCCTTGCGCTTTCCATTTCGATCACCGTCTTCATCACCGTCTCCGACACCATCGATGCCGGTGCAACACATGCACTTCATATCATCACGTGGCTTTTGGTTCATCGATCCTTGACTTGCTTGCTCTTCACCGTTGCGTTGGTCCATCGGCGCCAAGCCATCACCCGACTTGCCCTTCACACTTGCAATCGGTCCATCGACGCGAAACCTTGTCTTGATCTTCTTCACCTAGCCACATGACTCCATGTCATGTCTCATGCGTTTAGCTCCTTCGTACCATATGTGTGAGCTAAGCATCATCTGCCATTTTCACCTCCATGGCATAGATGCTCACACACATGTACCTGTGGACTAATCACCTGTGTAATCAACACTTAAACACATATTAGTCCACTTAAGTTGTCACTCAATTACCAAAACCAAATAAGGACCTTTCACCTAATTAGTCATTTGGTCAGGAAAAATTCATCCTCCATACATTCATTTGCCCAGGTTTAAAAGACCAACACAGACATGTTCTCTAAATTTTATTGCTAGCTCAGGAAGTTGTCGATTGCTGTTGCAACATCACAACATGCTCACGCAAATTCAGGGATGCAGCTATGAAACGAAAGCTGAGAAAGCAACGTTAGCACATACAGATGACAAGATCCAGAACGAAGTGGAGAGATGGATAGGAATTAGGGCATTAATCTGTGCAAGAAAAAAGGGGATCTGGGAAAAACATTAGCAAACCATAGGTGCGCACGAATCCTTCTTTAAAGACACAAAATTGGATCTCATGAGATGTGCATCACATCTGCAGAAAATCAAGACAGAGAATTGGAGGAGGCATTTGCCTTTGCCCTGCGCCCAACCATCATACCTTTTAAATTTGTGTGAGGGGGCGAATGGAGGAGAGCGTGTCCACCCACAGCACAGCGTAGCCACGCCGGGTGCGAGGTCGACCCGCGCCGCCACCGTCTGGGGCCCCTCCGGTGCTCATGCTGCGCCGCCACGCTGCGCGCTCGGCCGCGCCGGCGGCACGCTTGCCCAACAATGCCGCGCTGCCTCTGTGTGGACCACTGGAGCACACACACGCCGAAACACAAACAAGAGAAATCGTAGAGAGAGAGGATGAGAAAAAAAGGGAAGGATGAGATAGAAAGAGCCTCGACGCGGAGTCGGTGAAGCACACGCCGGAGCACCCGTGAAGCCCACACCTGGGCCCACCCGCGCCACCGCACCATGGCAGCGGTGGCCGATCGGCCCCCATGGCGGCCGTGGTGCCGTGCCGGACCCGCAGCGCCGCAACGACGCCCTGAGGGGGCGCGCTCGCCCAGTGCCGCCGCACCACCGCGCTCGGCCGGCAAGGCGGCCGTGGGGGCGCGCTCGCCCTGCAACCCGGCCGTGGCGGCGCCGCACGGACGCCCCGAGGCAGCGCGCTCGCCCAGCGCCGCCGAGCCGGGGGGCGCCATCGCGCCGCTGCGCCTGCGCCAGCATGGGATGAGGGAGAAGGGGGAGAGAGAGGGGAATAGAAGATCTAGGATTACGGAGGAGAGTGCGAGATATTTTAGCTATCGCTCGAAGTGTGTGGAAGGAGCGAGAGGTAGAAGCCATGTATTTATTTGTTGCTCGTAGATTCTGAGGAGAAGTTAGACCATAGAAAAACAATAGAGAAGGAGCCGGAAAAGCTGCGAAGATCAGGGAGAATCTGCAGTAGAATCCGGTAGTGATAATCCTAGCCATCGAGTGGGGCGATCTAACGGCGGAAATTTTCTCAAAGGCCATGTTGGTTTGCTTCTTCGTACGCGTGTGGACAAAAGCCAAAAACTCAATCCAACACTAACGTATGTGTTTCAACGTACTCTAGCTTGTTTGTGGCCGCGACTGGCCGTACTACGTCCATCGTCTCTCTGCAGATGCTCAGTGTTTGACACGTGACCACAGATGCTGATCACATACTTTTTTTAAGGGCAAAAACATTTTTTTAAGGAATGCTGATCACTTTCTTGATGAATGATGTTTTGACTTGCACGAGTTTTGACGTAAATTGAACGGTTCGATAACTAATGTTGCAACAAATAGTGCATGACAGCATGATCCTAAAATTAATAGCGCAGAGTTACAGGGGCGGATCCAGGATAAGCACCTCACGGGGATAAATAATAAAGATTAGAGCTAGAGTTAAGAAAATAACAGTGTTTCATAGGCTAATGAATAGTATTTTACATGTGAATTAAGGCTCCGAGGGGCTGTAGCCCGGGCAGCCTAGCCCATGGGTCCGCCCCATTGGATATAGAGTATATAAACATGCAAACATATACTAGTTTCTCTATCCCTTCCTTTCTTCTATTTTTTTAGCTTGTTTGGAGTATAAAGCACAGGATCCTTTGAGTGCAAGTACGTAATTAAGAGCCTGTTTGAATAAATTTGGAAATCACTAGTTCTGATAGTTGAGAGTTTCATATAGACTAATGAACTAACAACCTGTTTGAGTCTTTCATTAGTTGTTAGTGTACTTACTAGTCCACTTACTTAGATTCTCGTGAACTAATGTGTTTGGATACTGGGAAATAAGGGATGAGATAGGGATATGGAAAACAAATAGACAGGCTAAAATTAAATGTGATGTAAAGAACGAACGGTTAGGAATACATTAATACCCCTAAAAGGGGTATCCCTATCCCCAACCCCAACCTAACCCAAATAAGCCTTAAACACTAGTCACCTGGATATTAGTCCATGGGATTCAAACAAGCCCTAAGGAGCACCAGCTTGGTGCTTCCATTCTATATATCTATCTTCTTCAAAAGAATACAGGAAAGCCTGAACAATTTGCTAGCTTTCTTCATTTCACGAGCTTCATTTTACGAGCGCACGATCGGGGAAAAATTATACACAGAGGGGGGTGATTAGTTGCCTGAATAGGATGGTGCAAAGACACATCCGGGTTCATTTACGTCACATGGCCCGTGTTTGGTTGCCCTACTCGCACCCTTTCCTCCCCTCCTCCGTCCCCTCGAGGCGAGCTTCGCTCGCGAGCCAGGGATGAGGTGATACCGGAATGAGATTGAGGTCCACTTGCAGCCACACAAAAGAATTCATCATGCACCCCCAACCAATCAAAACACTCTCTCCATCTCACAGTTTAGCCTATTTACAAACCAAACAAGTGTATATGCATGCTTGTGTACTGGTCGTCACTGAGCATGTATTTCGTCACCATCCTGGATGCTTTTGTAAATTGCAACCAATCACCTCCCGTACTGTACGCTTGACCTTCGTACACGCCGCGAGCATACGAAAGTTGAAGCGAACAGGGCAATACAAAATGATGCAAATTGGTGTGGCCTCGGTCGGGTTCGCGTCCATCGCTTCGGCGTCGTTCTTCGTGCCGCGAGATCGCGGATGTCAAATCGCCGCGGCCGTGCAGCTCTGTGACTCTGTGAGCAGTCTCTCTCCCAAAAGGTGGCAGGCCGGGCTTGCGTGTCGACCCCGGAGAAGCCCAATATGTTTGACTTGTGCGTTCAAGAGAGAGAAAATTGTCGCTGCTAACCGAAGGAGCAGACACAACCAAACCTAAAAAAAAGAAGAAGAGATAAAGATCGTTTTTTCTAGTTCACGAAGCTGACTTGGTTGTGTGAAGTTAGTGGGCCCAATGGTGGGCTTTGACCTATTGGGCTCTATGGGCTGTCCGCTGGGAAGTAATGCCCGGTCCTACAACCCATGTGGGAGAGCATGGATTCGGTTGCAAATTTTTACATTGGAAGATGACTAACAAGAAAAAAATAGCTAGATTGACATCACCTAACAAATATATATATATATATATATATAAAGCACACATTGGTGCAATAGTCTATTTCAAAACAATTGGGCAGAAGTAGCTCTCCCAACTCTGAACTATTTGATGAGTACTTGAGAGTTGTGCATCTTCCGTCTATAATGTGTAGTTGTGCTTCACCTTTCCCATAATAAGTGGTAAAGTGGATATCCTGGTATTTTAAACTAGTATCATAGTGCCACGTCCTCAGACACGACCTTATTAACTTTATAATTTCAAAATATTTGATTTCAACTGAAAACTTCTAAACAACAAGTACACTCACGTATTTAACTAGACAAAACTAAATAACGAACCAGCGACAGTTGATTCTTGATGAACATGCATGTGAGGTGGTATACATGCACATGTATGATGAACATGCATGGCAGCTTTGTCAACTATAAGTGAAAATGGTTAATATAAGGAAAAAGTCTACTTTTCCTTCCTTAACTTTTGCGAAAATCTGCTTTTTCTCCCTGAACCGCCAAACCAGACAAACCATCTCCCTAAACTTTTGAAACAATGCAATTTACCTCCCTGCCCTGATTATAAGTGGTGTTGAAGGTGGTTTTGTCTTTTTCTTTTTTATTTACTTCGGCTAAATCTTTAAAAATCATAGTAAATCACAAACAAATCATAAAATGGAAAATCAAATTTTGTTGGACTCCACATGAGTAGATCTACAAAGTTAACATATAATATGATATATTTTAGTATAAAGTTTTTGCTGTAGATTTAGATCTATTCTTTTCTGTAATTAATTACATTCATAATTGCAGTTTACATGGTCCAGTTATGGTGAAACTTTTATAGTGGACTAACTATTGTATACTTCAACTATGGTAAACATTTCATACTTATTAGATCATCTATAAATTAGTTATAGATTTATTTAGATTTAGCAAGCATAAACCCTAAAGAAATCTATAACTAAGTTGTACATGATTCAATGAGTATGAAATTTTTACTACAGTTCGATCAAGAATACAATTACTAGGCCACCTTAAAAAATTCACCACAATATACCATATTATCTAACTCTACAACAAAAAATTTGTACTAAAATATCATATTATATGTTAACTGTGTAGATCTACTCATGTGGAGTCCAACAAAATTTGATTTTCTATTTTATGATTTGTTTGTGATTTACTATGATTTTTTAAAAGATTTAGCCGAAATAAATTAAAAATATAAAGATAAAACCACCTTCAAAACCACTAATAACCGGGCAGGAAGGTAAATCGCATTGTTTTAAAAGTTAAGAGAGGTGGTTTGTCTGATTTTATGATTTGGGAAAAAACAGACTTTTACAAAAAAAATTGAGGGAGTAAAAGTAGACTTCTTCCTTATACACCGGCGTGGCACATAGTGGCCGATGTGGGCTTTCCCGCTCCCCGTTACATGAGCCTAGAGTTTGCCAATCCAGTCCACTGACGCAAGATTGGCCTTTGTAATGCGATTTCCCACCCTCCCCGCTGGACCGCTGGCCTTCGGCATGCATGTAGAATGGAATTTGGAGCCCAGTGTACAGAGGCATTCCATTTACATGCACCTGAGAAATGACGCAGGAGTCAGCAGCTTCAAAGCAGAGGGAGCTCAAGATGTATGAGCATGAGCATCTTAGGCACTACTAATACTTAAAATAGTGCCCCTGTTTTTCTATTTGGGTAACCGCCAATTTTGATACTACAATTTTTTATTGTTTTCTCTAACAAAACTATCTACTATCTAAAACAGGTCCTCCAAATCCATCCTGATGGAGTGAAACCCACATACCATCCTCTTCCTTCTCTCATGGCCATGTGAAAAACTCGGCCATCTCGAGTCGCGCAAGATAGTCGCCGATAGGGCGTCAACCGACAAGGATGGTCTAGGAGGAAACCGTGTGTGTGGAAGGTCGTAGGTCACCAGCGAGGGGCGCGGAAGGGGCCGGTCATCGGGAATGGGCCACTCCGGCCACCGACGGGGGCAGGGAAGGGGGCACACTGTCCACTAGCGAGGAGGATACGCAACGACCGGTGGGGCCAGCGAATCTTGCCTCGCCGAACCTGGTGAAGTGCTTGACGGCCGGTCAGGAGGAGAGACGGTGTGGCGTCGGGATGACGGTGGGGGAGGACGGTCCAGACGGTGGCAGGGAGGCAGGGCCGCCCGCGTCAAGCCAAGAGCGGTGTGTCCTACTAGCGTCGGGCAAAGGAGAGAGAGGCTCTCACAGGTGGTAAACAATGGGTAGCCACTTCTGTTAGAGCATCTCTAGCAACACTGACCCAATGACCTCCTATCCCCAATTTGGTAATCAAGGTCAATAATCTAATTCTAGCAGACCCCCCATACTCGACCCTCTAGATTTGTTGGCTTTCTACTTTTCTCCCTCCCAGCGCCCATTCCTATTGCCCCCCCACTCGACCACCCAAATCTGGATCACAAATTTTTCACCCCCGCTCGCCTCTGCCCGTGGTCTCCACCACTCAACTTTCCCTGGACTCATGAGGTCCGCCACTGCTAATGCGTCCTTCCCCACCGGGAGGTTCCCTGCCGCCGCTAGCGCATCTGGCCGCCCCATACGTCCACCCCGGCTGGGAGGTTCCCCGCAGCCATCGGCATTAGCCTAACCACCACCCGGAGGTTCCCCTGTCCAACGCTGACGCCCATTATCTGACTCCATCAGATGTGTCGCCTTCTTGCACTGTTGGCCCTCCCCTGGCGCTCGGTGTGAGCTCTAGACATGGACGAGTTCTTCTATCGCGAACAGATAAGGAAGAGGATGATATGTGGGTCCCACGTGTCATTCTCTACACGATTGGGTTCGTGAGGCCTGTTTTAAGTAGTGTTGTTGGAGAAAACATAAAAAATAAGTAGTATTAAAATATGTGGTTATCTAAGTAGATAAGTAGAAATCTCTTAGCCCAATAGAAATATATAGTGGGAGGAGAAAAGCAGTGGACCAATATATTTAGGTGGCCTAGTAAGGAGTCCGCCCGATTGTTTTTTTTTCCCCTCTCCACTGTCTCAACACTAAGGAGTCCGCCGGATTGTTTTTTTTTCCCTCTCCACTGTCCCAACACTGAGCTCATGGCACCCGTACGTAGGGATGAAAACGGATCGGATACGAACGGATATCGCTGATATTGCATTTGTTTTCATATTTTTGATCGGATTCGGATTCGAATACGGATAGTGTTAGCCATACCGGTAGGATATGATTAGATGTCGACATCATAAATATACTATTTGAGTATTCGGATACGGATACGGTATCGGATATTCAATATCCGGACATGGATACGGACAGATCTGAACACCTCTAAACAGATTCGGTCGAACGGACGGTCGGATAAATATCCGTACCATTTTCATCCCTATCCGTATGGCCGTATCCTCCTCACAAACGCAGCCGAGGCATGCATGCGACCTTGCACGCGCAAGTGACAGCGGCGACGGCCCGCGTCGCTGTCGATGGTGGTGTTGTGTTCGTTGGCTACAGGTCAGGCAAATTGACACATATTCTCCGGCCGAAGCTCCCCGTAGACAACACGACTGAACCTTATTGCACATTGCAGCATGCTGAATCTGCTGCTAAAGCGCTATCTACTTCATCTTCATGGACTGTATCTATATATCGCAGGCTGACTTTGGCCGTGGACAGCTAGCCTGAGATGAGACTAGTCGAACTTGCATTGTCTGAAATCTGACTGTGCGATGACACAGCCAGCAGCAGGTGGCATGTAGTTACCTCATCAACGAAGAGTTCAGCGCTACTAGTCCTATTTTGCCGCCGAAAAGGAGGAATTGGGCATGCACGTGCATATATATTCGCAAGCTAGTCATACTATCCCTTCGCCGCCGCGCTAACTGCAGCGTGAAGATGACTATCACCGCTCGATGCAGCTTGTTCTTTTGACCAATTATCGCATATTTTCAGCCACAAAACAGTATTTTTCTCTCACAACAAATCAGCACGAGCCGAAATCAGCGCTTATTTTTCAGCCAAAAAACAGGCTGCATGCCGGCCGGCTGAATTTAATAGCAACTGTGGTTGTTAGTGTCTTTTCAGTTTGCACCATCATCAGTCAACAACGTAACTCTGAAAGTAAAGCTAAAGCAGCCGACGGCATTAGCTTGTGTTCTGAAATTAAAGGTGGACCACGACCAAAGACAGATTCTATGCAGCATGCCATCAGCGAAACCAAATTTCTCTATGACAAGTACGACTTCCTAGACAGCATCAGCATCGTCTATCCCCAAATTTCACCTGTGCAGACATTTTGTCTTCGTCATAACTGAGACATGCTGGCTAGAGACCGGGCTCCGATCGAACAACCATTTGACCATCTCCACGTTGAAGGATATATAGCATACTAACACCCTTGTTGACCTATTATTGTTTTATTATTATCGGATACTTCCTGTTCAAAAAAATCCGATTAAAAAAAATCGGATCCTCAGGATTAATACACGCGCACAATATCACGTTCTCAGCTTCACCAAATCCACAACAGTACCTTTCAGATTAACTTCTACCATGAGCTGATGAGCCGTCGTGGTAAAATAAGAAGAACTAGTAGACGTCGATAAGAGACGACACCTCATGTGTCAAGGACAAAGATATGCCATTACATAGTCATATCAGACATATATTCCCCCACAACACAAATCATAGCAAGAAAAAAATAATGATATGATTTGCATCTCTGGGATAATATATTATTTGAAATTTTAGACATATATTCCATATACTCCCTCCATCCCAAATTGTAAGTCATTCAAAAAATGTTGGAGAGTCAAACCATCTCAATTTTTACCAAGTTTATATGATAAGATAATAATAACATTGACAATATCAACTAAGTATCATTAGATTCTTCACCAAATATATTTTCATAGTACATTTATTTGGAGTCATAAATCTTTATATTTCCCTAAATAATTTTGGTCAAACTTGAGATTCTTTGATTCTCAAAGATTCTTGGAATAACTTACAATTTAGGATGGAGGAAGTAGATCACAAGGCCAAACACTTCCCGGTAAAGATAAGTTTTTTTTATACTATAAAATTAGGTGCAAGATGCCTTATATATGCTTTCTAAAGCAACCTTATGGTGATTCTCCATTTCAAAGTAGGCAAAATTATAAAATAAATATGGATGGCATATGAAGAAGCCCTCTTCTCTAAATGTTGCACTTAATGATAATATATGGGAAGTTTAGGACCCATGATGCATTTCGCTCTTCTCTAAATGTTGCAAACTCTTTTACTCCTGTCAACTATTTTCTGAAAAAGATCATTTTTGCACCACTATAATATTACAATTTGAGATATATATTCCATCGTGATAACAAGATCACACACTTACTAGTGAAAATAGGTCTTTATTGCATAGTATAAAATTATGCGTACGATGCCTTATGCTTTCTAAAATAAAAGCTTTCGGTGATTCTCCGCTTCAAAGTGGACAAAATTAAAAATGAAATGGATATATATTGGAAGTGCACGATAGACGGATAGATATACTAGCAAATGTCACTGTCTAGCACCAACTCCCTAGGAGCATGACAAATGCAGGTCTTCTCAACCAAACATGCGTAAGTCCTTTTTAGGTAAGGAATGCAGCCAAACTAGTGCCAACAAATATCTAAGGTTCAAAGTAACTCCAACTACTTGGCTAAATTTAGTAGCCTAATTTCATTGCTTAGCCATTTTGTAAAATAACATATGTAAACTGGCTTTTGGACATACTACTCGCTTTTCTACTTTGCCGTTTTCTCCAACATATTCATTTACTTATTTATCTATTATAATCCTTAGTCAGTTTACATTATATTTTTGTCAATGTTGGCGGTAATTATCGACACATTTTAACGTGCCAATTATGATAAAAAAGGAGAGACTAACATACATACATATGTCATTACTATTGATCTAGTTCCACTTATATTAGAGAATTATTGTTTTATAGGACTTATACAATAATAAAGTAGAAAATACACCAAATGGCGCAATCAACAAAGTGTATGTATACAGCCCAGCTCAATGATACGAGACAAGGCTCATTTACATCGTAAATCTGGGCCAATCATTGACATAGAAGAGGTCTAGGACCATCAAACAACCGACCACGCAAAGTCAGTGGCGAGAGGGGCTACCGGGGGGCAACCGACCCCCTGGGGCGGCCGCCTCCTGTGCCACCGCCTTTCGTCTATTTTTGGCGAGGCGGTTCCTTAATTAGTGTATACACTAGATTTGATAGGTTACCATGTTTATCTCCTCCAAACCAACCTATAACTACATCGATAATTTCTCGCGCTTGCGGATTCGTTCTGTAATCATCCAGAGCTATCATCAAGGTATATCTTAGGCGGCATTACTAATTTTATTTATGACGTTAAGAAATATCAATAGTCATGTGATGCACAAAAGCAAAAATACTAAGCTCAGACACCCCCAATCCTCTAATCAAGTTGCCTCTATAAATGGTAATATTTGTTATGCATAATGCAAATATTCTCTTGATAATGTCGAATCCCACTTATTAAGACAAAAGAGTACACACTAAATATGTGTGTTTTCGTGGGATGAACATAAGATGCCATGAACTTAATATCATTGAGGATTGTTCAACATAAATATGAAAATTCTCATTCTGGCTGATGAAGTACATAACTACATATCCTGATATTTGAACTAGCAATTGGTGACAGATCATCAACATAAATACGAAAATAACAAAATAAACACTGAAAGAAAAATAATTAGGCATGAAAGCTAGTCTGCCTAGGGATACCCAACATAAATATGCATCTCCCCTAATTCCCATTCTCGCTGATGAAACATATCCTGACACTATTTGAACTAGGAATTGGAGACAGATCATCAAAGACGACATTTTATAACTTGAAAATTTCAAATCATTTGACTCCGATCTAATGCAGAGAATCTTAAAAACAACAATTCGACTTTCATATATAATTAACTAGGCAAACTAAATTGTTTGACTCCTAAACAACAAGTTGACTTTCACTATTTCAAATTGTTTGTGACTCGCGAATGCACGCACATGGAGCAAACATAAATTTTCATGTTTGAACACGCATGACAGCCTGACAGCTTGTTTTGTAAACTAATCGGTGATTAATGCACGGTCAATGATGACACATGAACCTGATCACACGCCGCCGGCGTGCTGACGGCGTCCATGAACTCCTGGTCGGCGACGAGCCTCTCGAGCGCGTCCGGCGCGATGCAGACCTCTAGCGATATACTCCCCCCCCGCTCCGGCCCCTCGAACACCGTGGCCTTGCCGTCGGCCTTGTTCCCGGCGCCGCTCCGGACGGCGAGCGGCTTCCCCCACCCGAAGTCGTTCCCGAACACGTCGAACCTCGGCGAGCTCCCGGTGATCAGCGCCGTGCCGGCGGACGACAGCTTGTCCATGTACGTGAAGTCCGGCCGCCGGACCCACAACGCCAGCGACTCCCTCATGGTGGCCTCGTCGAACGACGCCACGGCGCGGTTCAGCAGCCACGCCGTCCACCCCAGCCCCTTCTCCTCGATGTCGCCGGCGGTGGCCTCCGCCTTGCCGAACACCAAGGCGTTGCCGAGGTAGCCGGCCGGCGGTATGCCGTTCACGCGGCCCCGGCACCCGACGACGACCGAGTAGAACGTGCTTTGCTCTGGAGTGAGGCGCCGGGCTCGGCACACGGCGCGCCACAAGTGCGCCAGCACCGCCTGCAGCGACGAGATGGTGGCCGTGGCGCTGCCGCCGCCGCCGGCCATCTCGGCGTTGGCGCGCGCCTTGAGCTTCTTGACGCTGGCGACGGAGAAGGTGAAGAAGCACTCTTTCACCGCCGTGCGCTCGAACCGCCGGACGACGTGCTCCAGCTTGGGGAATGGCAAGGGGATCGGCACCGGACATGTCTCGAGGAACCATCTGTCGAACACCGGCGGCGGCGTGGAGAGATCGCCGAGGAGGTTAGCACTGACGATGCCAACGCCGCCGCCGGCACGGTGGATCTCCGACCAGGTGTTGAAGAAGTGCCAGAATGCGGTGCCGTCGCCGACGGAGTGGTTCAACGACATGGCGACGAAGACGGCGTCGGCGAGCACGGTGACCTGCACGGCGAGCACGGGAATCCGCTCGATGGCGGCGTCGGCGCCGAGCACCAAGTGGTAGCGGGAAGAAGTCCCAGACCACGGGCGGCGTGTACAGCGAGGAGACGATGTCCGCGACGGCGACCTCCGGCGCCACCGCGTGCACGAACTCGGCGCCCTCGCCGGTGCACCGCAAGAACACGGACACGGTCCCGTCGTCGCCGCCGCGCTCCTCGGCGGCGAGCCTGCCGGCGAACGGGTAGAAAAGTCGCAGGGCGAGCGCGAACGAGGACCGGAGGGCGTTGACGAGGTCGTTGTAGCCTCCGGTGGCGCTGACGAAGTCGATGTCGCCTCCGGCCGGAGGCTTTGGCAGGAGGATGCCCTTCTGGATGTAGTCGATGCTGATCAGGCGTAGGTCCCACGGCGTCAAGTGGATCACCTCGACCTCCTCCTCCTCCTCCTTGCGCCGACTATGGCAGCCGTTTCCGTTCACCGTCGGCGGCGGATAGCCGTTCACCATGGGCGGCGGCGACGGGCGCACCATGCGCCGGGAGACGACACGGAAGCCGCAGCCTGTGGTGTCCTCCATAAGTGGCAGCTGCTTTCTTGGAATGAAACTGTGTTGGACGGTGGCAGCTGCTTTCCTCCATAATTGAGCTTTACGTACCTCATTACGTAAAGCTCAATTATATTTGTAATACTTCATCTCTCCACTTGTACAACATATATACAATCTATTTGACTTGTATATTAGTTATGTCTAAGTGCATCAAAGACAAGATGAGGTAGAATAGATAGCCATAATGAGTATGGTTGTTACGCTATGAAATACATTGTTTTGTTTTCACGTCAAAATTAACTTCAATTACATTTGAATTGTTCATGCAGGGCTAGTTGCCTTGAGAACCAGCCCCAAAACATACGTGGATTAGACAGGCTATGGACATGGTGCAGAGCAAGGAGGAGGATGCCTGTGAAGAAAAACCTTAGCGAGTAGCGCCACCGCTTGCACAAACTTAGCACCTTCCACACAATGTGTCAAAACGGTAGGTTAGAGAAAATCATCAGAGACGTGGGGAAACACTTCACTGATACTATGTCTCTGATGTAAACACATAAGTGACATGTAAAAATGTGCAAGGATGACACGGTCATACAGTTAAAACTAGTCTCTGAGGGACCTTCGTGAGACTCGTCTAGCCAAATTGAGTCTTTGATACCGTGCAATGTAGATGTCATCATTGACGCATGAGGTAGAGACATGTTCGGGAGATCCATGTGGAGGAGGACGATGAAGAGGGCATGCAGTAGGCCTGCATTGGTGCCTCCTCGTGCATGCCAAGGGAAATGAAGGGGCTGGGTCCACCTTGGATCTGCAGTGTGGAGAGGAGGGGAGGTATATCGACAATGAAAGAAGAGGGGCTGCAGCTGTGGAAGAGGAAATAAGAGAGAGAGCTGTAGTGGAGTGGAGGAGGACAGGATAGGATAGGGGCGACATGATTAGAGACACGAGTTCCTGTACCCGTGCCCCTATTATCATAGACTGAACTAGTTGGAAAAAAGTCTCTTATAATTATCTTGTCATTATTAACGCGTTGGCCAACATCTACTTAGAGACTCATCTAATTGGAAACAAAGTATAATAATCCTTCCTTTTCAATTTATAAGTCGTTTGACTTTTTTTCTCCAAATTTGACCACTCGTCTTATTCAAAAATTTATTCAAAATATCACTTTTTTATTATGACCGGCTTTATTAATAGAAGTTCTTCAAGAATAAGTTAAATTTGACTCTTTTTTTATAAATTTATGAATAAGACGAGTGGTCAAAGTTAAGGTTGAAAAAGTCAAACGACTTATAAATTGGAATGGATTAACTATAAGATTAGAAACTCGTTTTTGAGTCCGCATGTTATACTCTTCTTTTTCCTCAGTTCTGGAAATAGTGTTCGCCGGCCGGCTGACGCACCGCAAAGCCGGCCACTACCCTCTTCTCGCAATGGCAAGCCGCCGGCTGGCCGGAGAATGGGCAGAAAATAAATTTAGTGCACGTCTGTCGCCGCCCACCCAACCAAAGACAGTCAGGCGCCGTATAGGTCCCATGTGGATCACATCGATCACACTCGACGACGACCTCCATGCACATGCAGCCCATGGGCCGGGCTAGGAGACGACGACGACCTCCATGTGGCAATGGCAGTGGCAGCTAGCTGTCGTCGTATTATTTGGGCTCCTTTAATTTGCTTGACTTGAGACCAATATAATTGACTTGACTCGCGTTTGGATCGTTGCTAGCTGCTAGCTGACGAATTCCCCCATACGTTTTTTTTTTTCAATTTGCAATCAACTATTTAAGGAAAATTATATTTAAATTTCTCACGTTATAAATTTCAATTTTTCAATCGATCTCGGATGGATAAATGATCAGAAACTAAATGTCAAAAAGCTGCGAAATTTTGTAGTCAACAACTTTCTCAAATGTAAGAAACTTTGTAGTTAACAACTTTCTAAATTGATTGCTTCTATGCAAGGAAAAATGTGTAATGCTGATCGCATCCAAATAAAGAAAAATGAAAAGACCAATTGACTTGACTTGCGTTTGGATTGTATCTACCTGACGAGGCAATGATCATGCGTACGTAAACAACGAGCGTCACGACAGAGACCGCGACGATGCGTCATGCATGGCAGCATGGGGGCGCGTTTGGATCAATGGATCCTATAGCTGCTGGTTCTGGTGGCTTGCATCATCATCGCATGCATGCGCATGGTCATGGACTCGTGGTCATAGAGAAGTTTGCATGGAGCCTACTTGAGAGCCTGTGTAGAGCCTGTTTGTTTGAACTTTCTAAGCGTTTTTTTCTCCGTTCGCTTGAGTTTATAAGCAATTTATTTCGCCTTCTTTTTAGCTCTGAAACAGTATTTTTCTCCTATAAGAAATCAGCTTTCACCTTTCAACTTTCAGCGAACAGTATAGACCTTTGGGGGAAAAAAAACTCACGGGAACCAAAGGCCATGGTTTGAGCTTTTGCCTTCTGAAAGTTATTTGACACTTGAAAAAAAATCTAAAAACAAGTTGTCTAAAAGTAGCCAAAAGCTTAAACAAACAGAAACCTTGGAGTATGTGGAGGTTCAAAAATGAAGAAAGCCAGGTAAGTCGGGGCAAAGCCTTGGAGTATGTAGAGGTTCAACGTTCTATTACCACCTTCAAATTTTCATCGTATATATGTTTCAGATAGCCGCTATACAATTACATTATAATGAGGATTGCTCTAGTTCGTTCTGCCCCTAATCTGCTCGGTTGACAACTGCCTCATCATCATGCCCGCGTGATCAGTCATTGTTGATTGCTAATTGTATGGTAGTAGCATGCTCCGTCATTCGTTTGCTTATTATTATTTTGCTTACACATATTCTCCATGCTATCACCATATTACAAAAGAAAAAAAAAATCTAGCCTTAATTAGTCCCATGGTGTCATGTTCATTCCTAAAAACTATAGGGCCGGACCGTGACCTTGACCTTGCAAACTAGAAGCATCATGACGACATGATGTGCGCACGCGTATATATGTTGATTAATTAATTGTTAAGCACTAACATGTACAGCCTCCTTCTATATATATGATGTACTACATGACAAATACTAACAAAATATTAAAAGGAAGAGTCGGCGCCGTTACGTTGGCGCCATTTGGAGAGTCTGAAAGTTTCAGCAATTCAAGTCGGGAGATCGCTAGCCTTTGATTGGATGGGAGGGAGAAAATTTCATGCATATGGTCGCATCGGCCAAAAGTTACCTACTCCATGACTCCATCATCAGCTGAACCTGGAGCGTACGTGCGTGATGAGGCGTAAACCTTGCGTAAGTGCTCATTATCTCTCTCTATTTACATATTATTCAGAGAGAAGAAGATTCAGGAATAATGACACGGACTAACTTGTTCATATGCATATGTTTACATGCGGCAAGGGTCAAGATATAACTACATTACACACAAGTGGCCTGGAAGAAGACGGCAATACCCGCACTTTCTTTAGGGAGACTTGCTTTTCATTTTGTTTTAGGGTTTTCTTGACCTACATGATAAGTTTTTTTTATCTTGAGCACAAAGCCTGGGGCCTCTCTTTGGCCCCCACGATCGAGTTTTGATATTGATGGATATTTTTTTTTGGAGGAAACTGGAGGGGCCGAGGCCCCTACAGTAAAAGCATTAGAAATAACAGAAAGGTAAAGTTACAAGAAGACACAGCAGGGGGCAGGGGAAAAAGGAAACAAAAAAAGAAACAACAAAAAAACAGCTTTAGGCTGCTAAAAGAACTAGATTGTGTATCCATGAATTAAACTGGAGATCTTGTCCTCGCTTCATTCTGAACTGGAGCAAATGTAGTTCCCTGAAGAAAAATCTTAATGCAGCCATCTTTGTTTCTGCTCATTCCATTGAAGATAAGATCATTTCTTGCAGACCGAATGGTCCAGCTCATCAAGATCACAGCTTCCATAAAAAAAGGAGAGTTTAGTTGGGTCCTCATCAAAGAGGTCAGCTCAGGGAATGGAGTACCATCCGAGGGGTCAATTCCAATGATGTCCCAACACATTATTGCAAAGGCGCAATCTACAAACAAATGATGAACTGTTTCTTCGGTCAGGTGATTACAAAGAGCACACTGAAAAGAGTCTAGTTCCATGTTTTTCCTCAAAAGATTTTTGGTGTTGAGTCTGTCCTTGACTAGGAGCCAAAAGAATACTTTGTGTTTTGGTTGAGCTCTATTATTCCATAACCATTTGAAAGTGCGGATGGACCTCCGAGTGCCCTACAAGACTTTTATAAATTCTGGCAGAACTGAAAATTTTTGAACCTAAGGGATGGGCACTCGGATGAATGACCCACACAGTGGAAATGGTCAGCCCTGACCGAGGCGTGGGCACAGGGGTTGAGAAGTGATGGCTGTCGTGTCCTGGCCGCCCCATACCGCACAGGGGGGATTAGGCAGTACAGTGTTTGGTAAACCTTTTCCTGTGGCGTCGTGGGGGTGGACAGGTGGTCTGACTCCGGCGTCAGGCCGTTCGATGTGACTTGTACGGGAGACTTGCACTTCGCCGGAAAAGTCATGCGTGTGGGTCTACTTGATGTGACGGCGCTCACTTTATGAGAGCAGCCCAAAGGATGGACGAGACCCTTCGGGCGCAAGGGGTTGTGATTACGTCAAGCGGGCGGCTCGGGCAAAACGGAGAAGTTACGCCCGAGGGTGTTTTTTCCCGAGCCTGTTGGCTAGGGGACGGGCGAGGCGTAGAATCTCTCCTGAGGGTGTCCCTTCCCAAGCCTGCGTGCTGAGGGGGTCGAGCGAGACGGAGAATAACGTCCGAGGGTTCGGCTGCGCCCGAGGGACGAGATGTCTGCCTCGGGTGAGTTTAACAGCGGAGGAGAAAAGCATGGACCAACAGATTTAGGTGGCCTATTAAGAGTCGGCCGGATTGTTTTTTTCCCTCCACTGACCCAACACTGTGTTCATGGCACCCGTACCCTCCTCACAAACGCGAAAGCGACAGCGGCGACGGCCGCGTCGCTGTCGATGGTGGTGTTGTGTTCGTTGGCTACAAGTCAAGCAAATTCACACATATTCTCCGGCCGATGCTCCCCGTAGACAACACGACTGAACATTATTGCACATTGCAGCATGCTGAAATCTGCTGCTAAAGCGCTACTTCATCTTCACGGGACTGTATCTATATATTGCAGGCTGACTTTGGCGGTGGACAACTAGCCTGAGATGAGAAGACGTAGTCGGCTCCCAAGACTACTCGATCTTGCATTGTCTGAATCTGACTGTGCAATGACACAGCTTGACAAGGAGCACGCAGCAGATGGGATGTACATCAACGAAGAGTTCAGCATTACTAGTGCTATTTTGCCGCCGAAAAGTAGGAATTGGGCATGCACGTGCATATATATTCGCGAGCTAGTCACATTATCCCTTCGCCGCCGCGCTAACTGCAGCGTGAAACGTTGTTAGCCGACTATCTCCGCTCGATCAGCGTAGACCATGCCGGCTGCAAAGCCAATAGCAACTCTAGTTGTTAGTTTGCACCATCATCATCAGTCAACAACGTAACGTACTCTGAAATAAATTAAAGCTAAAGCATCCAGCGGCTTAGCTTGTGTTCTGAAAGGTGGACCACGACCAACGACAGATTCTACGCAGCATGGCACAGCGAAACCGACACAATCACCAAGTTTTCTCTTTGACAAGTACAATTTCTAGTTCTAGACAGCATCAGCATCGTCTATCCCCAAATTTCACCTGTGCAGACATTATTTTCTTCCAATTTGATTTACACAGTTGGCTACAAATCTAATAAAGTCTTTGTTATCAAGATATTATTTTTCCTTGTTGCATAAAATGGAATATAGCTGAATATACATACCTATGATTGGATCTCATATAGGAGTATATCTATATCTATACAAATCTAATAAATCTAATAAAATGGAATATAGCCAAGTAGTTTGTTGGCACTAGTTTGGCTGCATTCTCCACAACAGACATGAGAGAGAGGAGGAGCCGGAATAGAATTCCTTACCTAAAAATGACTTACACATGTTTGGTTGAGAAGACCTGCATTTGTCATGCTACCAGGACATAAGATACGAGATTCGCCTCAACCGCCACAGCCCCACTGTCCAAACTCTAATCCGGTCTCGAGGGTTGTGCTGCCAGTGACGAGAAGTCCATCGCCACGACGCGGTTTTTCCACAACGGCTTGCGGACGCATCCCTTATCCCTCGGCTGTCACAGCTTCGTGATTCGCGCAGGACAACAGCTCTACTTTTCCCACCTCGTTTCCTAAATGTACTACTACATTCCCGACCTTTATATTGCTACTTCACCGTACTCGTTCCATTCCTCTCTATTCCCACTCCATTCCCACTCCATTGCACTTCCGCCTTTCCCCTTGTCCTTTTCCTGTTTCAGAATCTTCTTCTACCTCGGTCTGCTTTCTCTCTCTCCCCGTCTCGCCGTCGCTCTGCCTTTTCTTTCTCTCTTCTTTCTCCTACTCTCCCTCTCTTTCTGCGTCATCTACCTTGCTTTCTCGCCCTCTGAACTTCTCTCTTCCTTCTCTTTTCCATGGCTCTCTCTCTTCTTATCTCTCTACAACATTCTCTTTCTCTCTCTACCTCTGCTGGTTTTTTCCTTGTTCTTGATTGCTCAAGGGTCAAGGCTGAAACGAATTTGTGATTTTTTTTCAATTCTTCATCGACAATGATACGCTTTTTATTATGTCCCCTAAAAATTAGTTTTATTTTTTTTTCTTCTCCGAGTCACTGGTAGGTCCAGTCCTAGATCCCATTTTTGTTACAGTTCTATATGCATTCGAGTTCTTTTCAACCTTCTAGTTTGTACAGTAGTATCCTCCTCTCTATGACCTGTTTTTTCTTCTTAGTCACTAGTAGCCGCAGTTATAGATGTATTTATATTTTTTTGCAACCTTCTAGTTGACATTTATTTTGCTTCTTATTCCACCCTTCTCAAGATTAAGTTGATTTTCCCTTTTCATTACTGCTTCACATATGCCACTTCCTTCTCCTCGATTTAATCCTCTGCCCCCTCCTCTCTCTGAGCTTAATAGTTTGCATACTCAATATGCTACGGATCACTGCTACGGCTGAGTGTCCAACTACAGACTACTACTATTTTCTTTTTTTCCCTAATCCATATTTAAGATCATTTTTTTCTTGTGGGATTTCTTTATTTTGCAATGACTTATTTACCTTTTCTTCTCTATCTACTGCCATCTTTCGATCTGGTTGCCATGCACTCTGCCCCTGCACTTGTCTTCTATTTGCAGTTCTATATGCATTTGTCTTCTTCTTTTTTGTTCTTCGAATCGCTCATAGGTGCAGTCATAGATGCAGTTCTTTTTCTTCGAGTTGTTCATGGATGCTGTAGATGCATTTGAGTTTTTTCTGAACCTTCTAGTTTGTATCCTGTCCTCACTATGAACTGCTATTTTTTCCTTTGAGTCACTCGTATATGAAGTTGTAAATACATTTGGATTATCAATATCTGTTGTCTTTGCTTTTTAATTCTCCATTCTTATGAATGCTGGAGTAAATTACATACTGTGCCTTGACAAATATGGATTCTGTTTCGATGATTCGATCTGAAAGTTCTCAGCCAGATACTTTTACTATATTTTCATTAGATTCTTTAACAAACTGCAGATTATGGTTTGGATCTAGATCCTTATTACTTTATTATAATTGTTCTAGTTATTATTGCTTGGATCTAGGAAAACTGAATAGATGGTTTGATCTACTCATCCTGTTCTTAAAAAACCCATCTTATAACATGATCTTATAAGTCCAATGTTGATTTGAAGTCACTAATATAATTTCAACTAGTAATGGTCTATGGTTGGTCTTAAAACTTAGTTATAGAGGTGCTTCAGTGCAATATTTTTTTTGCAATGTTTAATTTTCTAATTCAATAGGATATCACTCTTGAGTGTCTATGTTAGGCTAATTTTTCCTACATATCTCATAAATTATTAATAATCCCTACATATCTAAAGCCAAGAATGTTTAATGAAATAGGATCGTTCAATGGTAAAACAATAAAAGACAAAAGCAACCATATTGTAAAGTTTCGTCTTCAAATTATAGCAAATAATTTAATAAAATTTGGTTGTGATATATATTTAATTGTTTTATAACTCACATAGATTTTGATTTGTATTGTGACCTCTATTTGTGGTTCAAATTATTAACAAATGTGTAATGAACAATACGTAGGTGTAATCAGGTCTGTCAGCCAAGCACTGTATCATAGGAAACTGTTGGAGCACTGTACCAGTATGGAGGCATCTGTACCATAAAAAAAAGGCTATTGTAGATGCAGAGAGTTGACGTGACTGGTGGAAGGCATCCGATGTTTGAGGCCTTTTATCACTAATTTTTTTAGGCAAATGGTACTGTACTCGATAGGTAGCAAGTTGTAAATCTGATGTACTACATGTATTACTCCCTCTATCCATTTAATAATGCAACTATGAGAAACGCGCTCATTAAAGTAACTTAACTTTGACTAAGTTTATAGTAAATAATATTAATATTTTTATTTTAAATTAATTTTTTTATAAAAGTTTATTTCATAACTAATTTAATGGTACTTATTCTATATCTTGAATATTAGTATTTATTTATATAAATTTAGTTAAAGTTTAAACGATTGAATTTCTTGAAAAGCGAGAATTACATGATCAAATGGACAGAGGAAGTAGTATTTTTCATGACATGAAATAGTATTGTTAAAAAAGAAAGCCTTATTGATCTTTACCAATTAAATGACTCATTAGTGCTAAATTACTGCTATGAGCCATACTATTTGTGGTTCAAATTATTTTAATGGATATGTTACGAAGAACAGGTGTCTACACTCTACAGCTTCCAGTTATGCAAGTGGTGTAGGAACACTATATCCTGGCAAGAATGCTTATATAAAAATGTACTCCAAGTGTTGTTTTTCGAGAAATTAAACTTTTTAAAGTTTGACCTAAATTTATACAAAACTCCAAGTGTCGTTTTTCGAGAAATTAAACTTTTTGAATTTTGACCAAATTTATACAAAAGTGCACTAACGTTTTTTATGTATGATAATCTAATTAAGCATAGAGTATACTTTTATAATAAATTTATTTAGAGATGAAAAAACTTGATGCTAGTATTTTCTTTGTTTTCAGTTAAATTTTAAAAAATTGACTTAAAAATAAAATGTGCAAGTACATTAGTAGTAAGTACTACTACTCCTTGTTTGCTTTTTTTCTTGGGAGTAGACATTTGCCAAGCGCTGCAGCCCATGTCACGTCAATGACTTGAATGTCACCTTTAGCACTGTATCCACTCTGTATCACCGTAAAAGAAATGCTACTACTACTCATGCCTGTACCTTCTCATATATCGGATGGCAACGCATCACTCCACCACCTATTTAGCTCAAGTAGTATGCAAATAATCCCTTGTTTTAAAAAAATATCATTTTAGAATTTTTAGAACAAGTTATTTGATCATCTATCTTATTTAAAAAATATTTAAAAATATATTTATCTTGTATGATTTATTTTATCATTAAATATATGTTAATAATAATTTATTTACTTTATAATTTGTATAATTTTTTTGAATAATACGAGTGATCAAACATGATATCTTAAAAAGTAGTATGTAAATATACTAGTACTTGCATTCTTTTTCGGATGGATGGTGTGCTCGACGCATATCAAATTTGACCAAATATATATATTAAAATAATAATATTTATAGTACCAACTAAAAAGTCGTGCGTTTGTTAGAAAAGCGTGATTTCAGTTGATGTTGATTTGTTGTGAGTAAAAAAATACCTGTTTTATATCGAAAAAAAGCTAAAAGAAAACAAACGAACAGGGTCACAGGGAGCAGGTATCATTACATTGTCTATTAGTTAAAAGATACGTCTTGCAATTTACACAAAATCATATCCGGAAGAGAGTGAGTAGAGTGAGTATGGGACTAAAATTTAAACGTGCAATTATTCTGGGAGAGTACCACACTCTTGAGGGGATAGCGATATAATTAAATTATTTATATTTATGACTTTAGATAAACATACTATTATGACTTGAGGGGAGTACCAAGGTGGTGTGTGTGGAATGTACTCAACAGTGTAGAGTGGCAAGTCGAGTAATAAACAATATGAATATTTGTATAAGCATCTCTAATTCAGTGTACCGTTGAGCAAATATAAGGTGGTGATGTCAGTGTACCAATGACCGTAGAAAGCTTGAATCAAGACATCTTCTCCCCTAAAATTGCTTCGATCTCAAACAATTTAACATTGATATCTATGGCCAAAGTTTAACTATATTTTCAAAAAAAAAACTAATACTAGCATTGATATCTTAAATATGTTTGCTTCAAAAATAACCAGAAAAATAAATATATCCGCTATTAGCATGCCTTCATTTGAGCTAAATAAAGGTACACGAACAGTAAGCGTTAAAGTCATGATGCATTGGTGTAGCATCAAAACTTACTCTGTTTTTATGATACTCACTGGCTCCATTTATCTTAAAATAAATGTACATCTCACGTTACAAGGAATCAAGCATCGTTCACATGTTCAACTACTTTTTTAAAAAAATATATTTTTTAATATTGGTATCCTTAAATATGTTTTTTTATACAAATAGTCAAATAATAAATATATCTGCTGCTAGTACCCATGTACTTAAGCGAAATAAAGATATAGAAATGGTAACTATTGGTTCAATACATGATGCATGGCCATAAAATCAAAACCTACTCTCTTTTTGTTGTACTCGAAAAAACACTTACTCCCTTCTTCCTAAAATAAGTACACATCTCGTATTTTAAGGAGTCAAAAACCATTCACATGTTTAATTATATTTTTCTAAAAAAATATTAACATTGATATCTTTACATACAATTATGCATGTACTTAAGCTAAAAATTAGTACATAAACGTTAATCATTGGCAAAGACATGATGTGTCACCACATAATCAAAATATGCCAGCTTTCTTCATGAAATAAGTGCACATTTCGCATAATGAGGAGTAAAGAAGACATATTTAACTAGATCTTTTAAAAATAACATTAACATTAGTATCTTTTAATATGTTTACTTTAAAAAATAGCCAAATAATAAATATATCTAGTACTAGTACGCATGTACTTGAGCTTAAATATAGGAACGGTACAGATTGGTACAAGAAATGATACGTGGCCATAAAATACAATCTGATATGTTTTTGTCATACTAAGAAAACGTTTACTTCATCTGTTCTGAAATAAATGCACATCTAGCATTTTGAGGAGTCAAACAACATTAACAAGTTTAAGTATATTTTTAAAAAATAATATTAATATTGGTATCTTTAAATACGTTTGCTTTAAAAAATAGATAAACTGCTATTAGCATGTCTGTACTTGAGTAAAAAAGGTAAAAAATAGTAATAATTGGTAAAGACATGATGTGTCACCATGTAATCAATATATACCTCCTTGTGCACATCTCGGATAATGAGAAGTAATAAGACATATTTAAATAGATTTTTTTAAAATAATATTAGCATTAATATTTTTTAATATGTTTACTTTGAAAATAGCCAAATAATAAATATATCTGTTACTAGTACGAATGTACTTGATCTTAGATATAGAAACAATACAGATTGATACAAGACATGATGCGTGACCATAGAATTATAACCTGATATGTTTCTGTCATACTAAAAAGATATTTACTCCGCCTGTTCTTAAACAAATGCACATCTAGCATTTTGAGGAGTCAAACATCATTCAAAATTTGACTAGATTTTGTAAAAATGATATCATTATTTGTATGTTTAAATGTATTTACTTTTAAAAAATAGCTAAACAATGAATATATATGCTACTGCTATTAGTAGGCATGTACTTGAGTTTTAAAAGTAATATGAATGGTAACCAATGGTACAGGAAATATACTTGAGCTATAAGTACTGTACTACTAGTATTTTTTAGGCAAATGGTAGCACTTGAGCTATTTGAATCAGATGTACTACTATGTATTAGTATTTTTCTTTATATGATTCTGCAGTACTCGTTTTTTTTCTAACATGTTATAGTTCAGCTTCAAAAGGAGCAGTACTCGTTTGCTTTTTTTTTCAGCACGTGAAGCAGCCAAAAAAAGACTGCAGCCCATGCCACATCAACCAACTAGTAATCATCACAGCACCTGTCAAAAACAGTATTACAACTTTACTGTACCACTCTCTCCCATCATAGCCCTTACCCGTACCAAACGTACACCACGACACGCCACACCCACCTACCCAGACCCGGTTCTTGCAAATCGATACCATTACTCCCTCCGTCTGTCTTATTCAAAAATTTTGTATAAAATACAAAATTAATAAATAATTATTAAAGTATCTCTAATGATATAACAAATCATAAAAAATAAATAATATTTATACAAAATTTTCAAATAAGACGAATGGTCAAACATAATGTTAGAAAAGTCTAAAACGACAGTTTTTCTGGAACGGAGGGATTAGACATCACTCCACTAGCTCTACTTGCCCCGCGTACAGCTATTTAATAATTTAATAATTTTAAAAATATTGAATGATCAATACTACTGTGTTTATAGTAATTTTCTAAAATAATTTTCTAAATACTTGAGTCTTTAGAAACGAGAACATCACTTATTTAGAGACGGAATGAGTTTCTTGACCATGACAATAAGTGCACGTTTACTCCATCTGTTTTAAAATAAGTGCACATCAAGCATTTTAAGGTGTCAAAAATCACAAGTTTAACTATATTTTTAAGAAAGTAATACTAATATTGATATCTTTAAATATGTTTGCTTTAAAATAGTCAAACAATAAATATATCTGCTCTTAGCACGCCTATACTTGAACTAAATAAAGGTACACGAACGGTAAGCATTAGTCATGATGTATTGTCGTAGCATCAGAAGTCTCCTCTCATAATCCAAAAAATACTTGCTCCTTCCGTCTTAAAATAAATAAACATCTCACATTTAGAGAAGTCAAACTACATTCAGAAGTTCAACTACTTAACATTGGTATCTTTAAATATGTTTAATGTACAAATAGTAGTTACTGTGGAGTAACTACTATTTGTATATTGTTGATGTACTTGTTTAAGTACATCCACACACTCTACACATTCTACACTGTTGATGTATTTGTTACTGTGGAGTAAAGTTTTTTTATAATATACTGTTATTTAGTTAAAGATATATACAAACACAAAATACAAATGTATATATGTTTCATCATGTTTAGAGTTGCATATAAAGTCTGAGGAAAAAGCATTAATTTGACATTGAATTTGTGGTTAAAGTCACGTGAAATTATGTTATGTACCGGTTATTATATTAATTATGAATACTGCATTTTTTAGAGTTAAACATCATTCACAAGTTTAACTAGATTTTATAAAAAAATAATATTAATATTTATATTATTATATATTTTAACTTAAAATAATCAAACAATAAATATATTTGCTGCTAGTACACATGTATTTGAGCTAAATAAAGGTACATGAACTATGACCATTGGTCCAGAACATGATGCATGTCCATAGAATTAAAACATGCTCTGTTTTTATCATACTCATTTACTTTTATTGTTCTAAAATAAGTGTAAATCTCATAAGATACTAATTATTATAGATATTAATATTTATTTTATATATATTTGGATAAAGGGTAAGGGTTTTTGATTTGTTGAAAAATGAGAATGATACCTGTTTTGAAAAGGAATGGAAAACGACGTGAATACATGACCCGAACATGATATGACAACAGTGTGTAGGGCTATGTCGTGTAGTGGTGCTCTGCGCCACAGTGGGTCGTGCTTTGCCACAGTAGGTCGTGCTCTGCCACATGATACGCGTGCAACACAATATGACAATAGCTGATAATTGTAGAGTCAGATATTACTAGTGTGTGTTTAGCATGTACTCCTGTTACCTCCATCCAAATAAATATACAATTCTCATTTCTCAAGGATTTAATCATTAGAAACTTTTACTAAAATTATATAAATACATACGAACTTTTATGAGATAAAATAAGTATTATTAAATTAGTTATTAAATATATTTTCATAATAAATTTATTTCGAGATATAAATGCTAATATTTTTGCTATAAATTTGGTCAAAGTTGACATAGCTTGATCAACACGCTTCTCATAGTTATATAATCAAGTAAACGGAGGGAGCAGGAGCATGGAGTAACCCCGTTTATACATCTACAAATTTCAAAAGTTTTTAAAAAGTTGAGAGACGAATTTTATGGAGCTTGGAGCTACTGTATCTGCCTGTATCTGCCACTGGATTGCAGAGAGCACTGTGCTGCCTGACAACCCATACCAGCTTTGTTCAGGCCTTGGTCACACCAAAATTAATTTTTTTATAATGTGATTACCGATTCGGACAAAGGCCCACCACCACTGTTGGATTTTGGAACTGTATGAAGTCCTAATGCTACTCTCTATAAAAATAAATGTAATTCTTTGACTTCGGTATTTTTCTTTGATCGTTCATAAATTAAATAAATTATTATAAAAATATCTCTAATAATAAAATAAGTCGTAACAAAATAAATAATATTTATTAATTATTTTTGAAAAAGACAGATGATCAAATAGAAATTATAGAAATCAAAGAATTGTGTTGTGTTTATTTGTGGACAGAGGGAGTATTATTTTCGTGCAGGTTCCATACTTGAGCCTGAACAGCGCAAGGTCAGTACTACTACTGGCGGTCAGTACTGGCAAAGGCACACCAGTTTTTGCCATGTCCACGCAAAGGCACACCAGTTTTTGCCATGTCCACGCTTCATGCTTCAAAACATGATCTGTACACAGACACGCTCCTGCACCCAAGTTCCTGTTGCCGATATGTGTTAGATGGAATTCTATATGTAAAAACAATGATGGAATTCTCTATGTAAAAACAATAATATCCAACCATATTGATATGTTTGCTGCTGTTGTGTACTCTATCCGAAACAGTAGCATATTTTATTGTGTTCCCTCAGAAAAAAAAAGCGTCATTTTTTCAAATATTAGAAGTATTTTAATCTTGATTTGTTTATTTTTATATTTTCACAAATTTTTTGAATAAGACGAATGGACGAACGTCGATTTCAAAAAGTCAAAAATGACATTTATTTTGAGACAGAGTGAGTATATTGAAAAAAGTCGAAGATGACGTTTAGGAAAATGGCATTGTCTTCAACGTACGACTTTAACTTCATACTTTTATAAAAATATTTATTGAAAAGTGATAAATATATATTTTTATAAAATATATTTGAGGACAAGTCTATTTATATAATTTTCATATTTTTAAATTCAACAATTTAAAAGTTATCTATGATTTATATTTTCAATGTTTAACTAAGATTTTTTCAAAACACTATTTTTTCTATACAAGAGGGAGTACTAGTAGTACTAAGTAGGAGTACTACTCTCCACTAGGTGGCTGGGCGGTGGTGGCAGATACACCTGCTTTACTGGCGACATGACATCAGCCATTACTACATTTTGAACTTTCTAGTAGGAAATTTTTATTAGTAGGATAGGTTAGGGGCAGCTATGGGCTACCCATTTTTATTGCTCAATCTATCCTAAAATAAATATTATTCTCACTTTTAAGAAGTCAAAATTTATAAAAATATTAATATCTGTAGTATATAATTGACATCATTAGATAGATAGATCGTTAAATATATTTTTATAATAAATTTATTTAGAGATACGAATATTACACATATTTTCTATAAATTCAGTTAAAGTTATAAAAGTTTAACATGCATACATCCTATAGAGACATTAATTTTGGGACGGAAGTTCGTAGTACATGTTCACTTCGTGAGCTCATTATTAAATTATTTTTAAACAAACCACACAAGTATGTCATGTTAATTTTGTATGGTTTTAATCACAAATTCATTGTCAAATTCTAATTTTTTTCCTTCATGCTTTATATGCAACTCCAAGCACGAAGAAACAATATATACGTACTCTCTCCGTATTGGTAAAAGATGACGTTTAGAACAACAACACGGTCTTCAACGCATGACTTTAACTTCATATTTCTATAAAAATATTTATTGAAAAGTGATATATGTATACTTTTATGAAAATATATTTGAAGACAAATCTATCTATATATGTTTCATATTTTCAAACTTAACCATTTAAAATTTATTTATGATTTATATTCTCAATGTTTGACCAAGATCTTTTCCAAAACGTCATCTTTTACCAATATAGAGGGAGTATGTATTTATGTTTGTATAGGTGCTTAACTAAATACACTATTATAGTAAATAATAGTACATTATGAAACAACTTCAATCCACAGTGAAGAGCACATCATAGGTATGTTAGTGTACCACTTCCCTAAAAAATCCAAAAAAAACATGTATACAATGGATATATGTTCAATGTTAGTTTCATGTGTCAAAATCTAAACATGATGACACAATATGTTTGTATATGTTCTTAATTGAATACACTATTATAATAAATACTAGTATATTACTAAAATAAAATTCACTCTACAATAACAAGTATATTTTAGGTATGGTAGGGTACCAGTTTCCTAAAAATTACAAAAAAAAACATGTGAAAAGCGTGTGAAAGATTTAATTTGTAGATTTAGGGGGGTTTTAGATTGAGGGCATAAAAACTTTACGTGTCACATCGGATATTTCATATGATTTGGAAGGATTTTTTGAATAGTAATTAAAAGACTAATTACATTGCTTGTTTGTAAACCACGTGACAACAACCTAATTAGCCATAATTAGCAAATTTCTACTATATCACAACATTCAGTTTGTTCTTTTGGCTGAAAATAAGCCACTGATTTCGGCTCATACTGATTTGTTGTGAGAGAAAAATACTATTTCGTGATTGAAAATAAGCACTGATTGGTCAAAAGAACAAGCTTATTGTTAAATTATGGACTAATTAGGTTTAAAATCTGTGTCTGACACTTTACACTCAGTTTATGTTATTAGTTATTTTTTTATCATATTTAATGTTTTATACATATGTCTAAACATTTAATTTGATAGGTGTAAAAATATTGCGGTGAGAAAACAAAATGTGTTAGAAAGTAACAATATACTTAGAAAAGCGTGTGTATATATTTAAAATTTTACCTTGAAAATAAATAAAAAATATTAGTGGAATAATATGTGTTGCAAAGCGTGAGAGAAATAATAATATAGTACTTAGAAAAAAGATGTACAGGAGCAAGAAGTATGGCCCGTGCTGATATGAGTGTTGGTGCTGGGGACCCTCGCTTAGGGAGAACGAGGACGCCTCCACTCAACACGATAAATCAAACTCACTGGATGGTGGGTATCAGAATATCATCATTTGCACACAGCAATTATCTCAGTAAATAAATGAAACATCCTCGATTTTCCACGATGGTAAAATCCACAGAATGAGATATAATGTGATAAAACCAAAGATTGATCTTATCGCATTATCATATATCAGTTGATATAAAAGTCATACATCGAGATTACTTACAAAATATTACATCAACTGAGGGGACACCTATTACAGGGTTAATCTAGCGGAAGCATATCTAGTCGTCATCAGAGTTGGCGGAATATGTCATCGAGTGAAGGCTCCTCCTTCACGGGTACCATCAAAGTTATTCTTGGCGCAGCATAGTCTTCATCTCCTGAACTAAACTTGAGCGTAGGCACGAGACCTTCTAATGCTTCTTATCTCAATATCTCTGTTAGTCAGGTAATCTGCACACTGTCAGATATGTGCAGGCCATGGTCAGCACCGATGAGCTTTAGTGGAAAAGAGAAACAGAGGATCTGGCGATCCTAATATTTGGCTGTGGTTTGCATCCTAAGCGCATGCAAGGTAGTATCAAGTAATAATATCATAATAGTTTATCAAGTTTTAACCCCTGTCACACCATCCATTAGTCTATCCCATTTCCATTATCCCACCCATACACCACCTCACACACACACCTCACGCTCAGTTGACAGGCCCAACTCCCTCTAGGGTCCTGCCTCAACGGCACACTGTCGCATCGAGCACACTGCCGGACAATCATCAACCAGGGGAAGAAAAGAATATCGCTCTCTACACTAGACAGAGCTTCACATGAAAGGTCCATAGCCGACGAATCGGCATATGTATCGATCGATCAACCATAACACTCTGCAGAGGTTTTACCACTCACAAGATTAGCCATCATCGATGCTGTACAATCACCTAGACAGAATTCCGGGTGCTTGCTTGCCTAGGTTGATGCCACCCTACCACTCAGCCCTGGGTAACTTCGGCCCTACGCCGAAACGCTGAGACTGGGAGACGCAGTACTGGACCCAATCAGTGGTACAGTGCATCTAGAACGGTGCGGGAACTTCCTGCATCCGCCACCGCCCACCCTATCACCTTACAACCTAGCAGTAGTGGCATCGCCCTACCAAGTAGTCCAGCCGTCTCCCGCCCATCAGAAGCGAGTGAGCAGTAAGGGATTCCCATGAACCTGGGCTAGTCCTTCCTAGGTTTGACCAAGCAGGCATCTTCTCTTAGGGGATACTCTCCCCGTGCCACCATGGCACCTCCATTCACGGGACTTCAATGCACATCCCGGAACCACCACATAAGTCATTACCCGCCACAGGTATCTCTCGAGGGAATGCCCAGATGCAACTCCCGGCAAGACTTGCTTACACAGCTCATCGTGTATCCCACTTGGTCGACTCGACCCTCACCACACACCCAAGACACACGCAGCACACTCACATACCACTAGTCTGGCATCCCAAGCCAAACCATTCCCAGGGGTTCACCACCAGCATCACATCATAGATACAATGCGAGTGAAGTTAATAGATAAATATAGTGATGTAACATGCAAGCAAACAGGTAGATAGAAATATGTATAAAAGAGCGTGAGCGCGAAGCCGGGTGGTATAGTAGAGTGGTTGCAAGCGGGGTAGTAACGGCTTAGGTAGTAACATGCATCATATACTAGCAAAGGAGTAAATATAAAGCGCTAGCAATTCTAAATTTGCAATGTCTAATAGGATTCTCTAAAAGGAGGTGCTGCCATGACACCTGCGTTGTCGAGGAAGTAGTGGTATGAGCACTTCTCAGTTAGTGTAGTCGTTCTGCTGGATCACCTTCTCCAGGGTGACTCCATTCTGCGGGTCCTTGCGCCGTCCACGTTCTCTTCCAGCGGGTCTCGATCCGATCGTCGCTAATCCAGAAACGGCTACTCCGCGAAGCAATACTAGGCAATAAAACACCCAATTCACCAAAGACGACAGGATGCGGGGAGACCCATTAACAGCAAAGAAATAATAAAAGGTACACGGCTTAGCCCTCTCGGCGTATGTCCGATTTCATCAGGCCAAAGAAACAAGAGTGGTGGTTTGCTAAGCACAAGCATAAGTCACAGCCAAGCCAATATGGCTTTATAATAAATGGTTTTAGGCCAAAGCTTGTCCATAGCAAACGCCACGGCACACGATCTTCCGACCCGAACGCTATGGAGGAGACGGGGGTCGGAGGACGAGCCAAGCAAGAGGGGAACGAGGGATTTATTGACAAGAAATGTTGCACTGAGAAAGAGTGAGTGTTTAATCCACTTGTAGGGCACCAAGGCTGTGATTCAAACGGGTACAATCATACAAGCGTTTAAACACCAAGAATCAAAAGAGAGAGAGAAGTTAGCTAGGCATATCCATATTATATTCTCAGTCACATCTTCGGTGAAGATGGTTTTAAGCGGTCGACCGAGTCGACCTACATAGGTCTGAGATCTTAATAGAGACCATAGCTTCGCTAACAAAAGAAGTCAGTCCGGTCTTTGATCCAGTCACTGTGAGTAAGACGGGATCGAACAAAGCGGGCTAAACGAACAGAGAGCGAGAAGCATAAAACAGTAGTGGTCTACTCTTTCCAACGCACACGCCACGGAATAGACGGGGCGTCAGAAGAGAGCGACATGTAAAAGACGCAAGTGCGCAAGCCACTCGTAGGGTACCACGACCTGGGTGCACTGGCACTAAGTCATTACTCGGATCCATAGCGGTGCGGTTGTCACCGCAAGAATCAGACGAATGCGGCGGTCGAGCAGAGTACGAGCATACGAGGGTCGGTGCACGAAAAGTCAGCGAGAGATAGCGTGAGGGCAGGTTACACTCGGTGTTACGGTCATGGCGGAACAGATCCCGCGATCGCAACGTCCGAACGAGATACGATCACACAGCCGGCTCGAAGGCATGGCACACAGACAAACAACATGACAACCAGCAATAAGAACCAATGACATGACTCAAAAGACTCATTATAAGACTGCGGAGTAGCACAATTCCATAGCATTATGATAGATGGATCCTGTATTACAGATTTTAGATACAGACAGATCATGAGGACAGGGTACAACAGATATATGAACAGACATATCGTAAGGATAGGTTACAGTATGATGGATAGATATACAAGTAGTAAGAGCAGGGGTCCAATAGTCCGAACGTCAGTATATCACTTTGGCTTCCCAACCGTCCAACATTATCTATGGGGCCTCCCGAGGTGGCAACGGGGCTATGGCACAAGGTCGGACAGGGCCATTGTTAAAGGAAAGTGACGAGGCTTGCTTCTACACGTCCTGGCTCCACTGGGCCAACTGCTGGTACCTTCTGGCCTGCTATGGCTTGCTACGGCTAGTCGTGGCCGGCTGCTGGCTGGTCGTGGCCTACTGCTGGCTGGTCATGGCTGGCTGTGGCCTGCTGCTGGCTGGTCACGCCTGGCCACGGCTGGCCGGGCGGGGCTGGTGACTGGCCGAACTGAGGCTGTGGCTGGTCGGAGGTGGCGTCAAGTGGCCGGGTTCCAACGGTGTGCACGGTAGCTAAGGTGAAGCTTGGACGGGGCGTCGGTGCGCGTCGGGGCAATCAGGCAAGACTTCCAGAGATCTTCTCCTTTGTTGATCGACGTCCTTCGTGTCCTTCGGTGACATGAGTAGAGTGGCAACGGTCTCAATGTCCAAGGCACAAGGTAAATCCGGAACGGGATCACGGTGGTGGTTTGGGTAGTCCTCGGCCACGCCGACGTTCTTGGAACGCCGGTGGTTCGATTTGGCTAACAAGGTCTCGTGTCGTGCAGTGCGAGTGTCCTGAGCCGGGAGGGGCTCGGCCTACGCGTCCCTAAGGTGGGACTGCCATGGCTCATGTGGCGGGTCCGGTCACGGTGGCGGTGCTCACCATGAGGAAGAAAGTTGTGGCTCACCGTGGGTTTCGAAGGTGTAGGATATTGTTGCCGTGCAGGGTGATCGCCGTGTCGTGCCGTGCCGATCTGCAACGGTGGCACCGGCGGGATCGTGAACGAGGTCGTTGGTTGGAGCAGTCGGTGGAGTAGCGGATGGTCGGGGCTCCGGAGGACAACTTGGCATGGTGATGGCCTCCCTGCAGGGTGTAGAACACGGCACGAAGGCCAGACATCAGGAACATGCAACGGTATGCTCACTGCTGGAAGGAAAAGAGAGGGTCTGGGTGCGATAATGGCTCACCGGTGACGAGGATGGTGTTCTGGTGCGGTGGTATTGCATCGGGAAGGCTCTGTCCGCTGGTGGCCATCTCTGGCTCGTTGTGGCCTGGTGTGGCTTGCCACTGGCCAGCTTTGGCCAGTCGGGGACTGCTGCAGCCGGCCAGCGGCGGCTGTAGTCGTCGGGGCGAGTTGCTGGCGGCCAGGCATAGGCAGGACGAAGGCAGAGCAGTGGGTTCGGCGTCGGGGTTGGAGCCGCTGCTGCGGTGTAGCCAGCTCGTTGCTGGTGGCGCGGCAAAGTGGGTCGTCGGGACCGGGGAGGCAGATGACGATGACGCGGCTGCTGCGTGGCCGCGGCGCGGTGGGGGTGGTTTGGCGGCCGTGCTCGAGCTCTGGATGGCGACTCTGTCCAGTGGTGGCCACGGTCGACGAGGCGAGCTAGTGATGCCGGCCAGGGTGCACGCGGAGGCGGACGCAGGGTGCGACCGTGGTTAGGTGGCCGGCCAGGCAGCAGGTCACGCAGCTGCGCCTGGCCGTGCTTGGCAAAGGAGTCCAGCGCGGCGGTGGCAGCGACGGTGGTGCTGAGGAGTTTGGTGGAGACGGACGTGCCCACGGAGGCGCAGTGGTGGAGGTGCGAGCGACGACGGCGGCTTGGCTTGGTGGCTGCGCGTGCGTGGTTGCTCGTGGCCATGGCGAGCTTGCTGCCGCGGCCAGCAGTGGTGGCGGCCATGGCCGAGGCCACACCAGCCGGCAGTGGCTGCGACCTTGGCGGGCTGAGGGTGTGCAGAGGAAGGAAGGAAGGTGGCGGCGGCGAAGTGGTGCTGTGTGCTGGTGGTGATGGCACGCTGGGCCGAAGTGAGGCGGCAGTCGTGGTGTGTGTGCTGTCGCGAGCAGCAGATGAGCGGAGCAAAGCGGCGGCGGGAGCAGGGATAGAAGATGAACAGGGCGATTGCGGCTTCTTATATGCGCTCGGCTAGGGTTCAAAGTGGCGTTCGACGGCGTCGATCCTTGGATTCCGTACTTGTGGACACATGGAGGGCATCGGTGGCACGAACGTCGAGGTAGGAAGGGGGGCGTGCGGCGCGTTCGCGCCTGAGCGCTGGTGGCGGCGACCTGGGAAGGGAGAGGGCGCCTAGGGTTCAGGGGGAGGTGCGGCTGGCTGGGCCAAGTGGGCCGCACGCAGGTGGGTGCGCGCTGGGCCGAGGGGTACTGCTGCCTGCTGGGCTGCGAACTGCGCCGCGTGGTGGGAGGGAAAGGAGAGGGGGAAAGAGGGACGGGCCGGCTGGGGTTTCGACCCAAGAGGAAGGAAGGGAATTTTTCCATTTAGATTGCAAGGATTTTGAGGTGAGAATTGAAAGGGAAATTGAGATGAATTCTTTTGATAGATTCGATGGGAGATCGAAAAGAATACAAGAAGATTGAAAGTAGACTCAGGGGAAATCGCTAAGAATTGTGCTCTCCGACACGAAAACCCTACACCGACTATGGAGCTCTGATAAAATCCTACAAGCAATTCTATATGTATGCAACGGTTGTTAGTGCGTTAGTCGTGGTTAAGCTAAGAAACTACATGTTGCACACATTTGCATGAATTTTTTTAAAAAACTCGAATTTTTGGTTGTCGGAAAACCCGGGTTGTTACAATAAATGACTTCCACCTACCTTGTCACCGTAGTTACATCATTATTTAGAGGCTGCAGTTATGGCCCCTAAACTAATTACATGAGAATCCCTTTGGGGGCGAGAGATATTCTTAGGATATCCTTCTACTTCATTGCTTCAAGGGCACTCGGGTAACTTCTTCACCTCGACTCAACTGCCCACTCGCTTGTCGTGTAGTGACTCCCGGGGTCTTCGTCTCGCAGCCTTTGGGGGCGCGAGGGTGGCGCGCCGCTTCTGATCTCCGGCGCTCCTTCTCCGTCATTCCATGACCTTCGCCCGTCTTAGAGGAATCTTCGCTCCTTTGGCGAAGGTGTCGTCTGGCCACGGCCTTCAGCCGAAGGCTCCTTGTGCCACCGGAGCGCACGGCGAAAGCTCTGCTTGTCTTGGTGCGTTCTTCCCCCTCCTTTCGTTCGAGACAGCAAGCGAAGGTTCCCCCTGCCTTCCGCCTCGAGGCCTCCTCCGCTCCGAAGGTCACCTGCATGTCAGATAGCGAAAATTCCGGGGTCGAGGGTGACGCGGTCGACCGAGCCTTCGCCCCCTCCCCTCCCCGTTACAACAATGAATGGTATAATTGACTCACACGTCTACCAATAATATAAATGGTCTGTTCGGCTAGCTGGATTGAACGACTGATTTATTGTGAGAGAAAAATACTATTTTGTGATGGTCTGAAAGTTAAAACTAGCTCAAGCGAACGGACTTAAAAAAAAGAAATAAATAAAATAAAAAACTGTAACAAAAATTTATTTGAAACAACGAATGAAGGAAACAGTCCATGTCCAGGAGAAGGCCGGCGCCGCCCTGCGGTTGTGCTCACTCCCGGCCGAACAGACTACTCCGGCGCCGGCGCCGCCCTACGCCAGGTGCCCACCCCCTTGTCTTCCCTTCCTCCCTGTTGTGCGACAACCGAGCATCTGGCCTTCCACGTTTCCGGTGGGTGGCAGTGGCAGCTCCGTGGGACGCGGCTGGCGTTCGGCGGTGGGGACGGCGGGGCGCACGTCAGGCGGAGATGCTCTTGGCCGGCGGCTAGGACAGCCGGAGGTGGCAAGGGCCGGCGGCCTGGACCGCGGAGCAGCGACCTGTGGCCAGGCATCAGGCAAGGCAACCTACGATAGCAAAGGTGAAAACTGAGGATTCAGCACTGTAGAGTTGTTGATTTGTGATTTACAGCATGATTGCTATTTGCTCTTTATTTTTAGCAGTTAATTTTCTGCATATATCTTTCGCTTAGATTACTGTTGGTTTGCAAAATGAAGAACGAACAGTAAAGACAAGGAGGTAGACATAGGCTCGACATTACTGCCTACCTTAGCGTTAACAATTTGTGTTTTTAATTACCGGTAATGTGCTACTATGAAATTCTATAGCCAAGTCTGCAGCTGTTGATGCTTGATTTCAATAGTGCTTCGTGGGTGGCGCTGCTTCATTTCGATAGTGCTTGGTGAGTGGCGCTGCTGCAAACAAGCACTACCGATCACAGCTTATATTTTGGATCTTTGGATTGGATTTCCTTTTTTTGTTTGGAATTGGGGGAGTTGGGAATATCCTTAATTCAAATTTCTTTGTGCACACAATTTGTTGTGTCTGCCTTTGCTTGTTATTAGTAAGGATGTAAACGCAGAATATCTACCTCAGTTACCTGCAACCAAAAATCATGTCATCGATGTTCTGTCCAAAGCTGCATGCATAGCTAAGGACCTTTAGTCAGTGTGTCATTGTATCTTCCAATTTCTTAGGGCTTCTGCTTTCCCCACCAAACTTGGAAAAGTACTGATCGAAGACTTCAGATGTTGTTTCTGTAGATGCTTCAAATCAAAGCTAAAGTTGCATATGTAATTGGAACACGCCAAATACTTGGATGGAATTTCTTCATTACACGATGTCAAACCTCTTGTTTCATAAACATGTACTACTGTACTAGCATTGTACATTTCTGGATATATTAGAGCAATTCTACAGTTTCTTTCTGAATCTGTAAGAGGTATTAATATGTCAGCCAAAGTAACTTTTGACAACAAATGTGCTGTCGTCCCAATGGTTCGGATAATCAGATATCATCAGAACAGATGCAGCATCTTTCCGTGATATCTTTAGTTGCTCGGCAGAGGCCTTCTGTACTATGCCACTCTTTTCCATTTTTGGTATAGAGACCATCGCTATGACAGCAGAGAAAACACAGACAGTACTCCATGGCGTTTTCTGTTGTCAGATTTCATTATACTATACAATGTTTCTCTGTTGGCATTGGCACCAGGTTATGCAGTTATTTGCCTTATGTATATGTTCTTTTTGTGCAGATATCAGAAGCAAAAAGGATTAAGAGGGTGGAGTAAGAGGCTAAGAGCTGGAGGCTGTAACTGGTTTCAGGTTTGGTCACGCGGTTCAGGCTTTTGGTTTCAGATTACATTTTGGTATCAACTTGTTTGTGCAATAAGAGAAAGTCACAATGGGTCATTTCTAGAACTTGTGGATAAATTCTGTTCTAGATGATATTTTTTCCATTTATTTTGTTTTTTCATACTTTAGGAAATTTTCATAGGCCTTTATGTGCTAGTTCACCATCGTGCATATAACCTGTGTATAAGAGGTTTCATCTTGCATATGGGATCCTGTGGTACTCACAAAACCTGGTAGCTAATTGCCACATTGCACATCGTGCCGAAGCTGAAGCGGCCTGGAACTCACCTTAAAGCTTGCAAATTTTCTTACTGGGCAGAGCAGCAGTGTGTGGGCTTTTGATAGCCTGGCCTGCTTACATCCTTACTTGTTAGTCCTACAAAGCAGATTTACTTGCTTTCCTGTCATTTAATAGTTTCAGTCTGCATGGTCTTATCTCTTGTATGTTGTACCAGGTGGCATTGTCTTAATGTCTTGTATACTGTATCAGCAGCTTCATCGTCCTGACTACAAAGGGCTTAGTAGCGACAAGCATACATGCTGATCACATTTCCCTTGCTCTTTGTTGTCAACAGATTAATTAATTCAGCACAGCATCCAGCTTGAACCTGCTAGCGATTCCAGTTGCTGCAGAAGGAAGCAAGCAAAGCAAGATGAAGTTCAGAGTCGTGTGCAGGAAGCTGTACGACTATGTGCGGTACGACCTCAAGGAGGTCGCTTTCCCGTCATCACTGCTGGACCCTCCGTACATCAAGAAGCGGGCCAAGCTGACGTGGCATGACCTTTGGTGCATCCTCAAGGAGGCCACCGAGCTGTACAGCGCGTCATGGGTGAGGAACATCGGCCCTGACCTCAGGCCCAACGACTACAAAAGGGAGGCTGAGGACGAGGATGGGCAGTCGTCCAATGCCAGCGCTGGCTCTGGCAGTGACAAGAAGGGGAGGTCGAAAAGTGAGCCCAGCGTGCTGGAGGACCTTGCTGTGGCAGCCAGGGGCGGTGCAGAGACGCTGAAGCCCGCACTGAGGGGGATTTACATGACCCGGGCGTCAAGGTACACTAACGCGATGAGGAATTTTGTGGAGACGTAACCAGGAGGGGCTCAGGGATCAGTTGCAGGACAAGGCTGATGGTGGAGAAGGTGGCAGTAGTCGTCGTCAGCGGCAGGAGTAGGGTTGATGAGGTATCCAAGCCACCACCACCACCACCACCATCATGACATCTTTCTTGGTCGTGTACCTGGATGAGGAACATTGGCCCTGAGAAGAAAGCGGACGAGGGCGAGGGGCAGGAGCAGTCGTCCAATGCCAGCTCCAGCTCTGGCAGTGACAAGAAGGCAGCAACCTACAAAATTCGTCGCTACCTCCCCTATTGGACCAGCAACTGTAGGTTTGTTGTAACGTATGGTCTCTGAGTGCAGTGCAGTCAAACCTTCAGGAAGAGTAAAACTCCACTCCCTAAACATATGAGGTGGTGGTACTGTTTCCAGCTACAAACCTTTTATTTTTATTTTTATTTCTACTAGGTGACTAAATTTGTTCAGGTCTCATCACTAATCTAAACGGGTGTTTGTCTGACCTGCTACCCTACGTGGCAGGCATGCCGAATTACCGATTGATCCAGAGGTATGCGAAGTATTCCATGATTCACCTGTGAAGAATGGTGTTTCATTCTGTTCTGGAGTTTCATCCTTCCAAACGGGTTTCCTTGGTTTAATCGGCTAAACTTGCAGTTACACACATACAAATGACTCCAAGAGTTTATATATTCCTGTTCTTCCAAGAGTTTTTGGCAGCAGAAAAAAGTCTTGTCATAAACAGCATGACCCAGACTGAATTATATCTACATGAGCATTTCCTCACACAACTACGACTCCTAACTGAATTATTCAAATGATTTACAATATCATGAGTACATATCAGCCTTCGCATTACAATTTACAAATCACTAACACGCTCAAAAGTTGTCAGCATAGACATTTTCAGGTTTTTTTTTTTTACTCTATATCTAGGATGCAGAGTTATACCATTGTTTTTATCAAGGTAACACCTACGTCAAAAAGCAGTACCGCCATCATTTTTGTTTATGAAACCTGTGTAGATTAGTGATGACACCTACGTTTGCATTGACTTGCACTAAAACCAGTTTTATCCCAAAACATTATTTTTGTTTTTTTATACTGAAAACTCACGAGGCAGGCCTAGGCCTAGATTCTAGGCCCAAAACCAGTTAGGCTTTTGCAAGCTCGATTCAAACATGGCCCGACTCAGTTTTGCTCAGGTCTAGTGCTAACCACCATATACTCAAGCATCCGGTACACCTCAGGTTTAATTAATTTATCAAGGTTGTTACGTATTGCGACTATATTATGTCAATCATTTTAAGAATTTAGTTTTTGTTGACACAAACCTATTTTACCTGGGTTTTCACACAATTGAAACTCTATTATTTCAAATACTATGCAATTTCTATGCCCCAAAGTTCAAAGAAACAACCTATACCTTTCTAAATAATGATTTTTTTTTTTTGACAAAGTCCTCTCTCCCAAGCTTTGCCCCAAAGTAGGCCGCTGACCCTTCTTTGTCATGTAGGACTAGGAGGTGCCGATAATGTTGCAAAGACTCGTGAGACTATCTCCAACAATGAGAACGCAAATCCAACACCCATTCTATGATTTAGGGCAGGTACAGGAAAAAAAGATGAGCACCCAAAAGTTAGCCTCTCCAACAGGCAACGCAGATGAGAAAGCATCCGCTTCCCAATCCGCCCGTCGCCGCCCCTCGCCTCCTCCCCGAGCCGCCGCACCAGCTTGCCCCGCTCCTCTGTTTCGTCTCCCAGCTCTCTGCCGTGGCTCGTGTCAACGAGCGGCCGCGCCCTGCTTCGCTCTCCTGTGCCAAGCCCAAGCGAGGAGGCCATCACCTGCTTCGTCTTCTCCGCCTCCTCTGCGAGGGCCGGGCGGGTGTACGGCGCCGCCCCTTGCCGCCGTAGAAGATGGTGAGCAGCGCCGCCGCCGGCACTAGTGACGTGGACGCGGGGCCCGCTATCTCCTCGCCCGTCACGTCGACCTCCGCCTTCGTCCTGAGGATGCGGTGACGCCGTCGTCAAGGTTCGTCACCAAGGTGCGGGGCAGGGACCGGGGCGGGTTCTCACTGGAGGAAAGCCTCGACGACCTCGCCAACGAGTTCTTCCAGGAGGCGGAATCCGAGGACGACGAGGAGGAGACCATTGTGCCTGTGCGCAGCCGGTCAGGGCTTCCGGTGCCTACGGCGGCGGTCGACGGAGCTCCACCACGCGGTACACCAGGGAGATGGAGCTCCACCGCCGCCGTGGAGGGGCGCGGCTGCCGGAGAAGACGGGGAAGAAACGAAGGGGAGAGAAAGAGCCCAGAGATTTGCATTCGTAGGAGAGAGGAGACGCTTTTTTGCCTTTCGCTACGCCCGCTATGCAAAGTGCCTGCTCCGTCTGCCTTCTTTGTTGGAGACATTTTCTTGAGACCCAAACAACTGTAGACAGCGCATTTTAGGTTTGCCTTCTCATTTGCTTACTCTATTGGAGTTAGTCTGACGCTCCTGCTGTCTGGCCCTTGCATTGACCGTCAGGTAGTGTCTGCTGTGACGGGGCATTAATGCCGTAGACTGGCGGCGGCGACGTCGTGGTTGAGGGAGGCTTGGACGAAGGAGCTCGGTGTTGCCACGAAGCTTCTGGCGATGGATGCCGGTGGCTTCTGCTCCGCACGTCTCTGGACATTTTTTTTAAGTTGCAGAGAAGAGATAGAGACGAAGAGAAAACAAGGCCAACATTTTTAGGTTCATTCGTCGGCTCTGTACGCTTGAGCTTATCAGCCAGGTATTCAGCAGTATTTTTCTCTCACAGTAATCAGTCAGTCAGCCGTACAATTCAACCAGCCGAACAGAGTGGTCATCGTGCTGACGCTACAGTGGAGTTAATTGCTGCAACAGTGCTACTTCATCTTCATGGGGCTGTATCTATGTATCGTACACTGACTCTGAGACTGATGAGAAGAGAAGACGTATATATCAACTTCCAAGACTACTGGATTGTCTTTTACGCATGCATAGAGTATTAAATAAAGTAGTAGCTGTGCTATGTTTGTATTTTTTACCTGGCTTTCTCGAGACGAATCTTTTTAGTCTACTTAAGCTATGATTTGACACTTATTGGAGAAGATTCTCCGGCTGCTACCGTGACTTTTTGGTCACTTTTTGCCAACTAAATAAGGCCGAAATTGCATTGTCTGAATCTGACTGTGCAATGACACAGCCTGATAAGGAGCATGGAGCAGGTGGCATGTAGTTACTTCATCAACGAAGAGTTCAATTCAGCGCTACTAGTGCCGCTGCTATTTTTGCCGCCGGAAAGGAGGAATTGGGCATGCGCGTGCATAGATTCGCGAGCTATAGTTATCCCTTCGCCGCCGCGCAAACTGCAGCGTGAAACGTTGTGACGACTATCACCGCTCAGCGTAGACCATATGCCGGCCGGCTGCAAAGCCAATAGCAACTGTAGTTGTTAGTGTCAATTTTCAGTTTGCACCATCATCAGACATCAGTCAACAATGAAACTCTGAAATAAAAGCTAAAGGCATCCGGCGGCTTAGCTTGTGTTCTGAAAGGTTGACCACGACGAAAGACAGCTGATTTTATGCAGCATGGCATCAGCGAAACCAACACAATCACCAAGTTTTCTCTATGACAACCACTACTTTCTAGACAGCATCTATCCCCAATTTCAACTGTTTGTGTTCGTCAGTCATAACTGAGACCTGCTGGCTTGAGACCGGGCTAGCTAGCTCCGAACAACCATTATTTGACCATCTCTGCGTTGAAGGATGTATAGCATACTAACACTTTTATTGACGTACTCCCTCTCTGTATATGATTTAGAAGCTGTTTAAAACAACATCACGATCTTCAAACACATGACTTTAGATCATATTTCTAAAAAATTTTATTAAAAAGTGATATATGCATACTTTTATAAAAGTATATTTAAAGTCAAATCTATTTATATAGTTTTATATTTTCAAACTCAACAATTTAAAAATTATTTATAATTTATATTCCCAGTGTTTGACTAAAACCTTGTCTAAAACAATTTTATTTTCCTATATGAAGAGAGTATTTTATTATTTTATTATCGGATCCTCCCATTTCAAAAAAAAAAAAAATCCGGTTCCAAAGAAGTTATCAGATCCTCAGGATTAATACACGCGCACAATACCATGTTCTCAGCTTCACCAAATCCGCAACCGTACCTTTCAGATTAACTTCTACCATGAGCCTTCGTGGTAAAATAAGAAGAATTAGTAGAAGTCGAGAAGAGATGACACCTCATGTGTGTCAGGAACAAAGATATGCCGTTACAGTCATATCAGACATATATTCCCTCCACAACACAAATCCTAGCTAGAAAAAATAGTGATATGATTTGCATCTCTGGGATAATATATATTGTTTGAAATTTTAGACATATATTCCATATAGATCACAACTCACAAGGCCAAAAACTTCTTAGTAAAGATTAGTTTTTTTTATACAATAAAATTAGGTGCAGGATGTCTTATGCTTAATTTCTAAAGCAATCTTATGGTGATTATCCATTTCAAAGTAGGCAAAATTATAAAATAAATAATGGATGGCATATGAAGCAGCCCTCTTTTCTCTAAATGTTGCACTTCAATGATAATATACGAGAAGTTTAGGAACCCGGCCATGGTGCATTTCACTCTTCTCTAAATGTTTCAAACTCTCTTTTACTCTTGTATACATCAATTTTCTGAAAAAGATCATTTTTGCACGACTGTAATATTGCAATTTGAGATATATATTCCATCTTGATCACAAGATAACACACTTCCTAGTGAAAATCGGTCTTTTTGCATAGTATAAAATTATCTATACGATGCCTTATGCTTTCTAAAATAAAAATTATCGGTGATTCTCCACTTCAAACTGGACAAAATTTAAAAGTAAATGGATATATATTGAAAGGGCATGATAGATACTAGCAAATGTCACTGTCTAGCACCAACTCCCTAGGAGCATGACAAATGCATAACCAAACATGCGTAAGTCCTTTTTAGGTAAGGAATTCTATTCCGGCCCCTCCTCTACCTAAGGCATGCAATCAACCATTCAGTATTGCGGTCTTAGCTCATGCAAATTGTTTTTAGCTTATTTTCTGATGGACGGTGAATTTATCATTGTAGCTGCTATGATTGCATGTTATAAAAAACTAACATGTTATTATAAAATTGGCAAAACATATCTCTGAGAACTTTATTCTTGGAACAACATATAATTGTAGATAAAGGGACTGAATGGCTCCATGAACTCGTTGTCAACAATTGAATTGCCTCTTGGTGGCCACTGGCCAAGCTCGCTGCTTCGTGGGGGGCTCCAGCCTCCATGTCATGGTAGCAGATGTCGCAGCGCTGGCGATGATGGGGATGAGGTGAGGGCCACATAATTGTTGAACACCTTCTAGGTGCCCAGCTGCTTCATGTTGATGATGGACTTAGACCTGTGTGACCTTCTCAGACAAGGGAAAATCTCCTTATTTTTGTCCTTTTGGACTCGTCCAATAAAAGATAGAAGATATATGCTGAAATCAATGAAATGTGCCTTGTTGATTGTGCCAAATAGATGGGCAGACATCGATCCTGGGCAAAACAGACAACTACATGAGGAACCAAAATATGGGTATTGTTGTAACTCAACTGATCATTTGCCTATGTCTTGAAATCGAAATTGACTACTGTCTTGCTGTGATGAACTAATGTGCTTGTGTGACTGAGGGTTGTGACTTTGAGAACTCAAGTCATGTCCTTCTGGTTATTTACTGTACTAATTTGTTTGGTTTGTGGTCTACTCTGGCAAGCTATTAAATAATGATTTAGTGTCATTTATTCAAGCTGAACTTGAGGAACCAAACATGGGTATTGCTATAAGTCCGAATTTTGCCTTTGAATGGCTTGCAGTTGTTGTTGGATAATCTTTTGCTTGTGTCTTGTGATCGAAGTTGACTATGGTCTTGCTGTAATGTCTTAATGTGCTTGTGTGATGGAGTGTTGTGACTTTGAGAACTCAAGTCAGGTCCTTTTGCTTATTTACCGTATTAATTTGCTTGGTCTGTGGTCTCCTGGCAAACTGGTAAACAATAGGATTTATTGTCATTTATTCAAGCTGAACTTGAGAAACCAAATATGGTATTGCTGTAAGTCAACAGAGCTGCTGAATTTTGCTTTTACGGGGCTAGTAGCTGTTGTTGGTTGATGTTTTGCTTTTCTTGTGATAAAAATTGACTACGGTTGCTGTGATGACTTAATGTGCTTGTCTGACTAAGTCTTGTGACTTTGAGTTTCAGAACTCAATTGAGGTTCTTCTGCTTACTTTGGTATACTGATTTGCCTTGTCTGTGCTATAATGAGAATTTTATTTGGTACATTTATTATTGACTTTTGTACTCTACCTTAATAATGATATGATGAGTATGAAGACCTCACTCAAGCTGCCCATTTGGTGGATTTTCGGTGGAGTTGTTATGGTTATTTGTGTTGTGCTTGCCGTTGGGACACTCTACAACATCGCAGGGGGCAGAAGTTACGTCAAGGCGGAGATGAGCAGAGTGGCGAAGACCGTGTTTCTTACTATTGCTAACGATGCCGAGGTTAGTGCTAAGTTAGATGAGTTGGTTACCGGGAGAATTGATACCACTTTTGCGTACATATCCTCTGGGGCCACATGTACAAGTTGTTATTTGGGAAGTGAGTCCGCGTTGAGCTTCCAGAGAAGGTGTGTTGGCAAATTACGTCAACCACCGATTCTCATGGGTTTTTAAATAGACATATCAACATGTAATAAAATTGATTCTTGAAGATTGCTCTCATTTGTTATGGATCTTATTTGTGATCAACTGAGTATAGATGCCTATATATGTGTATCTTCTATGTTTCTCTATTTCAATTATGTTTTATAGCCTATACTTCCTTTATATCTTACTCTTAATTGTTTTAAGTAAGCGTAAAAGTTTTTTTTTTCTATTTTGTGGATTTATTTTTGGTTTGAATCTTTTTGAGCATTTTTTTTGGCTAAGTTATTGTCGGTGGAAGGAACCGTGGGGGTCCTAACACCGGCTAGTAATTATGATTTGCGTGTCTAGAAGCGGATGGTGTGCAAGATGAACACAAGAATTATACTAGTTCAGGTAGCAGGATGCCCTACGTCCAGTTTGAACATGGAAGTTTGTATTATCTTGCATGGGGGTGCTTGCAGTAGAGGAATACAAGCTAGGGCGAGAAAGGGAGGAACTCGTAAGTCTATGTGTGAAAGAAGTGGTGTGAATTGTGGGTCTCAACCTATAGTGGTCGCTGCCCTCCCTTTTATAGCCACAAGGGAGGAGCAGGGTTACATGTAGACTACACATAGTGGGCAAGTGTGGAGAAGCGATCCCGAGGAGTCGGGCGTCCATCATCTTCTGGAGGAGGCAGTCAGGACTGCAGAGGCATGGCGGTTGTCTTTCAGGTGTACTTCGCCCTGTAGAGATATAGACTTTGGCTATCTTGGAACAGTACCCGTCGTGGTCGATGTCCCTCCTGCACTGTGTAAGAATGGGCACCGGTTCTTTGATGCTGTGCAGGCATGGGTTTTACCCCTCGGACGTAGTTGTTCTTGTGGGCGTCGTCACGGGGGGTTGTTCTTGGAACACTGTATGGGCATGGGCTTCCCCCCTTGGGCGTACTGTCCCCCGTGAAGGACGCTGCCTGAGGGATGGGCACTCGGATGAATGACCTGCACAGTGGAAATGGTCAGCCCTGACCGAGGCGTGGGCACAGGGGTTGAGAAGCGATGGCTGTCGTGTCCTGGCCGCCCCATACCGCACAGGGGGGATTAGGCAGTACAGTGTTTGGTAAACCTTTTCCTGTGGCGTCGTGGGGGTGGAGAGGTGGTCTGACTCCGGCGCCAGGCCGTTTGATGTGACTTGTACGGGAGACTTGCACTTCGCCGAAAAAGTCGTGCGTGTGGGCCTGCTTGATGTGACGGCGCTCACTTTATGAGAGCAGCCCAAAGGATGGACGAGACCCTTCAGGCACAAGGGGTTGTGATGACGTCAAGCGGGCGGCTCGGGCAAAACGGAGAAGTTACGCCCGAGGGTGTTTTTTCCCGAGCCTGTTGGCTAGGGGTCGGGCGAGGCGGAGAATCTCTCCCGAGGGTGTCCCTTCCCGAGCCTGCGTGCTGAGGGGGTTGAGCGAGACGGAGAATAACGCCCGAGGGTGCCGCTGCGCCCGAGGGACGAGATGTCTGCCTTGGGTGAATTTAACAGCGGAGGAGAAAAGCATGGACCAACAAATTTAGGTGGCGTAGTAAGGAGTCGGCCGGATTGTTTTTTCCCTCCACTGTCCCAACACTGAGTTCATGGCACCCGTACCCTCCTCACAAACGCGAAAGCGACAGCGGCGACGGCCGCGTCGCTGTCGATGGTGGTGTTGTGTTCGTTGGCTACAAGTCAAGCAAATTCACACATATTCTCCGGCCGATGCTCCCCGTAGACAACACGACTGAACATTACTGCACACTGCAGCATGCTGAAATCTGCTGCTAAAGCGCTACTTCATCTTCATGGAACTGTATCTATATATTGCAGGCTGACTTTGGCGGTGGACAGCTAGCCTGAGATGAGAAGACGTAGTCAGCTCCCAAGACTACTCGATCTTGCATTGTCTGAATCTGACTGTGCAATGACACAGCTTGACAAGGAGCACGCAGCAGGTGGGATGTACATCAACGAAGAGTTCAGCATTACTAGTGCTATTTTGCCGCCGAAAAGGAGGAATTGGGCATGCACGTGCATATATATTCGCGAGCTAGTCATATTATCCCTTCGCCGCCGCGCTAACTGCAGCGTGAAATGTTGTTAGACGACTATCTCCGCTCGATCAGCGTAGACCATGCCGGCTGCAAAGCCAATAGCAACTCTAGTTGTTAGTTTGCACCGTCATCATCAGTCAACAACGTAACGTACTCTGAAATAAATTAAAGCTAAAGCATCCAGCGGCTTAGCTTGTGTTCTGAAAGGTGGACCACGTACGACCAACGACAGATTCTACGCAGCATGGTACAACGAAACCAACACAATCACCAAGGTTTCTCTTTGACAAGTACAATTTCTAGACAGCATCAGCATCGTGTATCCCCAAATTTCACCTGTGCAGACATTTTGTCTTCGTCATAACTGAGACCTGCTGGCTAGAGACCGGGCTCCGAACGACCATTGACCATCTCCACGTTGTGTTCGCTTGGCTTATAATCCGTCTTATTTCACCAGCACTACAGTGTTTTTAAAGGACCGAAGAGTTGACCTAGAGGGGGAGGGGGGAGGGGAGGGTGTGAATAGGAGCCTAAAAAATTTATTCTGAAATTAAATGGCCACTGTCCCAAATCACTATCCCCCAAGAAGCAAGTAAACCCTCACGAGATATCCACAAATCAATAAGTGATTGGGTGCTTAAGAAGCACAGCGATATACTCAGAAACACCGGAGAGGACGCGAAAGCAAATTATAAACGAGCCAACTCTGCACAGACGCGGACTGTCTACGGGTCAGATGCGGGCTGTCCGTCGGCTGAAACACCGAAAACAGATTGTTGAAACAGACTCTGGACGCTACCGAAACATGAGCAGCGGACTATCCGTGAATTTTAGCGGACTGTCCTCCGGTCAAATTTCCGAGAGCACACCGAACTGGAAGGGTTCTGTTCCTATCTGAAAAACAACACCGGACTGTAGGCAGTGCAAGCCCGGACTGTTCGACGGGTGAAACACTGAAAACGACTTACTAAAACAGTCACTGGACACCACTGAAACATGAACTGCGGACTATCCGCGGTCAGGGTCCAGATTGTCCGAGCATGTACCCCGAGCAGAACGCTGCGCTCCTCTATGCTCGGCCCCGATGGGCGGACTGTCCGGGGTACCCCCGCGGACTGTCCGCACCTGTACAGCCCAAGCGCCCTCAAAATCGCCCGAAATCAAAATCGAAGAAAGCTCGATCAAACGGAGATGAACTGTCACGATTTTTCGGCCATAAGGTCATAAGGCAGCCTAGAATCAACTCCCGAAAGATAAAGACCCAATTCGAACCGAATCAACAAGAAATCGAAACGCCCCAAAAGTGCCCTTGAACTTGTTCATGATGAAAAATCGACCCGATCTAGAAGTAGGGTTGGAATCCGGAGATGTCCTTCGGTCAATATGTCCTTCACATGATAAACAATAAGTGCACGGAAAAGGAACGAATCGAAATGACCTAAAACTCGTGAATCAAGCCACACGAGAGAGGGAAGAACGAAGAACGCACAAAGAACAAGAAGAACACATGCCTTACTTCGAATCCCGGAGATGCTACGAGGTTAGAGCCTCGATTCCCAGCTCAAATCACGAGTTTACACTACCAAGAACACAAGTAGTGGATCTCTCCCTAAGCAAGTTTCTTAATCGTAAATGGTGGAGGGGATGAGAGTGAATGAGAGAGAGATAGAGAGGAGGGGGGCTGCCATACGCCTTCATATTCACCTATTACAGTTTTGCAAATACCCCCATAACTACCCACTACAGCTAATCAGGCGAGCCAACTAATCCTAGAGCATTTTAGAACAACCTGTCTCTGTGAATGTGATCGGACGACCCCGCTTTCTACTCAGAGTTGCCTTCGCCTTGACGCAATCTCAGAGATTCTGCCACGTGCCGCCCCGCTTCCCCCAAAAGCAGCTCCGCCCGGTCCACGTACTGCTCTGAGTCCCTCGACCATGCTCAACCGCGCCTGTCGATGTCGTCAGGTGTCCGCCACTGCAACTTGGCGTCCAAGTCCCTCGGCCCAAGTCCCGCGTCCGTCTTTCACCGCTCCCGGTCCATTGGCACGGCCCGTTCACTTGACATTCACTTCGCTATACGCCACACTGCCTCCGTACTCAACACCTGCATACCACAAGCCGACCAACATGCTAAGTGAACTCTGTTAACAATCACTCATCACTAGTCCAGACACTAAGTCTCACACTTGTGTCTGCAGTTTTTCTCTAAAAAAAAATCAACCCGCAGTACTTTTTCAGCCGACTTATCAGCACAGCGAACACGCCCGAAGGATTTATAGCATAATACTAACACTTTTGTTGACGTATTTTACTATTTTACTATTTTATTATTGGATCCTCCCTATTCAAAAAAATCCGATTAAAAAAATATCGTATCCTGAGGATTACTACGCGCGCACAATATCACGTTCTCAGCTTCACCAAATCCACGACAGTACCTTTCAGATCAACTTCTACCATGAGCCTTCGTAGTAAAATAAGAAGAATTAGTAGAAGTCGAGAAAAGACGACACCTCATGTGTCAAGGACAAAGATATGCCATTACATAGTCATATATACTCATATCAGACATATTCTCCACAACACAAATCATAGCAAGAAAAAATAATGATATGATTTGCATCTCTAGGATAATATATTATTTGAAATTTTAGACATACATTCCATATAGATCACAAGGCTAAACACTTCCCGGTAAAGGTAAGTTTTTTTTATACTATAAAATTAGGTGCAGGATGCCTTATGCTTTCTAAAGCAATCTTATGGTGATTCTCCATTTCAAAGTAGGCAAAATTATAAAATAAAAAATGGATGACATATATACGAAGCAGCCCTCTTCTCTCTAAATGTTGCACTTAATGATAATATATGAGAAGTTTAGGAACCCATGATGCATTTCGCTCTTCTCTAAATGTTACAAACTCTTTTACTCTTGTATACATCTGTTTTCTCAAAAAGATCATTTTTGCACCACTATAATATTGCAATTTGAGATGTATATTCCATTTTGATCACATGATCACACACTTCCTAGTGAAAATAGGTCTTTTTTGCATAGTATAAAATTATGTGTACGATGCCTTATGCTTTCTAAAATAAAAGCTTTCGGTGATTCTCCGCTTCAAAGTGGACAAAATTAAAAATTAAATGGAATATATTGGAAGTGCACGATAGATACTAGCAATGTCACTGCCTAGCACCAACTCCCTAGGAGCATGACAAATGCAGGTCTTCTCAACCAAACATGCGTAAGTCATTTTTAGGTAAGGAATTCTATTCCGGCTCCTCCTCTCTCTCATGTCTGTGGTGGAGAATGCAGCCAAACTAGTGCCAACAAATATCTAAGGTTCAAAGTAACTCCAACTACTTGGCTAAAATTAGTAGCCAAATTTCATTGCTTAGCCATTTTGTAAAATAACATATGTAAAGTGGCTTTGGACATACTGCTCGCTTTTCTAGTATTGTAAAGTTCTTATTTTGTTCATCTATTTTGCTGTTTTCTCCAACATATTCATTTACTTATTTATCTATTATAATCCCTTAGTTAGTTTATATTATATTTTTGTCATTGTTGGCAGTAATTATAGACACATTTTAACCCGCCAATTATGATAAAAAAGGAGAAACTAACATATTTTACATAGACTAGGTAGCGTGCCCGTGCGTTGCTACGGGACAACTAAACTTTTATATAAAAAAGCATGGATCGCATGATACGATAACAATATGTGAAATTAAACATCAACGTTAGTCAAAACCTAAGTTTGTTAAGTTAACACAGTCAGGACGTTGTCGCAGGTTCACAGACTAACTGGAGCTTTCATGTCATTGCACATAATTTTTATCTTCATCGTTTTGCTAAACTACTTAAAACCCCCACCAGTGTCCCGGTTAACTCTACAGGACATATTGAGTAACTTCTATAGACACACAAAAAATGTACACTATATTGTTAGCATCTCCTAACCGCCTTGTTATCATCGTGCTGTCCTCACTAAGATTGTCCTCGTGACCTCTTGGCGCCGCCCTTGAAGCGCAATGCCTCCGCGTATTGCTCCACCTTGCCGACATCACGCTCCAGCATCACCACCCACGCCGGTCCAACGTCCCGTGGGTTCTCATGACCGTGACTTCAAATTTTGATAATATATTTTCTAAATTCTTAAGTACACTAATTATGAGGTCTATGACAAATTGTTTGCATCTAAACTACTTAGCAATAAAATATATAAATTTCCTCTACCTGACCAGCACTGAGCAAAAAGGAAAACATTATAATGGGGGGCTATAACTCAGAACCTAATCTGTTTGATGCATTATGAGGTCTATGACAAATTTTGATAAACATAACTATTATATGATAGTTGGGTAAATCAAAACGTTACAAGCATTCTGAATCACAGAAAAATACCCATGCTGTGAATAGCATAACTCAAAACCTAACATGTTTGATGCTTTACAGTATGGATGACCGTACAGGCAAACACTCGGTAAATGGCCTTAGAACAAATGCCTAACGAACGATGGGCAACATTCCTGTAGGCGAAATTGAGGAAATTTTTCTTTTTGGCGTCTTCCTTCTTTCTACCACCAAAAAATGAAGAAGACTCATCTGAAACTTGTTCTTCCTAGTATTCCATTATGGTCAGATCTAACCATAAAAAAATAGAGAAAAGACAAGAGAAAATTATTCCATGGCGACGACATTATCTCCGCCTCGATGCCGCCATCTGGAAACAAAGGTCTCCATGTCGTCATGTTGATGAAGATGCTGACGCCGAGGTTGCCGCCCTCATCTTCAACGAAGCCGCTATGGAGAAGACGATTCCACTCTTCTCCTTCACCGTCGCCGGAGAAGAGAAGAAGGAGGAGATAAAAATCCAATACCAAGAACTTTGGTATAGAGAGACACTAACCCTAATAACTCGATCTATTAGGAAAAAATTATTAAAAACAATGGATCGCTGCTCCCTTCAACCCTCGGCAAGATGCCGGAGGGGAAGGGAGGGGGATCAACGGTGGTGGATGGGGAGAGGCGGCGGCGGCGGCGGCTCTAGGGCACAGGCCCGTGTCGCTAAAGGCAGGTGCTACAGTTTTTAGTCAGTCTAGGTAAATGGTAATATTTGTTATACATAACACAAATATTCTCTTGATAATGTCAAATCCCACTTATTAAGACAAAAGATATACACACTAAATATGTGTGTTTTTATGGGATGATCATAAGATGCCATGAACTTATTATCATTGAGGATTGTTCAACATAAATATGAAAATAACAAAATAAATGACATTGAAAGACAAATAGTAAGGCATCAAAGCTAGTCTGGCGATACCCAACATAAGTAAGCATCTCCCCTAGTTCTCATTCTGGCTGATGAAGTACATGCATATCCTGATATTTGAACTAGGAATTGGTGACAGATCCTCAAACACGACAGTTTATAACTTGATAATTTCAAATTATTTGACCCCCAATGCCGAGAACTCCAAAACAAACAAGTTGACTTTGATATATAACTAGGCAAACTAAATAATAATTACTAATAAACCACGAAGCTGATGCACAGTCAAACCACGCACATGCATGCAACAAATTAAACATTAAACTCTCCATGTATGAACATGCATGACAGGCTGACGGCAGTTTGTTGTCAACCAGTAGGTGATTAATGCACGGTCAACGATGATACATGAACCTGGTCACGCCGCCGGCGGCGTGCTGACGGCGTCCATGAACTCCTGGTCGGCGACGAGCCTCTCGAGCGCCTCCGGCGCGATGCAGACCTCTAGCGATATACTCCCTCCCCGCTCCGGCCCCTCGAACACCGTGGCCTTGCCGTCGGCCTTGTTCCCGGCGCCGCTCCGGACGGCGAGCGGCTTCCCCCACCCGAAGTCGTTCCTGAACACGTCGAACCTCGGCGAGCTCCCGGTGATGAGCGCCGTGCCGGCGGAGGACAGCTTGTCCATGTACGTGAAGTCCGGCTGCCGGACCCACCGCGCCAGCGACTCCCTCATGCTCGCCTCGTCGAACGACGCCACGGCGCGGTTCAGCAGCCACGCCGTCCACCCCAGCCCCTTCTCCTCGATCTCGCCGGCGGTGGCCTCCGCCTTGCCGAACACCAAGGCGTTGCCGAGGTAGCCGGCCGGCGGTATGCCGTTGACGCGCCCCCGGCACCCGACGACGACCGAGTAGAACGTGCTTTGCTCTGGAGTGAGGCGCCGGGCACGGCACACGGCGCGCCACAAGTGCGCCAGCACCGCCTGCAGCGACGAGATGGTGGCCGTGGCGCCGCCGCCGCCGGCCATCTCGGCGTTGGCGCGCGCCTTGAGCTTCTTGACGCTGGCGACGGAGAAGGTGAAGAAGCACTCTTTCACCGCCGTGCGCTCGAACCGCCGGACGACGTGCTCCAGCTTGGGGAATGGCAAGGGGATCGGCACCGGACATGTCTCGAGGAACCACCTGTCGAACAACGGCGGCGGCGTGGAGAGATCGCCGAGGAGGTTAGCACCGTCGACGATGCCAACGCCGCCGCCGGCACGGTGGATCTCCGACCAGGTGTTGAAGAAGTGCCAGAATGCGGTGCCGTCGCCGGCGGAGTGGTTCAGCGTCATGCCGATGAACACGGCGTCGGCGAGCACGGTGACCTGCACGGCGAGCACGGGGAGCCGCCGGTCGATGGCGGCGTCGGCGCCGAGCACCAGTGGTAGCGGGAAGAAGTCCCAGACCACGGGCGGCGTGTACAGCGAGGAGACGATGTCCGCGACGGCGACCTCTGGCGCCACCGCGTGCACGAACTCGGCGCCCTCGCCGGTGCACCGCAGGAACACGGACACGGTCCCGTCGTCGCCGCGCTCCTCGGCGGCGAGCCTGCCGGCGAACGGGTAGAAAAGCCGCAGGGCGAGCGTGAACGAGGACTGGAGGGCGTCGACGAGGTCGTTGTCGTCGCCCTCTGATGATGATGGAGGCTTTGGCAGGAGGATGCCCTTCTGGATGTAGTCGATGCTGATCAGGCGTAGGTCCCACAGCGTCAAGTGGATCACCTCGACCTCCTCCTCCTCCTCCTCCTTGCACCGATGGCAGCCGTTTCCGTTCACCGTCGGCGGAAGGCCGTTCACTGTCGGCGGCGGCGACGGGTGCACCATGCGCCGGGAGACGACATGGACGCTGCAGCCTGTGGCGTCGTCCATAAGTGGAAGCTGCTTTCTTGGAATGAAGCCGCGCGTGTTCTTTGGGCTGCTGCTCTTGCATAAACTGTTGGACAGTGGGATCGCTTAGGGTGTATATCGAGTGGGAATTCTCTTCTTTATTCAATAAACATGTGCTCAGAGACAAAGAGACGATGGAGATCTTCGGGGGCTTCGTGGAGGAGGATCCGGCCAGGTTCGTTCGCGGAGGCTGCTCACAGGCAGCGACGGTCGGTGAAGTGCCAGTGCTGGTGACGTCCAGCGACGGTGTGGCAATGGACTTCTCGTCACTGGCAGCACAACCCTCGAAACCGGATTAGAGTTGGACAGTGGGGTTGTGGCGGTTGAGGCGAATCTCGTATCTTATGTCCTGATCCCCACCTCCTCTTTACAGCCCGGTGAGCGAGGTTAAAGCCCAAGTGACAATTGGACCAACTGATGGGAGCTCAACCTAATGTAAACTTGTACCGAAATGCCTATGCTAAATCCCATGTACCAAAAGCCACGAGAAGAACTCTATGCGAGAGTTACTAGACAACGCTCCGGGAAAGAGACCATGAAGCTTGCCATATGTACACCTCTATAGGTACAAATAGAAATCATAAATAAATCCAATTATTTTCTTCCAATTTGATTTACAGATTTGGTTATAAATCTAATAAAGTCTTGGTTATCAAGACATTATTTTGGACTGTGCTAACGCACGCGCGCGCACGCGTTAGGCCTACGGCCTGCACGCTCTCCGTCCGCACGCGCACGCCCCCGCCACCAACCCCGTCCCGCCGCGGCCGCTAGGGCTCGCCGGAACTCCGACGAGCTAGGGCCGGCCCTAGCTCGTCGGAGCTCCGGCGAGCCCTAGCGGCCGCGGCGGCCCCCCTCTTCCCCTCCCCCTCTGGCTCCGGCTGCACTGACACCCGCCACCTTCTTCGTCTCCGGCACGCCGGCGACCTAGGGTTCCGGCGAGCCGCCCCCGCCCTAGGCCTGGCCCGGCCACCGCCCCCACCGCCAGGGCCCCGAACCGCCGGCCAACCATCCCCACCACCTGTCTTCCCTGCCTCCCCCCCCCCCCCCCCGGCCGGCCCCTTCTAAGGCCGCTGGAGTTGGGGAAGAAGGGGTGGGGTGGCTCACCGGAGATGGAGAAGGAGGAGCAGCAGGAGAGAAGAGAGAGGGAAGAGAGAATGAGGAGGCCTACCGGCGCATCTTCCGGCAGATCCACCTCCGCCAACGCCGGATCCAGCGGATTTGCCGCCGCCGCCGCAGCCGGATCCGCCATGGTTGATGAGCTCAGCGCCATGGGAGAGAGAGAAGAGGAGAGAGGAGGAGGAGGAGGTCACGCCGGCCACCACGTTGGGCGCCGCCGCTGCCGCTTCTGATGGGGGCGCTGGTGGTGCCGTCTGCGGCGGCGGTGTCGCGTTGTGGACGAGAGGGAGAAAGAGATGAGCGCGACAGCAGTGTGCACATGCGTGGGCCCCCCGCTCTATGGATGATAGACGGACGGTGGAGAACGTGCGCACGTTTAGGTATTATTTTTCCTCATTGCAACATATGGGCATGATTTTATAGTATCTAATAACTATAGCACAACTACATAAATAGGACGTTTAATTTCTAGCAGGCAGAAAATGGTATAATTGGCTTATTAGCTACCGCAGGTAGTGTGCTGGATCTTTGGACAAAACCGAGTTGGGGATGGGAAAGGGGTAAAGGTTTTTGGAGCTGTTTTTCTTAAAAAAACAAAAGCCAACTATTTGGACCTTACTTTTGGCTTTCTGTTTTTCAAATCATGAAAATAGAGAGCTATTCCACAGTTGTTTCAAGATAGATATATGAGGTAGGTTTATACCTTTTTGAACCAAATAACTTATAACTTTTCCATAGCCCACGATCATATTTTTTTCATAACTCATAACTCAAAAAGAAGTCACGTCTCAACCAAACACACCCTAGGCCTCCACCTCCCTTCCTCTAACAGTAGTAGTCCTTTTTGCGAAGGGAATGTAGACTTGTATTAAATCTTGGCACAATACATACCGAAATTACACATGAAAAATCTAAATAAAAACTAGATAATATTCTATCCATATTCTTCCATGGTCTTCTTCTCCAATGGCTTCTTTCAAATGCCAGAGCTAGTGTAATTATGCAGAATCTAACGAGCAACCCTAAAACATTGGACATGTCACAAGATCCAATACTTTGGAACTAGTTCAAAACATATGTAAATCACTAAAAGAATATCTACATTTGCATCGTCGCATATGACATATGATGCGGATATATCACCTCGATGGCCTAGAGCCGCTATCCTTGTAGGGGGCTCCAAGAAGCACCCCTCCCCTTGTAGACAAAGGAAACAAATTGGCCTCCTACTGATGAAATCGACAATCTCGTCGTGGCAGTTAGCAAATAAGTCATCAAATGACATGATCTCAACAGAAAATCATCTGATTTTACTAGAAATTTAGTTAGACTTACCCTATGACACTAGAAACTATAAGACAAGGACAGCTCCTCTCCCTTCTTGTCTCTACTAGATGCACTAGAGAGGTCGAAGAAAGGCAACATGACGGCGAGGAGCAGGGTAGTTTTTTATGGTGCTGTCGTCTTCTCTCTTGGCCCTAGCGGCGGTGACAATATATTATAGCTTTTGGTGGCACGATTCCCTTGGACGCTTTATAGTATTGCACGCATGGCCAAATTTGAGAAGTTTAGGTAGATAATAGCACACCAATAGTTTTTGTCATTGACCCTTCCTTACTTTTAGTTCACCCTTGGTCATTGGGATGGGTGTTTGCAGCCAAACATCATATGGGTAGAATCACAAAATCAGAACAAATGTACTTGTTTCTTTCTAAGAGCAAATGGTCTTTTGAAGACTGTTCCTTAGGCACATATTGTATTAAGAGGAAGTAGGGAAACATTACAAATCTACCCCATTGATGGTAAGCGCCGAGCTTGGCAAGGAGAAGGAGGAGAAAAACATAAGAAAGAAAAGTGAGACCAAAAGAGGCTAAGCATTATAACATGGTTAGAGGAGACATCAACTACAGAAAGCCTACCAACGCTGAAGCAAAGTCTACCTGGGCTACGAGCACTCTAACAATTCGATGACGCGCTCAGCCGCTTAGGCGGTGCAAAGTCTAGCTCCTTAATATTACTCAGCAAGAAGCGTGTCAACCACCGGGGTGAAGTCATCCAGGAACACGTTGTCTTGGAAGAGGACCTTGAATGCCTCATGCTTGGACTTCGAAAGTGGTTCAACAAAGGACTCATACTACTTCTGCATAGCTGTAGAGTCAATGGGATGAGCTGAATCCGTGAGCCCCAACTTGACCATAAGAACTTGCTGCGCGTGAATTGTTGGCTTGGGCGCACGAAGTGTAGTAGCCAGGCGAGTACTCCTACTCGGTGTTCCGATGTTAGGTTTTGCCCGGTCTTCCCTGAGGCACAAGAGATTGGGCAAGTAGACTCCGTCCTGGATTGTGCATGACATGTAGTGACTAAATCTTGTTGAACATCTAGAACTCCTTGCCCGAGGTAAGGCCCACCTCGGGCAACAGACGCATGAAGAGGTTTGCCCATGAGACGGCCATTGTGGTGAAGCGAAGCCGATGATGACATTCAGTGATACCAACATTGAGGCATGATCTGAGGAGACCAATCCATCAAGTTAGTAGGTGCCGTAGATGTTGTCAACTTCGGCGAACATTGCTACACGGCGTCATTATCTAAAGAAAAGTCTAGAGGTGACTCTTTGGTCAAGCATGCCTCCACTTTAGCCAACAAGGGATCGAAGGCCCAGTGCGTAACCTCCGAGCAATAGTCTACTACAAACTCTAGCTCCAAATGCCCCGCACCCAACTGCTTGGCACATCGATGTAGAGCGATGGTCAGTGGAACTGACATTGACCACACACACCCCAGTCACAGGACATTGGATCCCAAGGGATGTCGGGAAATTGTGTCTTGGACACAACCATAACCTCAAGATCTTGTCCATGAGTGATCATCGACAAGCAGACGTAGTGCTGCACAGGCTGTGGCTACCCCTGACGCTTGATCGCTGACAAGTGACGACTAGACGGCGGACCATTGCAGGCGTCTTTCATACCGGAGCCACTAGTGGCATTCTTGTGCCACCACTTGCAATCGAGGCAATGTGATGGAAACCACAATTTCACAGATAACATTGGAGCAACATACAGGTTGCCTCGCGGTGGGAGAAAGCAATACAGTTAAGGCATTTGCTGTGCAGAATCTCCGGGATATGACTCAGTGGTTGCGTCTTGGCGATCGTGCCTCTATCAGCTTGGAGCTGCTATGACTGGCACTCCCCATGCGCGGCAACACGTCATGCCAACCATCCTCATCAGAAGCAAAGAGATGATGGCGGCAGTTTGTGGTAACTTGAGGTCCGAGACTCCGTGAGTCGGCACGTGTTCCGCACCACCCCTCATGACCCATCCAGCAGCATCACGGTGAACGTGCGAGCTCTTGCGACGATGACGGGGACACCTTCTGAAGGGCCAATGACCCTGATGCTGCGGGTATGGTCGCCCATCCTGATGACCTCCTCGTCATTGTAGCACAGCCGGGTCCGCACCGGTGGCGTCTGGCATACGACAACAAAATGGGGAGGTGAGGAAGCCGGTGGAGCTTCCTCATCAGACTCGTCGAAGGAGTAGTATTTTGTCCACCTCAGCTCAGGAAGTAGGGAGTGGAAATGGGAGAGAGGGAGGAGCCCCATGGGCACAGGGGGAGGGGCGGGTGGTGGCCGCTGGAGCTGGAGCAGCTTCCGGCGGGTTGGAACTCGAGATCTCTAGGAAAGAAGCAACCAAATGGGTTGGGGAAAGTCCAGTCCTCAATGAAGCCACCACGAGCTCCCCATGGATGGATAGATTAGGAGCCGCAGATCTCGGATTTGTGGCCAGCTGTAGGGATGAGGAGAGGCTAGGATGGCTGTGTGGCACGGAGGCGGGTGCTGCCCTATCGCTGTCTGGGATGGAAGACGGGACGGGTGGGCGCATGACATCCTCCCGTTCTGTGCCACTTTTCTCAGTGATATTCATGTTTTTCTCTACGTTCAAATGTGCCCGTACGTTGCAACGAAACCCAATACAATTTGAAATCAGACTCAACTAAACACAAGTTACTCTAACTCGTATATACGATCATAAGTTATAAGCAGGACATATATATGAGATACAAATGATGGGAGACAGTATGGAAAGTAAAAAAAATAAGACAAGAAATCCTTTATTTTTTAATATTTTAATTAGATTAGATATAATAAAATTTTGAAGAGGCCGATTGACTTGACTTGCAACGTTGACGCGTCATTCCATTTGGATCCTTGCTGCTGGTCCCCATGTGCATCGTCACGCGGCAACATTGTTCTTGGACCAGCTTGCGAGGAGTCAAGCTACATGACAAAGAGGGAATCCTAAAATACTCGGTTTCTATCTGTATAATAAAAGATCTCAATTACTGCACGATTTGGTAGATCTAGGTCACCTTAGATGTTGCAAAACCTAGAGATGTTTTCTGTGAAGGGGAGAGAGAGTCAGAGGGAGATGAGAGTAAGGGTCAACCCCTAGGCCGTTGGAACTTAACATAAGATCAAATAAAGGTTCAAAATAGAAGAGGTACACGGTGGGATTTGCAAATTCTAACTCACGATAGTACTATAATAGCCCATCAAGCCATGTTACCGCATGAGCTACAATCTTGTCAACCAAATAGGAGTACTTAGATATTCTTGGATCCCCATATAGCGGGCTAACTTGGGAGTCAGCGCGTGGTACGTCCCAAACGATGCCGGGCTCTACTTCCAGACCAGACTGAGTTGTTCTTGATGACAACAAGTGCTGAAGTTGTGACGGAGCACATGTTTTCTTTGTTCGATCTCCTCGCTCTGGCCCTCACTGGGGCTTCCCACACAGTCACACACTCTCATTGTTAATTTTCTAATACAATACTTTATACAGATACTCTAAAATATGTACCCGCTTATGATAAACTTGTGGATCTATCTATGTGTACCTTCTAAGTTCCTAGTTTCTAAGTTCTAAGGGGGTGTTTGGGACTGCTCTGCTCCATGTTTTTCAGCTCCGCTCCACAAATTTTTGCCAAACGGGTCCAGCTCCACGCACGCTGCTCCAGGAAAAAAAGGTGGAGTTATGAGAGCACCTAAAGAGGTGCTCCAAAAAACATGGAGTTGGTGGAGCTGCTCCATGATAGAGTTTGTGGAGCAGTCCCAAACACCCCCTAAGTTTCTAGCTTCACCAAAGGAGCCCATTAAATCGTGCTCTCATAAATGAAAAGTAGAGCCAATAATAATAGCTTCACTCGGCTTTGGTGGGTCCTGCATGTGGTTTTGTGAGAGTATGTTCTAAAGAATTTTACATGTGGAGCCGTTTTGCCAAACCATTTGCTTCACTTTCACTCGTGAAGTTGTTCATGGAGCCGAAGAAAAAATAATGGTTTCATTGATGAAGTACAGCCATGCCAAATGGGATATTAGTAACAAATGACAATAAAGTTGACGGCATTACGCTGACGCCATTTGGAAACTCCAAAGCTTCAGTATGTGGGGAGGAGGATTAATTGGCTCGGGGAGAGAATATTTTATCCATGACGGCATCTCAACATCAACAACGACGTCATGAGGTCTACGTGTACATGCTTGCGTGTTTATCTTTTGAGCAAGAAATCTTAAAATGACATTGATAAACTCGATCATCCATATGTGTGTGCATCTCAACTGTGACTGCAAGACAAAGATACAAATGAACTTTATTAAGAATCTAGGCCGGGGGTCTTAGACTCCTAATCTCCTTTGGAAGGCATGGTTAATATCTGACCAATAAAAACAAGTTCAGCAATCATTATTTCATTACTAAAACCAACCGAAGTTAATAAGGCAAGGTTCAGAATTATTATTCATATACGGAGTACTACCAAAAGTGCTCGTATGTTGCAATGGAATCCAATACACATAGGAATAGGACTTCGTATCATCGTTCTATACGAGTCGCTGTAACTCATTGTCTCGTACAAACATAGGTCATGAGTCTGGTTCAAATATGAGATAATAGGGTGTAGCTAATATGTATTGAAATCAGATTTTGTATTCATCATCAATAGATGCAAGTCCTAACTCGTAGGAGTATGGGTCATAAGTCCATGTCATATATGAGATTCAAAGAGAACTCTCCACCAAACGGCTAGTTAGGGGGAGGTGAACAAAAAAAATGTAATGGAGAGGAAGATTGTCTCCTTAGTATTAAGTATATCTACATCGAAAGAAAAAAAAGGTTGGACACCCAAGAAAAAAAAGTAGTGATCAAGGGCTCCATCTCCATTAGCCCTTCCGTTGCTGGCATAGGGATCTAATTGCCAGAACCAATGTTCTCGTATGACCAATTGTAAGTAGCACTGTGTAGAACCACAACAAGATCTAGCATTAGAATCTTGGTCATGACAATGGTTGAGAAGGACGTGAACAAGGGGAAGAAGAAAGAAATCTCAATAATGGTGAATACACAAAATATTTTTTTTATAAAGAGGTGCTAGCTCCATAAACAAGGCAATGTCTCCCATTATATTTTTTCTTCATGATAATCAATATTACTTAGCATTAAGTATTAATAAATCACTTATATGAAGGATGATATTTTTAGTGATATTTGGCTGCTGGTTCTTATCACGTCTGCAATACTTTTACAGTGATGTTAAGAAGTTGTGACATGCATTTAGATGCATTACAAGATAAACTTAGCATAGAATTGTAACTCTTAATGGCCAGCTATACGTAAAGCTAAGTTCAATTTGTAATACTTCATCTCTCCACTTGTACAACATCTATATATACAATCTATTAATTTGTTATGTCTAAGTTCATTAAAGACGAAGATGAGGTAGAATAGATAGCCATAATGAGTATGGTTGTTACGCTATGAAATAAATTGTTTTGTTTCCACGTCAAAACTTCAATTACATTTGAATTGTTCATGCAGGGCTAGTTGCCTTGAGAAGCAGCCCCAAAACATACGTGGATTAGACAGGCTATGGACATGGTGCAGAGCGAGGAGGATGTCTGTGAAGAAAAGCATTAGCGAGTAGCGCCACCGCTTGCACAAACTTAGCACCTTCCACAATGTCAAAACGGTAGCTTAGAGAAAATCATCAGAGACGTGGGAAAACACTTCACTTATACTATGTCTCTGATGTGAACACATAAGTGACATGTAAAAATGTGCAAGGATGACACGGTCATCAGAGACTTGTATGGTTAAAACGAGTCTCTGAGGGACCCTTCATGAGACTCGTATAGCCAAATTGAGTCTTTGATACCGTGCAGTGGAGATGTCATCTGAAGGACCGAGCAAGGCGACTAGAGGGGGGTGAATAGGAGCCTCAAAAATTTCTTCTGAAATATTCAAGAGGCAGATGTCCTAGACACGATCCCAAGAAGCAATAAACCCTCACGAGCTATCCACAAATCAACAAGTGATTGGGTGCTAGAAGAGCACAGCGGGATACTTGGAAACACCAGAGAAGACGCGGAAGTAAAACACAACCCGAAGCACACTGCCCAGACTCGGACTGTCCGCAGTCTGGGAGCGGACTGTCCGCCGTACAAGGACCGGACTGTCCGCCGTCAGGTCCGGACTGTCCGCTGACACAACCTGACGAGCAACAGTGTTTCAGATTGTCACTGTTCACTGTCGGAGAACAACGTCGGACTGTCCGCGGAAAGCAGCCGGACTGTCCGCCGTTCTCTCGCTAAAATTTCCAGACTTGAAAAACAAACTGCCTGCTGTCGGGTGGCTGATCCCGGACTGTCCGCGACTTGGCTCGGACTGTCCGGCTGTCAAAACCCAGAAAATGAACCACGGAAAACTCACTGGACACCGTCGGGGTACAGTCCCTGAGGTGCGGACTGTCCGCGCCTGTATACCGAGCAGGATGCTGCAACCCACTGTGCTCGGCCCCAATTGCTGGACTGTCCGCGCCACCCCTGCGGACTGTCTGTGATTGGACAGAGAGCACGAACTCGAAATCGCCCAAAATTAAAATCGAAGGGAGTTTGATCAAATAGAGATGAACTACCACGATTTTTCAGCCATAGGGTCACAAGGTAGTCTAGAATTATCTCCTAAAAGATCAAAGTCCAATTCGAAGAGAATCACCGGCAAATCGAAACGCCCTCAAATATGTTCTTGAAATCGCCCATGGTGAAGAACACACCCGATCTATGTGTATAGCTCAAATCAAACGATTTTCCTCCGGTAGAAAGTTTCTTGACATGGTAGGCAACAAGAACACACAAGAAGAACGAAACGAAACGGAAAAGAGAGCGCGAATCGAAGCACACAACAAGGTGACGCGAAGGACACCACAAGAACTCAAGAACTTACTCCAAACCCCAGAGACGATACGAGGTTAGGGCCTCGATTTCCCAGCTCAAACGCAAGTTGTTACACCACCATGACAAGTGGAGGATCTCTCCCTAAGCACTAAGCCTAACCCTAAGTGGAGGGATTGAGAAATGAAATGAGTGAGAGAGATAGGGAGGGGATGGCTGCCATACCCCTTCTTATCGCCTTATTACATTTTGTGAAAAACCCCCTAACCATTAACTACAGCTACTCAGGCGAGCCAGCTAGCCCTAAGACATTCTGGAACAGCCTGTCTCTGATGATAAGATCGGACGACCCCGCTTCATGCTCGAGTTGCCGTCGTCTCGACGCAACCTCGAAGATTCTGCCACGTGTCGCCCCGCTTCCCACCGGAAGCAGTTCCTCCCGGGTTTTGAGGCCCAAACCCGAAAACCGTCCTGGGCCGTGTCCTGCCGACCCGCGTACCGCTCCGAGTCCCTCGACGATGCTCGATCGCATCTGTCGATGTCGCAGTGTCCGCCACCGTAGCTGGCGCTCCGGTGTCCAAGTCCCTCGGCCCAAGTCCCACGTCCATCCTTCACCGCTTCCAGTCCATCGGCACGGCCCGCTCACTTGACCTCACTCCGCCATCCGCCACTCATCCGAGCCCAACACCTGCACACCACAAACTGACCAACATGCCAAGTAAACTCCGTTGATAATCACTCATCATAATCCGGACCAAATCCCCACTTGGGTCCGCATCATCATTGGCGCATGAGGTAGAGACATGTTCAGAAGATCCATGTGGAGGAGGACAATTGATGAAGAGGGCACGCAGTAGGCCTGCACTGGTGCCTCCTCGTTGCATGCCAAGGGAAATGAAGGGGCTGGCTCCACCTTGGATCTGCAGTGTGGAGAGGAGGGGAGGTTTATCAACAATGAAAGAAGATTGGCTGCAGCTGTGGAAGAGGAAATAACAGAGATAACTGTGTGGAGTGAAGAAGGACAGGATCGACCGGATAGGGGCGATATGATTAGAGACGCGAGTTCCTGTACCCATGTCCCTATTATCAGAGACTGATCTAGTTGGAAAAGGTCTCTTATGATTATCTTGTTATTATCAACGTGTTTAGTTTATAGATCATGGACAACATCTAATTACAGAATCATCTAATTAGAAACACTTGTTTTGAGTCCGTGTTATATTCTTCTTTTCCGCAGCTCTGGAAATAGTGTTCGCCGATTGGCTGGCGCACCGCAAAGCCGGCCGCTACCCTCCTAGCAATGGCAAGCCGGCCGGCGGGAGAATGGGCAGAAAATAATTTTAGTGCACGTCTGGGCGTCGCCGCCCGCCCACCAAAGACGTCAGACGCCGTATAGGTCCCATGTGGATCACATCGATCACACTCGACGACGACCTCCATGCACATGCAGCCCATGAGCCGGGCTAGGAGACGACGACGACCTCCATGTGGCAATGGCAATGGCAGCTAGCTGCAGTGTTGGAAGCTAGCTGTCGTCGTGTTCTTTGGGCTCCTTTAATTTGCTTGACTTGAGACCAATTGACTTGACTCGCGTTTGGATCGTTACTAGCTAGCTTGCCAATAATTTCCCCATACTTTTTCTTCATTTGAAATCAACTATTCAAAAGGAAAATTATATTTAAATTTCTCACATTATAAATTTCAATTTTTCAATCTCTCGGATGGATAAATACCAAAACAAAAGTTGTAGATGTCAAAAAGCTGCAGAGCGTTGTAGTTGACAACTTTTTCAATTGAATTAATTATGTTTGAATTTCTTACATTTAAAATTATATATACTGAAAATGTGTAATGCTGATCGCATCCAAATAAAGAAGAATGAAAAGACCAATTGACTTGACTTGCGTTTGGATTGTAGCTACCTGACGAGGCAATGACCATGCGTACGTAAACAACGAGCGTCACGACAGAGACCGCGACGATGCGTCATGCATGGCAGCATGGGCGCGCGTTTGGATCAATGGATCCCATAGCTGCTGGTTCTTCTGGTGGCTCGCATCATCATCGCATGCGCATGGTCATGGATTCATGGTCATAGAGAAGTTTTATTTGCCTGGAGCCTACTTGAGAGCCTGTGTCGTAGAGCCTGTTTGTCTGAACTTTCTAAGCGTTTTTACATCTCAGATTTTGGACCTTTGTGGAAAAAAAAAACCTCGCGGGAACCAAAAGCCATGGTGAGCTTTTGAGCTTTTGCCTTCTGAAAGTTAGTTGACACTTGAAAAATTCTAAAAACTAGTTGTCTAAATGTACCCAAAAGCTTAAACAAACAGAAACCTTGGAGTATGTGGAGGTTCCATTAAGCTTGGAGTTCAAAAATGAAGAAAACCAGGTAAGTCGGGGCAAAGCCTTGGAGTATGTGGAGGTTCCATTACCACCTTCAAATTTTCGTCGTATATATATTTCAGAGATAGCCGCTATACAGTAACTTACATTATAATAATGAGGATTGCTCTAGTTCGTTCTGCCCCTAATCTGCTCGGTTGACAACTGCCTCATCATCATGCCCGCGTAATCAGTCACTGTTGATTGCTAATTGTATGGTAGCAGCATGCTCCATCATTCGTTTGCTTATTATTTATTTTGCTTACACATATTCTCCATGCTATCACCATATGTTATGAACTTCGTTGGGGCTGTGTGGTTGCGAGGGAGCGACAGCAACGGCGTGAACAGCACCCGTGCTACAGTACCCGCGGGGGTACTGTTTACAGGCTGATGGCTGTGAGAGAGACAGAGAGTGGCGGCTAGGGTTTAGGGCGTTGTGAAGGCCGGCTGCGGGGCTTTGCCCACGGCCGGCAAGACAGAAGGGATTTTCTTCTAATCTCTTGCTTGATTTCAGATTGATACATCTCCTCTTAGCCCCTAAGCAAGCGACTAATTAACTCTAATAGGCTAAGGCCCAATAGGCCCTTGACTTCTCTAACACCATATTACAATTTACAAAAGAAAAAAAAAATCTAGCCTTAATTAGTCCCATGGTGTCATGTTCATTCCTAAAAACTATAGGGCCGGACCGTGACCTTGACCTTGCAAACTAGAAGCACCATGACGCCATGATGTGCGCACGCGTATATGTTGATTAATTGTTGAGCACTAACATGTAGTACAGCCTCCTTCTATATATGTACTATATGACAAATACTAACAAAATATTAAAAGGAGGAGTCCGCGCCGTTACGTTGGCGCCATTTGGAGAGTCTGAAAATTTCAGCAAGTCGGGAGATCGCTAGCCTTTGATTGGATGGGAGGGAGAAAATTTCATGCATATGGTCGCATCGGCCAAAAGTTACCTACTCCATGACTCCATCATCAGCTGAACCTGAACGTACGTGCGTGATGAGGTGTAAACCTTGCGTACGTGCTCATTATCTCTTTCTATATATTCAGAGAGAAGAAGATTCAGGAATAATGACACAGACTAACTTGTTCATATGCATATGTTTACATGCAGCAAGGGTCAAGATAACTACATACACACAAGTGGCCTGGAAGAAGCCGGCAATACCCGCACTTTCTTTAGGGAGACTTGCTTTTCCTTTTATTTTAGGGTTTTCTCGACCTACATGACAAGGTTTTTATCTTGAGCACAAAGCTTGGGGCCTGTCTTGGCCCCCGCGGGTCGAGTTTTGATATTGATGACATTGTTATGAATCAAAGTACAAAAGCAATGTGAACATGGACTTCAAATGGTGGCCAATTAAATGAGAGAAAGAGGATATCAAGTTGAAGAGCTATAAGAAGAGGAAGAAATCAATTTGGATTCAACCAATGTATCTCATTGTTCTCCCTCTCTCTATAAATAGAGAGCTCCCCTTGATGTAAAGTGATTGATTCATTCTATGAAAGAAAAGCTAAAAGCTCTTCCCCTCCTATCCATCTCTGTTCTCTATTCTTTGCATGTGAGAGCTATGTGTATGTGTGTATGCAAGTGAGGATCGATTCACAACATGTTATCAGCACGAGTTCTACGGAGCTACAAGGTACGAAAATCGATTCCATACTTGCTTCTACATCATGTTGTTCTTGAACAGAGCACATACCATCGAGTTTGGCGCTCCATTGCCGTCCCAAAGACGAGCCGTTTTGCCCCTGTCGCCTTGAAGGCGAGCAGATCGAGCTATGGTCGGCCACCACCGGGCACTGGCCGCGAGCAGGGCAGAGCGCGGGCCCGACGGCCACCCCAGCCACTACAGCGTCGGCCCCGGCTGCCGCGAGCACTGGGGGGCATGGCCTCTCCTGGCCGACCGCCACACAGGCCGCAGGCAAGCCTGTCCGACCGCCGCGCATGCCGTTGGTGAGTCTGGCCCGGCCGCCGCCAGGCCACCGGCCACCACGCGCTGTCCCGGCCGTGCCCCGGCCACCGTCGGCTCAGCCGCCGGCCGCCATGCCTCGGCCGCAGCCGCTGGCGCGGGCATGGGGCTCGGCTGCCGCCCCTCGGCGCGAGCGCCGCCGCAGCTCCAGCCCCGACGCGGACGGGCACGGCCGTGCGAGCGCCGTCGCGGCCCACGGCCCCCACGGCCCCCGGCTCGGAGCAGGCGCGGGCGCGGGAGCGCCGCCGTGGCCCGGCCCCAGCCCCGGCGCGGGCAGACGCAGGCGCGGGAGCGCCGCTGCGGCCCCTAGCTTCGGCTCGGCGTGGGCGCGCGGCCACCGGCGTGTGGTCCGGCCACCCCGACCCTGGCCGCAGATGCCTCGGGGTACGGGCTCAAGGGGCCCACCATGGCCACCGTCTCTAGGGCCGCCGCCTCTTTGCTCCCTAGCACGACCCAGAAAGGTCGCTGCCACCGCCTCTCAGCTCTCCCTCTCTCTTCTTCATGAAGACTCCTGAGAAAAGGATAAGGATGAAGGGGAGGAAGAGAGAGTGAAAAAAAAGAAAAAAAGAGGGGAGAAAACGAATTAGGGTTTCCCCTGAGTGGTTGGACCTCAATAACCCTAGCAGGCCGGCCCAGATAGAGCACCAGGATAGGCCTTTTTCTCCGGCCCATTGTTGGTTAAGCTATGCAAATCCGGTTTTTATTTTACAAAATAGTGGCCCAAAGCCCACCGTAATATCCAAACACACGGCCCGAAGTCCGCGAAATGTTAGTGGCCCGAAGTCCACTATATTTTCTTTATATCATTATTTCATTACCATTTATTTAATATGTATTGCAATTTGCTGCAATTTACTTTTCCGCATTTATTTAAATTCCGCAAATTTATTTCTAGCAATTATTTAAATCCTGTAGATTTATTTATTGCAACTTCTTATCTTCACTTTATCGCAATTTATATTATTTAATTGCAAAAGTAATTTTAAAGATTGTATGCGGGAAATTGTAATCCTGTAGATTACAACTAAAAGCTTTCTTTTTGCTTTGATCCTTATGCAATATGTCGTATGCCGAGGTGGCCTGTAGCCACCAAACAAAGAAGGCCTGGAGCCTTGTATGATCATGGCATAGAACATTTGATTAGTGCATCAAAGGATCATGCGTATACGGCCAGAAGCTGTTAGGGTTTAAACAAGTGATCTGGGGATTACTATGTCATATCACTACGCGGCCTGAAGCCCGTAAAATTCATGATGACTTAAAGTTCATATATGACATGACTGTTTTGCAGGCTTTATATTACTGTAAGTAATATTTATTTATTGCAATTTACTTTCTTGTATCCATTTACCATAAATTATTTCTTGCATGTATTTAAATCCTGAAGATTTATTTTATTGCGAGTTTATATTCGTAATACGATTGCATGTGATCCTGAACATTATATGATGAGATATTTGGGGAAATATAGTCCTGAAGACTATATGTAAATGTGTGATCCTGAAGATTACACATAGTTGTAATCCTGAAGATTACACGCGACCGACATTCACTAACCTTACCTATTGAGAAGGCATGTCGGACATTTCAAGAGGGGAGTTCGCTAAGCTTGCCGTGAACGGCAGAAACTACCTTACGGGCTATTGATGTTAAGATCAGACTCGACGGTATGAGACTCGATCATACCATTCTCCAGCCTGCAGCTAGCAAGGATGAGCTCACAATACCTGATAAGCAAAGGTGTTGCCCAGTCTGCAACACCACTTACACTTAGACCTAAAGTCTAAGTATATGGATGGCAATGGTTCACTGGCAGTCCCTGAAGGAACGCTTTAACCAGCAGAGGTTGATTGTGCTCTCCAAAGCACAACGGGACTGGATCGCTTTATGCTTCCAAGATTGTATGTCTATGGAAGCGTGCAACTCTGCTTTATAAAGGATTGTGTTAAAAATGTATCTATATGGTCAAAAGATCAACTGACATCGATATGATCGAGAAAACCCTTTTCCCTACTGGACCTATGGTTGTGCCTGAAGCACACGCGAGTGTTGCTGAGACTACTCGCAACCGTAAAAGGGGTCATGGCAAAGATAAAGGAAAGAGAAAGCCTAAGGGTAAAGTTTAACCCAACAAGGTCATAAGTGAAATATCTGAGCAGCAGGGTAATTGCTATAGATGTGGAGGCACGAGACATTGGTCCGCGATTGCCGTACCGTAAAACACCTAGTTGAGCTCTACCAAAGTTCTTCTAGAAGTAAGAACATGTAGAGTTAACATAAGTCCCGCTTCACCACTGAGCCTGAAGCTCAGGAACGCGATGACATGCTTGTCAACACGAAAGGAAAGTGGTGAAGATATCCAAATGGATGAAAGTGTGGACAACCTTCTTGGTGATGACTGATATTTAGGGACCTGAAGTAATCCCTAAGATATCATGTTATTCGCAGTATAATGTTCGCATGGCCATACATGCTCCTGAAGAGCATCAGTGATATGATGAATGGCTAAGCCAGCTCCTGAAGAGCATTTATTACCCTGTAGTGAATGTTGGTCTTTGCTTTTCGCAATCTATGTTAAATCCCTAAATTCTCATACCTCGTGGAGAACCCACTGAGGGATATGTTGCGATGAAAGTCATATTCAGGGAATATGGCATGACCGACTGGTCATCCTGAGTTGGATCTGATGAGAGGATCATCAGTAATTCTGCTGGCATAGAGACTTCCCAATCCTGGAGATTTTATTTGCACTAGATGTGAAAAGGGGAAGCTAGCCACTAGGCCATCCCTCCTGAAGATTAGGGATGAGCAACATAGAATGGTTTAATTGAATCCTTGATTAAGTGGATTACACGGCCATTGCTGCAGAGTTACAGGCTGCCAACCAGGAGTTGGAGTCACACAGTGTTGCATAAGTTGGAGACACACAGTGTTGCATATTGCATCACTAATCCAACTCAGACCAACTACACATCCCCCTTAAAGCTAGTGCATGGGAAAGAATCAAAGTATTTCCCATCTGCGTATATTTAATTATGTGGTATATGTGCCAATACCATCTCATCGGCGTACATTAATGAGACCCCACCGGAAGTTGGGGATATGTGAGCATATGTGTAACAACCCTAAAAATCCACACAACCTAAAAATCCCAACCAATTAAAATTTTTCATTTATTTATTATGAAAACCCATTTTTCTTGTGCAAGCATATAGGCTTCATTATGAATCTGGTAAATAAAGGAGTATAGTTTGCATTTTAATTCCATTCACATAGAATAATAACTTATGCATCACATTTGGGATTTATTGCAATTTATGTTTGTATTTACTCAATACTTAAAATAGGTAATATATGTATATATACACTTAAGTGAAAATAGAAAAAGAAGAGAGAAAGAGGATGAGCAGACTCGGCCCAGCCAGCCGGCCCATCTCGCAGCCAAACCACCCCGCACGCGCGCAGCGCCTCTCGCAGCCGCTGCCAACCGGGACCCGCTTGTCAGTCACTCTTTCTTTCCCCTGTTTCTCTTCTCCGTGAAGACGGTGGCCGATCGGGCCATGCGAATGGCGTGACCGACAGCGCCACGCATGGCAGAGCCCTGACCCCGCTGTCCCTCGCCTGTCCCCTCCTTTCCTGGCCGCCAAGCGAGCCCGCGCGCACCACCAGAACCCTAGCTCGCGCAAGCCACAGCCCTCCGATCAGCCCGAGCAGATCAGAGACGCCCGCCATAGGTAGCCACCCAAGCTCCGCCATAAATTGGAGCACCCGAGGAACCCTAGCCCATTCCCACTCGCAGCCGCCACGCTGCGGCTCCACAAGCCACAACACCACACCGTGTGAGAGAGGGAGAAGGAAGAAGGGCGGAGCAGAGAGAGGAGAGCACCGCCGAAGCGCTGCCGCCGCGGAGCACGCCGGAGCCAGGCACGGAGGAGAAGCCCGAGCTGCGGACGAGGAGCGGCACGGCACTGCGATCGCTCTGCACGGCTTCGACTCGCCACTGCACCGCCATCCTAGCTTCACCGACACCACGGTGAGCCATCGCACGCCATGTCCGAACCTCGCCCTGCTTTTGCCATGGCGTTCCGCCCACGGGACGCGCAGGCACGAGCCTTTACCGGCTCAGGAAGAGCTCATTCGAATTTATTTTGAATTTTTATAGAAGAGAATTCCACTGTAATCTACGTATTTCAGATTTTCCAGATCTCAATTGAATCTAATTTTAATTTATCTAGAAGAGAATTGCTCTACAATCTGTGTTTTTCAATTTTTCGGAGCTCATTTGAATTTATTTTGAACTATAGAAGAGAATTCATCTATAATCTACCAGCTCAGCCCGAGTTTTTGAGTTGCTCCAATTGAGCTGATTTTTTGTGATCTTCTTCTTGGTGTTTTAAACTCCACCAAATTTCAAGTTTCTTTGAAATCGTTGATTGGCTTTTGTCTTTTTTCACCTTCGTGGGCTAAAACAAACTGACTCTCCATTGTTGTTCCGCTGCGTCCTCATGTCTCTCCTAGTGCATCTAGCCAGCGGTTGATGCGTGTGTACTCTCCTCAAAGTTTTAGTGTTTTTGAGCACTTGATTGAGTGGAATTGGGACAACAACCGAAATTAAATAAAAATTCGATTAGGCTCTTATTCACTCCTCTGCCCGCCTTGCTCGGTCCTTCAAAGAGGAAGGGATGTGACGAGGGGAGGGAGAGGAGGGGCAGGTGATGGTCAAATGGAAAAGTAGGTGCCCCCTACTTGATCCCTAGGAAAAGAGAGTGGGAGTAAGGATTTGGGAGGTCTAAGTAGGAATTGTGTTGGACATGGATTCTTTAACTCCACCTTTAGATCCTGTTTGGAACGTAAAATTTCACAAGAATTTTGTAGAAATTCCATATGAATCGGTTCCACATGAATATTGAAAAAAAAAATGTGTTCCAATAGGGCCTAAAAAGTAGAGTAGACATGGGTTTAAAGATTCCACCTGAGGTGCTCATATGACCCTATGTTTGCCACCGCTTGTCTATACAGCCATTAGCTTACAGGAGCAAAAATAATTGGCGACATTAAAAGACAAATGTCATATAGCTACATGAAAAGACAATGTTGCCCATGCTAATCTCTATATGTTCAGGCTATAATCAGGTTCATCCTCCGAGCGATACCATTAATTAATACTTTAACGACCAAACTTGTGTCTTTCTCGAGTCAGTTATGAGCACGATAGCTATAGGGATGAAAACGGACGGAAAAATCCCATTCCTACTTTCGTTTCTATATTTTTTGGTGGAAACGGAATCCGGTTCGGAAAATACAGGTTCGGGAAACAGAATCGGGATATGTGGAAACGAACAAATACGACCGTAAAATCAACGGAAACGGTCAGAAGCCGGAAACTTAGCCGAAATACCACACATCTTTAACAACGAAAGAAAGGCAAATCATGAATTCAGAGATTCAGACCCAAATGAAAATAGTATAGGATTAACTGCCCACACACTAACATTGACATATAGTCATAGTGACACATCACACGTGACCGTCTTTTTTGCAATTTGGCCATTTTTTCGAAAGATTCTCATAAATAGGCCCCTGACAGTAAGATTTTAAAAAATGGATCCGAAGCTCGGCGCCATCATCATTGGCGCCGACGTTGAACGTCTCGGCGCCAAAGAAAGGCAGCCAGTGTGGAGCCAACGTGTCAGGGGTCGACGCCATCATTATTGGCGCCGAGCTCGGCGCCACAGATATCGGCGCCGAGGTCGGCGCCGTAGATCGTGGCGCCGAGCTGGTGCCCTGTACATCTAGCGTTCGCAATGCAACAAGTACTATAGTTCGTATGAATAAGCAACAACCCTACAGTTGGTCAACTGGTTAGGATGTGCTGGTCAACATCCTGGCTGTGAGGCGTGAGTTCGATTCTCTGCCTAGCTCTTTTTTTTTCTCTCTTTTTTCATTTCTCATGGAATAGCATAATAAAAAAATATTTTCTCATGTGGTAGTGACTGGTTAGGATGTGCTGGTTAACACCCTGGTCGTGGCCGCAGAGAAGGAGCAGGAAGAAGAGGCGCGACTGAGGCGTCTCACAGCTTTTAGGGAGGAGAAGGAGAAGAAGTTTGAACGTGCACGTCGTGCAAAGGCAGCCATGGAGCAGAACCCGAATGCTTTCGCCAAGGGAAAGTGACCTCGTTGCACTCAGTAGTTTGTCGGATTTGAATTGAACTTATGTGTTTTCGTATGACGACCCTATAGTTGGCTGTCATGATTGGGAACTTGTCTATTGTAACCTATTCGTACTATTGTGTTCCTTTAATTAATCGGTTTTTTACTTTATTTTTTATATTGCGGACTTTTCTTGCCTTGTCAAATATATTATTGAACGGTGCGAACAAGCATAACACATGAAAAGGCATGTGTGGACCCTAATATGCCTTCAGAATTAAAACATACAACGAATACACGAAATGGCATGTGAGAATCTGCACCAAACAAGGGTGAAGACTCTCTGCACTATACCTAACATGCCTTAAGTAATTAAAACATACACCACACACATAGACGGACAAATGGACACCCTACTAGTAGTGCTGCCACATATTGAGCTGAGTGGCACCTTCCCCATAGTATCCGCCCATTGGCGGAGGTGGTGGCGGTGGCGATGCCGATGGGTTGTCATTGTTCTTATGATGAGGGTAGCGGCAGTACGGGTCTGTGCATATTGGCTCCTGCAATGTGGCCCCACTGTTGCCTCCTTCCTCATCTTTCTCCTTGTTGTGGCTCGAGCTGTAGCTTAGGCCGAGCGAGCCGATGCGGTCCTGCAGGTACCAGATGTACTCTAAATGCGGGGTAGGTAGAGGGTCCACCCACTTAGTGAACCCGCAACTATCTTCTACCCACGAGGTCTGCGATGAATAGATTTGTTAACATGCTTTTAGGTTGAAAATAAATAAAAATAAATGACAAGAAAACATTACATTTGCATAGGGATACTTAAAGAATCACCGGTACCCGTGTATCCCGCCCTCGGTGTACATCTGCACAAGGCAGTCCTCACCATGTCTGCATTTCGGCCACACTTCTTTATCTTTCTTCACGTACTTCCTCAGAGGTCTTTGTGGACCATAATCACTCTTGCTCTCTTCTGGAAACCTGAAGGATCCAAGAAGCGCTGTTCCCCGTTGCATCGGGGAAGAGAACGCATCCAAACAAGTGAAGGATCCACGCCCGGCAGTAGTACTGAACTGTGACGTCATCTGCGTCAGCCGGACACACCCCGAAAGACTAGCGAAGCTAAATGATAGGCACGCCAGCTGTGCGGTCCACCCCAGGGGGAAGCTCTCTACCAAGGAAAGCTTCAACTCGAGCTCTCCAACCTTTGGACACGCACTGGCCGGTCACTGCGTTGCCATAGACACGTAGACCTAGGATCTTTTGAGTATCCTCAAGGGTGACTGTCATCTCTCCGAAAGAAAGGTGGAAACTGTGTGTCTCAGGGCGCCACCTGCATCAAAGCAAAATACAAAATTAAAATTGTATATATATGGAGAAAAAGGCAAAAGACGAAAAGGCAAACGACATTCAAGTACCTGTCGACCAGTGCTGTGATGGCCGACGAGTCGATCGTGGCCAACCCACGCCGAACCGTGTAAGAGATGGCGTCCAGGCCAGCTCTCTCCAGGTACGGTGTGTACCTCTCGTCGTAGCGCATGTCCAAGAACCCATTGTGGGTTCTAGAACGTAGGGTTGGAAGAGCCTGCATAAATAAGATATTATGTTACTAACTATTTTGCACAAAGTAATTGAAACAACATTTACAAATGTAGTACCTGGCCCCCCGACAGAAGATGACCCGGTGGTCTGCGTCGTAGAACGGGTCCAGTAGGTGGAATTGTGCCATCCTGCAACAATAGAATACGGTTATTACACATATGCAAAATTATATTTCAAAAAATATCTGTAGTGTACAAGCAAATTCCGTAAATGCAAAATAAAATTAATTCACCTCACTAATCTACCAACGGCAAGTGCGTGAATTGTGGCCAAGCCTACCGCACTTGCCACACTCGTATTGCTCGGGGTCGGTAAGAAAGGGTGTTCTTCTCCCCCGCCTCGTCCTGCCAGGAAGCTGATCCATAACCATCTTGTGCCTCGCCCGCTTCCTGGATCCACGCTTGGTCCATCGGCTACCTAGATCCGCGATGTACTTTGGTCCATCGTATGGTGGCCACTCTCCAGGATCACGATACAGTACAAATCGGGGAGTCCATGTGAGCACTAGCTTGTCAACACTAAACTCGGCGGGTATTCTCCTCTCTACGTCATAGTTGCGACACCTTCCTGCAGCAATCATATGAGAACATGGGAAGTGGTACTGACTCGGTGCACCACAAGTGCAAGAAAAATCATAGAGGACGACTACATGCTTCCTTGATTCTTGTGACTCGCTGTCAGACGTTGTACCATGCTCGAGGAATACCTCACAGGTCCCCGTTCTGAGGTCAAAGCAACTAACAGTATGTGTGGTAGCCCTTTCCTTTGCCTTCTCCAGGTGCTTCAATGGTTTTGAAGCCCATATCTGCCCTTGACTCTGCAATGCCATTGCTTCGGCGTGCCTATCGTTGAACCACGCAACAAGCTTATAAAAAGTGAAGGTCACTATAGCATTCACTGGCATACCACGAATCCCCAACAACAATTTGTTGAATGACTCAGCCATGTTGCTGCACTGGAACTCATACCTCCATCCCCCGACGTCATGAGCTCTTGTCCATTTCTCCAAATCAGACAGCCATTGTCTACCTTCAGCATTTGTTGCAACTTTGAGCTCCTCTAACTTCTCGTGAAAGAACTTGTCTTCAAGCTGCCGGGCAACCTCCTCGAATAGCTCAAAGTTTTCCTTGACACCATCCTTCCAAAGAAGATTCTTGGCCAAGTGACGAGTGCACCAACGGTGGTGCAAAGGTGGGTAGCCCTCTATTTGCTCCTGAACAGCATGAAGTATCCCCTGGTGCCTATCAGGAATGATGCCCACTTCCCTGCCAGGGCCGACCACATGTATACGCACAAGCTGCAGAAACCATCCCCAGCTGTCTTTGTTCTCCTTCTCAACCAAAACAAATGCCAAAGGAACCAGCTTGTTGTTTGCATCACAGGAGATGGCAATAAGGAGTGTGCCTTGGTACTTCCCAAGAAGGAACGTACCATCGATGGAGAAGACTGGGCGACAATGCCTAAAGGCCTCGATACACTACGGAAAGCACCAGAAAGCACGGAAGAATATCTGCCGCCCATCCTTTCATGCATTAGGTTTCGGGAGGTACTCATAATGCATTCCTGGATTCACCGCTTTCATTGCATTGAGAAGAACAGGCAGTTGCTCGTACCCATCCTCCCAATCCCCGTATATCATCTTCCACGCACGCTGCTTAGCCCTCCAGGCTTTACCATAAGTTATCTCATAGCCTCCAAACACCTTCGCAACAATCTGCATAATTGTCTTCACCTTCATACTGGGTTCTGCCTGCAATATACCCATAAGGCATTTGGCAATAAGAGTAGAGGTCAACTGTCGATGCTTCATTCTGAGTTCATGTTCAGCACATGTGTGTGGCCCAACAACTTTTGTGATTTTCCACTTTCCGGTGAACTTTTGAACCCTAGCACAAACCCTCCATGGACAACGTTCTTTGTCGCACACAATAGTGTACCGTCGCTTCTCATATGAGTGAACAACCCTGTATGGCCTCTTACGCATCACTGAATAATGCTACAACCACCTCTTCAATGCATCGAGGTCCTTGAAGACCCGACCCTTCTCAATTGTCATGCTAGGGCCGGCCTCAGTAGCATCTAGCAACTCATCATCTCTACCTTCTGCATATGCATCATGTGAAAGGCTGAGATCGCTGAACTCATGAACTCGAGGGTCCCGCTGGCCTAGAAAAAGACGCTCCAACATCTCAATATCAGTCTCCGTGAGCTCACCAACAGGGCGATCATCATCTGAATCAACTGCCATAGCGATGTGATAAGGCTCCAAACCATTCATCACTTGAGGACTATTTGAGGCACCATACCCGTCTTCCAAGTGACCATGCTCACCGACTGGAGACATAGCACCACCATCAGGAATGTCTCCTGCAACATGATCCGAGGAACAAGGATGGTTTGAGACACAAATTGAAACGAAGTGGCTAAGGTCGAAAATAAGATATGGACTTGTGTATTACCAGGGGGAATCTGTGTCAAAGGGATATCCTCAGGATGGTCTGCCTGCACATCTTCAACCCCATAATCTTCACGGGCTAGCTTAGGGGCGGATTGGGCATCGGAGATGGTCGGCACAACCTCCACATCCGTATCAAGGTCACGAACCGGAGGATCAAAGTGTGCATGCATCGAGCATGGGTCATGTACCACCCGACGCACGACCACATCCCGACCTTGCAATTGGCTCTTCATGGCGCATTTAACATGATTGTCCCATTGTTTCTCACTGCCAATTGGGATGATACGTCTTACGACGTTCCGGGGAGGACCTAGGTGAAGTACGCCCTGCATCACAATTTCATCCTCTCCATGCCATCCTAGCTCCTCTCTAACTCTTGCAACCAACTCATTGAAAGAAGGTCTATCATCAAAAACCACGGACAAGCTTTCCATGTCAACAAACTCAACATATCCATAACGATCTTTTTCCAAACTTCCTCCATGGTAAATGGTCAGTAGGCTGTCCATCTAATTGAAACATGAATAGAACCTTCATGAGAGTTTATACAAGAAATCTTCTAACTATACTAACTAACCCAACTAATTGTTCAACTAACTAACCAAACTAACCAAATAATCTATACTAACCAAACTAACTAAAATAGAAACCAAACTATATAAACCAACTAAACTAAGTAACTAACCGCTACTAACTAAAATATTACCTAAACTAACTAACTAAATTGTCTAACCTAAACTAACTAACTAAATTACTACATTGTATATGTCAAATTATTGTATTAACTATGTTTACATAATTAATTAAATACGAAAAAATAATGGGAAAAAATTTCTTACCTTACCAGTGGGCAGAGGAAGCGCTGAGAGGCGCCGCGGCGGTGCTGTCGCGTCGAGAAGCAGCTCCCTCGCGGCCGGAGCTACCAGGGAGGAGCCGCCCGCGCGGCCGGAGGTGCAGGGGAGGGGGCGGCGCGGCCGGGCCGGGGACCGCGCGGCCGAGCCGGGCTCGGCCGGCCGGGGAGGCGCCCGCGAGGCTGGGGCGGCCGGGGAAGAGCCTGCGCGTACGACGGTGACGGAGGCGGTGGCAGCGGCGAGGCGAAAGCGGAGGACGGTGGCAGTGGCGAGGCGGAGGCGCGGTCGGGACGCGCCGGCGACGCCGCGGCTGCCCTCGCGCCTCAGGTGAGGCCGATTCCGGGCCAATGCACGGCCGGGGGAGCGGCCAGGAGAGGAGCCGGGCCGGGGAGCCGTGTGGGGAAGGCGGCCGGCCGTCGCGGGCGTCACCGGCGGCGGCGGATCGCCGGGTGGGCAGCGAGACGAGACTAAGAGAGAGAGAGAGAGAGAGCTCGAGTGAGAGCGGGCCGTGTAAGGTGGCAGGGCTCGGCGCCAAGATCTATGGCGCCGAGGTCCTGGTCCCACGCCGCGCCGCGAGCTCCACCCACCGTATTTAAAGCAACCTTGGCGCCGAGATCTGTGGCGCCTAGCTCAGCGCCAATGGTCATGACGCCGACCCCTGACACGTCGGATCTACGCTGGCTGCCTCTCCCGGACCTCGGCGCCAACAAATTTGGCGCTGAGACGTTCAACCTCGGCACCAATGATGATGGCGCTGATCTTCGGGTCTATTTTCTGAAATCTTAATGTCAGGGTCTTATTTGTGAGAATCTTTCGAAAAAAGGGTCAAATTGCAAAAAAAGACGGTCACACGTGACATGCTTAGTAAACTAACATGTCGTAGCATTCCATGAGTTTTGTTGCTTGTAGTTGTTTTGCAGGATATACTAATCGAATAGATAATTTGTACATATATTTTGGACTTGAGAGATACAAAATTTGTAAATTTAAATTTAAAAGGAGATCGGCACTCCATGAAGGGTCGACATGCATGCAACAATCGTAGACCTCAGGCCATGCAAAAGCTGTCAGGGACAGCTGGGCCCCGCTGCAACCCATCCAGTTCGTATCCAACATGCACGTCAGCGCAGAGGGCCGCTCTCGGCACAGGCCGTGCGTGAAGGCTGGGAGTGGCGGCCTGGAGGGTGGAGGGTGGTTGTTGGACTAGGTTTAGATGGGCTTTATTGGGCCTTTCCGAATACGGGTAAAATTTGATAAAATCCGAAAATATTTCCTATTAAAACTGGAATTCCGAGAATATGGATGGAAAAATGCTATTTCTACTTTCGTTCGGTTTCCGACACCTTCCGTTCCGAATTCCGACCCGAATCCGGATTTTTCCAAGAATACGAAAATGGTCAGGTAAAATGTAGAAAAACGAATGGATCGGGACGGGAAAAATTCCGTCCGTTTTCATCCTTAGCTATATATCACCAAATCCACCCACCGCCGTCGTAGCTTCCAAAATGATTCGAAGATGAGCTCTGCGAAATGGCGCGCAGTTTTCAGGGAAGAATGATTCGGACAGCTTAGCTTCTGTGCTATAGCACTACTGTAGCGAGAAGTCAGGCCAAGCTTAGTTTCACGGGTTTCACTTGCTTCACTTGTTGCTAGTTCATTCATTTTGTCGAGGAGAGGGAAAAAGAGCTCCGTGTTGCAGTGTTGCTATGATGCTAAGTGTCGTTTTAGATTTCATATCATCTTATTTGACCGTTCGTCTTATTTTAAATTTTTTATAAATATTATTTATTTTATTATGACCTATTTATCATTAGAGATACTAGTCTATTTTGTAGAGGGAAAAGGAGCTCTTTGTTACAGTGTTGCTACGATGCCGAACTGTATTTTTCATACTGTACTCTCTGTCTCATTGAAAGTGTTGTTTTAGATTTCATACTATCTTGTTTAACTGTTTATTTTATTTAAATTTTTATATAAATATTATTTATTTTGTTATGACTTTTTTTTTTTGTCATCAGAGATATTAGTTCATTTTGTCCACGAGAAGGAAAAAGAGCTTTGTGTTATAGTATTGCTACGATGCCAAACTGTATTTTTTATACCGTATTCTCTCGGCCTCATTGAAAGTTTCGTTTTAGATTTCGTACCATCTCATTGACTGTTCATCTTATTTAAATTTTTATACAAATATTATTTATTTTATTTATGACTTATTTTATCATTAAAGATACTTTAATAATAATTTAACTATTTTATCAAAATCAACGCTTTCAACAGACGGAGCAGGGCGAGAAGGCGATCGAACCTGTGCCATCAGATGTACTTTAACTATTAATAAATGTATGTACTTTGACCAAAGAATGCCCGGGTCCTGAACTCCTGAGTATCTGATTTACTTATTTTACAGAGCTTATTTATCTTATTAAAAGAATCACTAAGACCATCTGCAGCGCTGTCCTTTACCATGTCCTCTAGGAAAATATACCAGATGAAAGAGCTGCAGTGGGTCCTATAAACTACCCGCTATGTAACCGGCGCCCCCCTAAATATAGCATGGTAGCGTTCATCCTATACCTGCATGTGACCCATCACGCTCGCGATAAAGTGCATGCATGGGGAGGCACGAGCGGCAGAGAGATCATGCGGCTCTGACAACTAGCATGGCCCCACTATTTTAACTGCCTAAAAAATATTTTAACTCACAAACTAAAAAACAAAATTAAATTCCCATTGCATCATTAAATTTGTTTCAATAAATCATTCAAAATAAGATCTCACATGGATTTATTCAGATAAAATTTATAGAGGATGATAAGTGGGGCTACTATTGGGAGTAGTATAGAGTATGAGATATAGAGGATGGATGAGTACGGAAGGAAGTGATATAGAGAAGAGAATCTTGATGACCAGGATGAAATATTCTTTTTAAAAAATGGACTTAGAGGATGAAGAGTGCGGGTAGTCTAAAGGTCACTTTCCTCTACCAAAACTGGCCCTAGCAGACGAGCGCACTACTCCCCCCCCCCCCCCAACACCCACCCCACCACACCCAAAAAAAAAAGAAGAAAAGATAAAAAAAAGGTCGCACTACTCCTCTGCTTGCTGGCGAGGCAGGGGAGAACACAGACCACTGCTGGTGTGATGGCATCCCCTATCCGGACCCTAGCCATCCCCATCATCGTCTTCCTCTTCGTCCTCTCTGCCGTCTCCTCATCTTCCTTGCCAACGGAACCGGAGGATGGCATCCGGGTCGTCTTCGCCGAGAAGCTAGAATGTTTCTCTTCTTGTGTGTTCGCTCGCACTCTCGCTCTTGTCTGTGAATTGCTTTCCGCTCTTGTCTGTGAATTGTTTTCTTGATCTTTCCTTCCTCAGATCCAGCAGGCTGGTTGTATTGTGCAGCCGAGACCATTTTATTTATTATATTATATTATTACTAGTAAAAAATATGAATTCTTGTGTTCTGCAAGAAGAAGAAGAGTGATTACTAGCTTTCCATCTCGAATTTATTTGTGGTTGCGCTTACCAATCGAAATCCCCGCACGTCCTCTTTAGGCCTCGTTTGGATAGGCATGGGTTGGCGTGGATTGGGGGCAAACCCCGCCTCCCGCGGACCCAGAACCACGCCGGGCTTGGAACCCCGCAACGAACTGATTGTGTATTTGGCTCAGGCGTGGGTTGGAATCATTCCACGTCCAACCACGGGGGTCGAAGAGAGTCTCAGGCCTCGTTTGGATAGGCATGGGTTGGCGTGGATTGGGGGCAAACCCCGCCTCCCGCGGACCCAGAACCACGCCGGGTTTGGAACCCCGCAACGAACTGATTGTGTATTCGGCTCAGGCGTGGGTTGAAATCGTTCCACGTCCAACCACGGGGGTCGAAGAGAGTACCAGGCCTCGTTTGGATAGACATGAGTTGGCATGGATTGGGGGCAAACCCCGCCTCCCGTGGACCCAGAACCACGTCGGGTTTGGAACCTCGCAACGAACTGATTGTGTATTTGGCTCAGGCGTGGGTTGGAATCGTTCCACGTCCAACCACGGGGGGCGAAGAGAGTATCACGCAACTCCACCTGAGGCCAGGAAAATGGCCCCGTCGCGCAGCCGCTCCTCCCGACTCCGCGACCGTGAGAACTCCGTGACTCTGCGCCGCCGCCAGGGCTGTTGCGGGCGGCGACCGCCACTACTCACTCCGATCTAGGTACGCCGCTCCGCCTCCGTATCCTCCTATGCCTCTTCCCTTCCTCCTTCCTCTTCTCATCTCATCCGTTTTTCTTGCTAGGGTTGGAGTCAGTGGCGGCGGCAGTGACTCCTGCTGGCATCGATTCGTCTTCCAAGGTGTGTGTCTCCTCCCTATTCCCTCCCAACTTCTCTCCTTGCTATATCTGAATCGCTTGTTCGTATGTTAGATCTGCGAGACATCTCCTCCAAGATCCGTGGCACCATCCGTCTTCTCTAGGTTCGGGCCCCTCTTCCTGTCCACTTTCGGCATCTTTTGACAAAATCCTAGCTAATTTCTTAGAAATTACATTTTGGAGTGCATCTGTAGCTGGTCATGTGATGATTCGAAGATGAGCTCTGCAAAATGGCGAGCAGTTTTCTGTGCTATAGCACCACTGTAGCGAGAAGTCAGGCCAAGTTTACACTGGTTTAGATCCAGTTGAAATTTGGAATTTTGACACTGTAGTAGTAGGGAATCTTTTCTAATAAGTGTCCAATCATGGCCTAAGTAGGCTTAAAAGATTCGTCTCGTGATGTACATGCAAACTGTATAAACATGCAAACATTTAGTCTACATTTAATGCTCCATGTATATGCCACAACATTAATATGACTAGTTGCAATTGGAAGTTGCAGGGTATTTAAACAGGGCCTTATGCCATCCTCAACAACAGGAGCTAGTATCTAGCTCTAAGTACTCTAAAAGACAACCCTTCTAATGATCTATCTCTTAACACATAGCTCATAATATAAATGACCCTACATGTCATTCTCACATAATCTCGAAGTACATGTATAAGACTATCTCTTGAACAAGAGGTAGTCTTCTCTCTCTCCTATTAAAATATAAGAAAAAATTATATGAGCTAGCCAAAAGCTAGTCACTGGAGACGCACTTAGTGTCACGGGTTTCACTCGCTTCAGTTGTTGCTAGTTCATTCATTTTGTCCAGGAGAGGGAAAAAGAGCTCCGTGTTGCAGTGTTGCTGTGACGCCAAACTATATTTTTTATACTGTACTCCCTCTGTCTCACTAAAAGTGTCGTTTTAGATTTCGTACCATTTTATTTGACCGTTCGTCTTATTTTAGAGATACTAGTTCATTTTGTACAGGGAAAAAGAGCTGTGTGTTAAGGTGTTGCCACGATGCCGAACTGTATTTTTCATACTGTACTCTCTCTGTCTCATTGAAAGTGTTGTTTTAGATTTCGTACCATCTTATTTAACTGTTTGTTTCATTTAAATTTTTATATAAATATTATTTATTTTGTTATGACTTATTTTGTCATCAGAGATATTAGTTCATTTTGTCCACGAGAAAGAAAAAGAGCTCTGTGTTACAGTGTTGCTACGATGCCGAAGTGTATTTTTTATATCGTATTCTCTTAGTCTCATTAAAAGTGTCGTTGTAGATTTCGTACCATCTTATTTGACCGTTCGTCTTATTTAAATTTTTTTGTACAAATATTATTTATTTTGTTATGACTTATTTTTATCATTAGAGATACTTTAATAATAATTTAATTATTTTATGATTCACATAAAAAATTTAAATAAAATCAATGGTCAAATAAGAAGTTCAAAAATCAAAATCGACACTTTCAACGGATGGAGTAGGGCGAGAAAGCGATCGAACCTGTGCCATCAGATGTACTTTAACCATTAATAAATGTACTTTAATCAAAGAATGCCCGGGTCCTGAGTATCTGATTTACTTATTTTACAGAGCTTATTTATCTTATTAAAAGAATCACTAAAGGTCACTTTCCTCTAACAAATCTGGGCCTGGCAGTGAGTCACGAGCGCACTACTCCTCTTCCCCCCCCCCCCCCCAACAAAAAAAAAAGAAAAAAAAGAAAAGAAAAAAAGGGACGCACTACTCCTCTGCTTGCTGGCGAGACAGGGGAGAACAGACCACTGCTGGTGTGATGGCATCCCCTATCCGGACCCTAGCCATCCCCATCATCGTCTTCCTCTTCGTCCTCTCTGCTGTCCCCTCATCTTCCTTGCCAACGGAACCGGAGGACGGTATTCGGGTCGTCTTCGCCGAGAAACTGGTATGTTTCTCTTCTTGTGTGTTCGCTCGCACTCTCGCTCTTGTCTGTGAATTGCTTTCCGCTCTTGTCTGTGAATTGTTTTCCTTCCTCAGATCCAGCAGGCTGGTTGTATTGTGCGGCCGGGATCCTTTTATTTATTATATTATATTATATTATATTATTACTAGTAAAAAATATGAATTCTTGTGTTCTGCACGAAGAAGAAGAGTGATTACTTAGCTTTTGTGCTTACCAATCGAAATCCCCGCACGTCCTCTTTAGTGACCCGGATCACTTGGACTTTTTTTTTGGGTGGGGGGGGGGGGGTACTCTATAGTGAATTAGTGATCCGGTTCACTTGGATGGAGGAAAGAATAAGCTCTGTCTAGTTTTGGGAGGTCGATTGCCGCTTTTGACAAATCGAGCTCTACTTGTGTGTACATGTATAATACTCCATACATACTAACTCTGCTACACCACCCAGTAAAAACTTCACCACAGCACCGTTCGCTCGCACTCTCTCTCTAGTCTGTGAATTGTTTTCTTGATCCTTTATTCATTATGTTATAACTCAAAAATATGGATTATTGTGTTCTGCAAGAAGAAGAATGATTACTAGCTTTCCATTTCGAATTTATTTGTGGTTGCACTTAACAATCGAAATCCCAGTACGTATCTTTAGTGATCCGGATCACTTGGACTGGGAGGGGGTACTCTATATTGAATTAGTGATCCGGTTCACTTGGATTGGGGAAAGAATAAGCTGCTCGGTCTAGTTTTGGGAGGTCGATTGCTGCTTTTGACAAATCGAGCTCTACTAGGCTACTAGCTCTCTCTCAAGGCACAATAAGAAATTTTTTTTTTTTTGAAGAAACAGGAGGAGCCAGAGGCTCCTACTAAAAATGCATTAATAAGAAGAAACAAAGTACAGAAAAATACAAGGCTAAGAGCACAGAGCTGCCCGATCAGGGGACAGAGAAAGAGAGGAAAAAAATCCATAAAATTGCAGCAGAGAGGTTAACCATGTCTCTGACAAAGGGCACAAACTAGATTTTATCCTATGCAAAAGAAAGGTGGATTCTTCACCAACATTTCTCTTGAATTGTTGCACCAACGGGTTCTTGTTTCTAAAAATGACATCATTTCTCATCATCCATATTCCCCAGCAGGAAATGATGAAGATATCCAGAGCAAACTCCAATTGTAACAGTGATTTCCATTCGTGAAAAATTTGAGGTATAGAAAGTTGCTCATTAACTTGGAAGTTCAGAGCACCCCAGCAGTCCTTAGAGAGGGGGCAATGGAATAGCAGATGCGTCACTGTTTTATCTGCTGATTGCTGACAAAGAACACATTGATAGTCCTCCAAAAACATTCCTCTTCTTCTGATTATGTTTCTTGTACTTAGTCTATCCCTCAGATTTAGCCAGAAGAAAATTTTATGCTTCCCTTGGCATGCTGTCTTCCGCAGCCATCTGAAAATTGGCTCTACTTGAGAGTGCCCTGACAGAGTTCTATAAGCTTTGGAGGGAAAAAATTAGGCAAGCCCCAGATATAAGCCCAACTATGATTTGACTCATCAAGAGAGAGCTCAGACAGTTCTATTTGAAGATCTAGAAATTGTGAAGGCTTCCACTGACAGAGGCAGGTTAAACTGAACCATCAGGTTTTCAGTGTTATATGCCGTTCTCAGACTTATTGACTTGTTTTTTTGCAAAGGAGTGCAGTCCTGGAAAGGGCAATTTTCTCACTTTACCATTCCAGAGATCATCCCACAACAAACTAGTTTGCCCACTCAATACTAAGATTTGACAGCTTCAATTATATATATTGCTTGCAGATCCACCTCACTGGTCCCATTGCCACAGTGATCCTAACGTTGGAGGTAACTAGTGTTGCTCCGCTGCGGCAGTGAGTTATTAATTGTTGCTTCCTGCTGCTTTTGTACGTACTCTTCACAGCTTCCGATCATGTCTCTGCCTTCCAGGTCGAGAATGCCGCCGCCGCCACCGCCGCATCTCAAGTTCTTCTCGCGTTCACGCCGTGGGAGGTTGAACATCTCGCTGTTGTCAAGGCCAGCAGAGTGGAGGGAAAGCATAGGAACAAGGCATACCAACCCCTGAGGGTCCAAGCTTCCGATCTCGACGCGACCAAGAATGGCGCTCGCCTCTACTCCGTTCTGCTCAACACTCATCTGAGACCTGGCGAGACAGCCACTCTGGAAGCGTTATACGTGCTGACATATGTTCTGGACCCGTATCCGGCCAAGGCTGTTAATCCGTCGTCAGCGTCTCAGCTAGTCTACTACCATGACAATGCGGTGCTTCTCTCGCCCTACCATGTCCTGGAGCAGGTCACCTACATCAAGATGCCAAGCAACAGGCTTGAGAGCTTCACAGTGGTGGATCCTACAAGCAGTGCTGGTGCTGAAATGAGATACGGCACATATTACAACCAGATGCCCGTCACATATCTGCCCATCAAGCTGCACTACGAGAACCATCCATTTGTTGTTTTTGAGAAGCTTGAACGCAAGGTGGACATTCCTCGCTACGGACACATAAAAGTCACCGATCATTATAAAATGAGACATGATGGTGCTTGGTACAAACGAATCTTTACAAGGTTAGCTAGCTTATTCCAACCTCTCATCGTTCGGTTTAATTATCAGGGTCTAAAAATGCACTCGGCACCAGACAAATGCAGCAAACAAAAGGGGCTTGCTACCTGAAATTTAGTTTTCTTTAAGGCGATGGTTAGTTGTAATTTTTCTAGGTACAATCTATAATTTTTAGTTCCAAGAATAAAAAAACCTGCCAGACAAAACCGGAAACCCGACAAATTTCGATATGTGTTGGTACAAAGACAATTTAAAAATTTATAATTATTTCTGTACTTAGACAAGGATTAAAGTTTGATATGTTATGACATAAAGACAAATAAAAAATCATAAAAGTGACAATTTACTTGTACTAATTGGTAGTATAAAAGTGTTGTTTGAAATCATATCTTAAAATTCAGGCAAGTGGTATATAGGAGAAGTGCCAAACAAATGCACCCAACAATGTATGAGGGTCTAAAAACGCACTTTTGTCTGGGTCTAAAATGTCTTGTTGAATTATCATATAGGTCAAGTTTCTATCTGTGGGTGTTAGGATCCTTTCATGCATTCGAAGCTGCACCAATTAAATCACTCGCTCATTCAGAACTTTCTTGTTAGACCTGAGTGTCCCAGGATTTGGCCAACTGCCCATACATTGCTGTCATCAAATAAGGATCAGCTTTATCGTAATTTGATCCAAGGGCCAAGATATGGTTGGCACTGCACGTTCATCATTGCCTATGGTTTGCCATTGGAAGATTTTCTCTTTCAATCCGGAGATGGACGGTTCTACGTCAACCTTACTTTTGGAGTACCTCTACTCGATACTGTGGTTGATGATTTTACTACTACGGTAAGTGTGGCATCATCATCCTATTTAATTATTTGAAGGATCATGTTGTGAAGTGCCATCCAAATTGATATGAGTTTGACATTGTGTTGACTGAAATTGATTTATGGTGTTTAGTTTGAGGAGTGAGGTGGTTCCTCACCTTCTCTCACACACCTTACAATTTTTTTGGTTTATGGAGTGGAATATGGGATGCTCCATTCACCACCTCATCCCTTACAAACCCATGAGTAGCTTGAGAATTAGGAATGGGTTCATCCCACCAAAATTCATGGGATAACCTCATGATAGATCATTCTATTCTGGATGAAGTTATTATTCCTCAAACCATGAGTGTTTGGTGGTTGCATGCATGAACATGTTTACTTATGTTATGAATGCTATACCTTTGTGATCAAGGTTGGTAGAACAAGGCGAGGTGGCTAAGAAGGTGGAAACATCAAACATGTTTTCTAGTCTCATGACGTATATATAGGTTAAATTAGGCCTTGTTTGTATGCCTATGTATCCACTGCATCCATGTGTGTTTGGGGTGGGTTGGCTGAACAATCAATGTGTGGTAGGGTGAATTGGTATGAATTAAGGTGGACACATGAGCATCCAAACAAGCTCTTAAATTGATGTGGTAGCCAACGGTGGGATTGGTACTAGTCAAGAAGAGCGATCAAACCATGTTGTATCCAGTGTCATAAAAAAATGTCAGTTCAGCACCGACTGTGCCGGCTTGAAACCAGTGGATCTGTTACTATGTGTATGTGCTGTGTAGTACCCACCTACTTAGCTTGGGGTATTGATAGGTCTGCTTGTGTGTGCACTTTTGCCGTTTTGTCTCTGGGCTTGTTTCTGCAGTGTCCATATGTGTTTTTGAGGTTCTGATGAAGAGCTAGATTCCTAGGATTGATACTTCCATTCCATTCAATTCCATGTAGGGATGCAATCGTGGCCAACCGGAAGAGAGGGGAGTTCGGTCACGGCCTTCCAATTAATTCACCTTCCCTCAGTCTTGTTCAATCCTTCATTAATACTTTCTCTGTGTTGACTGCCATGTTCCTTGGACAGTTGAGCTCTTTTACCTACGAAATAGTTAAACATCAAATGAAATTCTTGAGAAAATAGACCAGATTGCTGTTCGTTAGTGGAGAGCGTTTTCTTGTGTATTCACATCTAGCAGAATCACCTCTAACCTTTTTAATGTTGCAGGTACTGCTTCCTGAAGGGTCAAAAAATCCACAGGTTATTGTTCCTTTTCCGATGGAGGTAATCCCACCTTTCTTTCCCAACATTGACTGAACAACAATATATATATATATATATCTCAACTCGACTATAGTTGTGAAAAAGGAACATATCCATTCTGGTACTTAGGCATCCCGATGCACCACCATGAAAGAGGAACATATCCATTCAGATTCAGGTACTTAGGCATTCCGGTACATATCCACTGCGAAAGATTTAAACATAAACTAAGTACTTGTAAGGGAAAACATATGTTCTAGTGGGGGGGGGGGGGGGGGGCGACTTAGTTATTTTATTAAATTCAGTCCTTAGTAGTCTACCTCGGTGTTTATAATGTCCTTCTTTGAAATCCCAAGAGGTGTTCTAAAGAGACTTGATTTCTATCGATCAAGGCTCTTTTGGCAAGGTAATAATAAGAAGCAAAAATAGGGCCTTGCCAAGTGAGACATTCTGTGTTGACCCAAAGATCATGGTAGTCTCGGCATAACAGATCTCTTGATTAAAAAAAATGTCTTCTCGGTAAATGGTTATTTAAACTACTCAATGAAGAAGGAATCTGGCAGATCTTACTTTGAAATAAATAAATCTTTGAGTTCAAAATGTTTATCACAGGTATAAATCAAACCTAGTGGTTCTTATTTTTGGAAAGGTCTTTTAAAGATTAGCAGGAAAGACTTTCTGTGTTGTGGGACCTTTAAAGTAGGAGATGGTTCACATACTAAATTCTGAGAGGACACCTGTGTGAGTTCTAAGTTTTTTTTAAAGGACAATTTAGCCTATATAACATAGTCAATTATCCAAATGTCATGTGGCACATGTCATCATTAACCAAGTGTCACTGAATGTGTCTTTTCAAAGAGCTTAATTAGGGAACAAATTGGCTGCTTGGCATAATCTAGTAGCTAAAATTGCTAATATCCGCTTTCCAATATGCAGGACTTTTCCCCCCTAGGATTTACATAGGCATGGTATCTACGATCTATGTAACATTATCTTATGAACCAGGATTTTCCCTTCATGAATAAAATAATTTGAAAGTTCAAACTTCCCTTGAAGATAGAGATTTTCCTTTGGTCTCTTCAAAGATGGGTGATTCTAACAAAGAATAACTTCGCTAGAAGAAATTGTATGGGACTCAAAAGTGTTGTTTGTATGATCTCAATGAAACAATTAAACATATCTTCTTTGATTGCAATCATGCAAAAACTATCTGGCGTATAATTCAATGGGTTAACGCCTCCTAGGTCCATACATCATATGCTTAGGAATTGGTTAACCGGCATTAGGAAATAATAAACGAAAACTAATATTTATGGGTGTCGCCGTTCTTTTTTGGGCAATTTGGTGTACAAGGAATGTTTTTGATTTTCAGAAATAACGAATTACTTTTTTTTATGCAGACTATCTTGAGGGGAACATATTGGCAGTGGTTTTGGGCATTATTGCAGGGTGATGATGCAATGGCCCAACCGGCGGGGCAAGCACTTGAGGTTGTTGTTTTGGACATTTTTGCTTAGAACAGATGGCGCAGTCATAATAGACTTAGACTTTGCTTATAACTGCTTTAATTTACTTTTGTACACATTCCCTTTTCAGCTAATTAGCTGGAAATATGGTAAGAACTTGGCTGTGTACGGTCGTAGAGGCCGAAAACTTTTTCATTTGTTAAAAAAAATCTACTGCGCCTTTATTTCTTTGGAAGATTTATGTGATTATTATGATATTTGCCACAGATGCAGACGAGTAATTCATATGTTGCTGGAAGGGTGAAGGTGGTGCTAAAGAAGAAAAAATTAGTTGCAGAGCACAATGCTCCGTTCCAGGTACGTCTTGATATCTGACGCCTTCTTTTTAAATACAGCACCTTTTATCTGTTCTGATCCGTGAAAACATTCTGTCAACTTTAGGTGTACTACGAATCCAATCTGATCTTCATGCTGACCAACCCGTTAACTCTTTGGTCTGGGGTGCTTTTGTTTATTGCTGCCTGCATCACTTATCTTTACTTTACATGATCTTTCCATCAGAAAATCACCATAGGCCTGTTAACATATCTACCCTGCTTGACGCATTTTGCACTCTTAAAGACCGTTGCCGATGCGCGTGGTGGAATGGTGGCCGTGGCTCCATTGGTGTCCACATTTCGGTGGATTTCGTATTTAATACGAGTACTCGTCATTTAGTATATTATTTAGTCTGGCATGTCTGTATAAGCTTGGTGAGATGTTTCCATTGTACTATACATAGACGACATTAAGAGAAAATACATGAATATATTTTGTTTATAAAAAATTTACCTACCTATGTCTGTATGAAAATACATAAAGTAACCCTAATATTGTATCTAAATTACCCATATCTGTTGTTATGAAAGATAATTAAAAAACTCCATATTCGTATTTAAATAACTCAGTAAGTTTGTACTTAAATTACTCCATGATGAACAATAACTCCATTACGAGAGAGAATTCAAAATAACCCCCTAGACTCCTTGGTCACTAATGAAATATAGTTCATAATAACCCCATAAATTTATATCTAAATTACCCATCTCTGTCATTATGAAAGATAATTTAAATAACCCATAATCTTTTTTCGTATAAATAGTCCATCTCTACCATTCTACCATTATGAAAGATAATGCAAAGTAACATGTAAGTTTGCAATCAAATTACACACATATGCTATTATGAAAGATAATGTGAAGTAACACATTTTAATTTGTATATAAATTATCCACCTCCATTGTTATTAAAGATAAAACAAAAATATCTCTCGATATACATGTAAATGCTAATATTAAGCTATTAAAAAGATAAATCAATATCCATGAAATTTGGTATGTATTTTTTTCTAAAGTAAACACTTCTATCATTGTTAAGTTAAAAGTTATAGCATAATGCTATGTTCCACCATGTAAACCAATAATCATGTATACATTATGATAAATTAATATTTTTCATATTTTAACAAGCAAGGAGAAATGCTATTTAACAAACCAGGCAGCAATGATACTGGTAACTTACTTTAAATTATGTTAATACTTCATGGTAATAAATTTGAGGAGTGCACAAAGATCAAGGAAAAAGTCCAGTCTTGGTCCCTCAACTTTCGCGAAAGTCCGCTTTTTATCCCTCAATTTTAAAACCGGACAAAACGCATCCCCTAACTTTTGCATGCAAATTACATCCCTCGGTAGTTTCGGTGGTTTTGCGTGGTTTTGTTTTTTTTATTATTTGACTGAATCTTTGAAAAATCATAATAAATCATAGAAAAATCATGAAATAAAAAATTCAATTTTGATGGACTCCACATGAGAAGATCTACATAGTGAATTATTCTAGTATGTATTAGTCCAAAAAATAGTTATAAATGCTATATCTATGAATTATTTTAATTAATTATAGAAAAGCATAAATATAAAGCTACAACAAAAAATTTGTACTAAATTATACCATATTATATGTTGATTATGTAGGTCTACTCATGCGGAGTCCAACAAATTGAATTTTTTACTTTATGATTTTTCTATGGTTTACTATGATTTTTTAAAGATTAAGACGAAATAAATAAATAAATAAGAAAAAATAAAACTAATGTTACTGTAGCAAAACCGCCATCTGAAACCACTGAGGGATGTAATTTGCATGGTTTTAAAAGTTGCAGGATGCGTTTTGTCTAGTTTTGGAGTTGAGGGATGAAAAACGAACTTTCGCAAAAGTTGAGGGACCAAAAACTGAACTTTTTCCAAAGATCAAACATAGTTTAAGGCTGCGTTCGGTTGAGGGTATAAGCGCTTATTTTTCAGCACTTCAGCAGTATTTTTTTCTCACAAGATTTCAGCACTTCTACAGCATTTCAGCGCTTATCTACAGCACTTCAGCTTCACCGAACACAGCCTAAGCTAAGACAAGTTTGTACGCCGTCTCACGGTCCGACACGAGGTGCCAACTGCAACGACGACACATGGGCCGTCGTCCAGCGCTAGCCACCGCAGCCAAGCCACCACTCATCCGGCAGCTCAAGTTCAAAATTTTCTTTGTTTCGAAAAAAAAACAGTTTACGACTGCGTTGATGAATATGAACAAATCTAAACTTAGACTGATAACCCTTAAATCAATAGTCACAAAAAGTGAAGGAAAAAAATCAGAAGAAGAAGAAGAAAAAAGAAAAGAGGCAAAGCAAGCCTGGGCTGGAGACCCACGCATGGGCTGGCCCTTGTCTGGCCCATCCTACCTCTTTGAAGCCTGGCCCACCACAACGAGCAGACGAAAGCAATCAAACCCTCTCTCACACAGCTGAAAGGTCACCGGCACCACGGCGATGCGCGCCGCTCCTTTCTCGCCGCCGTCCCCCGCCACCGCTCGCCGCAGTGCGCCAGTTGCTGCCCAATCTCCGGCGCCACCACATTCCCTACCAGCACCCGCCGTCCCGTCATCCTGCTGCGTCCACTCCCGCTCTCTTGTCCCGCCATCTCTCCCCGCTAGCGGCTAACCAGCGAACTACCAACCGGGAAGCTCCGTCGCTCTGGTTGCCTTCTCAAGGTAATCTGATCCTCCTCTCTCATCTCGCTGTCATCCCATCTATTCCAAGACAGGCATTCGTTGAGTACCAATCCGATTCGTGATTCGGATCGCTTTTCGGCCTTCATTTAATATTATAATCAATCGTCTTACGTGGCCTAGGGTTAACGGTTGATTTGTGCTGTTGCTTGCTACATTCCACCTGTTGCTGTAAGATATCTCGATTTTTTTTTTGGAGGGATGTAGCTTCCGGGATGAGGTATATTGCGTTGGGTTCACAAACCTTGTTAGCCTAGGATCCTTAGGAATTCTGTTCGAGTGTTTTTTTTTTCTTTTTTGGACGAGGACTGTTTGAGTAATGAGTATTATTTTCCGTTAAAAATCCAGTCTTGAACACCCTCATATGTCAGTGTGATCGATCATTTCCCTGATTGCATCACATGCATCAAATTAAGTTACTCATATTTCCGAATTGAGCATACCATGGGGTGATCATTTACCTGCTCATTTGGTATGTTTGCTTAACAATCTGTGTGTTCAATTATTTTTCTCATTTGTCTTGGTATAATTTTTCACACTACATTGGCCATATATACTTAGTGGTACGAGACATATGCATTTGAATAATTATATGTACTGGTATGAGGCATATGCATTTGAATAATTATATGTACTACTTCAAGCGTGCTAGCAGTTAGTTCTTCAAGCAGCACTTCTGCTGCTATTTGGTTTACAGGGTTTGTGCCGTTATAACCATGATGCTTTGCAAACTGCTGCTACTTGGTGCTAATGTGGGCATTTTATATCCTATTATCCTAACATGTTTGTTGCTTAGTTTAGATGCAGCTCTTTGTGAAGACTCTAACTGGGAAGACCATTACCCTGGAGGTGGAATCATTTGACATGACCAAAATTGTGAAGGCAAAGATCCATGACAAGGTGGGGATTCCCCCGGACCAACAGCGCCTTATCTTCGCTGGGAAGCAACTTGAGGATGGCCGCACACTTGCTGATTACAGCATCCATAAGGAGTCCACCCTGCACCTTACCTTGCGCCTACGTGGTGGCATGCAGATTTTCGTGAGAACCCTTTCTTACAGGATATTTACCCTTGAGGTTGATGCATCTGACAAGATAGAAAGGGTCAAGGCAATGATTCAGGGTGAGGAGGGTATTCCCCCGGACCAGCAGCTGCTCATCTTTACTGACAAGCAGCTTTTGGACTGGCACACACTAGCTGATTATGGCGTTCAGAATCAGTCCACCCTGCATCTTGTCCTTCGTCGTCAACGTGCAGGTATGAAGATCTTTGTGCAACAAGAATTGTTCCCATTCGACACGTGTATCACCCTAAAGGTAGAGTCATCTGATACGATTGCCAACATCAAAGAAATGATCCATGCCGAGGAAGGCATTCCTCTGGATGAGCAGCAACTTATCTTTTCTGGCAAGCGGCTTGAGGATAGGCACACACTTGCCTATTACAATATTCACAATGAGTCCACCCTGCACCTTGACTGTAGAATGATATCTGGTAGCTTTCAAATTTTCGTGAAGACCATCACTGGTAAGTACATTACCCTTGATGGGATGAAGCTGCGTCACAGGGTCGCAGATGTTAAGGCAAAGATTCTGAGTAAGGAGGGTATTCTGCCGAGCCAATATAGTATCTTCTTTGCCGGCAAGCAGCTCAAGGAACGATACAAGACTCTGTGCAAATATGGTATCCATCGCAGGTCCACCGTGTACCTTGGGCACAACCCACATGGTGGCATGCAGGTCTTTCTGAAGACCCTCATTGGCACCGTAATTTTGGATGTGGAATCCTCAGACACAATTGACAGGGTGAAGGCCAGGATTCAAGACACGGAGGGGATTCCGCCCGAGCAGCAGCGGCTCATCTTTGCAGGAAAGCAGATCGAGGACAGGTGCACGCTGGCTGCCTACAAGATCCAGGACGGGTCTAGCCTTCACCTTGTCCTCCGCCTGCGTGGTTAAATGTGGATATTTGTTAAGGCGCTCACTGGTGGATTACAACGTCCAGAAGGAATCCACCCTTCGTTGTGGTTTCTGATTTCTGAACTTGTTCTGGTGGGCTGATTTGCATGCAGGGTTGAATGCAAACCTTGTCGACACACTCACTGGCAGGACAATGTATCACTTTTGAGTTTTGAGGTTGGAGTCATTAGATATATATCGATGTGAAGGCAAAGAGTCAGGACAAGGAGGGCATGTCCTGGCCAGCAAGAACCTCATTTTGGCAGGGAAAACAGCTCGAGGACAGGGTTGCACTAATGAACTACATTATCCAAGATAATTCGACCCTCCACATCAGCCTCCCCCCGTCTGCTGTGAGCTTTTGAGGTTGTAACAAGGATACGTGACTATGATTGTTCGACCATAGAACTAAGCTTTCTTAAACTGCTTGTGTTCTTTAATTTTTAGCACATTGGTTGATGCAGTGATCTGGGTTCTGCCCTGCTGGTCGTTAGAGGTGCAAGAATGTGAATATGGTTCTCATGCTAATTAATTTATTTTGTTTATTAATTATGTATTGTAACCTCATACTTGTCTTTATGATAAACTGCTCAGAATGATGCCACACCATGTAGCTTCACCGGTGGGGTGTGTGGGTAGGCACCCCCAAATGCTCTGCTAACCTCAACTTTTGTGAGAGTCAACTTTTCCTCTCCAAACTGAAAAACAGGATGTCTGTGCTGGTCAGAACTATTAAAACCGGTCAATTTACCTCCCTGGACGATTCTCAAAGTGGTTATGCTACCATGAGAGAGGTAAGTTAAACTTTTGCAATAGTTTAGGGAGATCCATTAGACTTTATAAAAAATCAAAATATTTTGTCTAGAATAAATGTAAAATTAAAAATACTAGAATTTTATTTAATGTTATAAAAATCATAAGAATTAAAAAAAAAATCATAGCTATTCCTTTCCTCTTTTCCTATACATCCGTTCACATGGACATGGGCCAGCGCACGCAAGCATCTGGTGCGCTTGCCCTTGTGTTCGGCTGTGTGTGGCACGCCGGTACCACAGATTATTCAGTTTGCTACGTGATGAATGTATGCACCCTCACCGGCTCACCCCATTTATCAATCTCCCATTTATCAATCTTCATATCCATCAGGTTCTGAAGAATGGACGGTCCAGAAGCGTGAAGCACCGGGTGGTGGCGCTAGAGCGAGCGTGGTCATGGTTGTCTGTGATCTACTTCGAATGGGCTCTATTATTTATAACACTAAATAATATTTTATTAATTTTAAATACACATTTATTCCAAAAAAAGTATTTTGCTTTTTTAAAAGAATATTTCTATAATTTTTTTAAAGTCTAATGGACCTCCCTAAAATATCCTGAAAGTTCAATTTATCTCCTTCATGGCAGCAAAACCGCTTTGAAAACTACCTTGGGAGGTAAATTGGCCGGTTTCAATAGTTTGAGGAGGACAAATAACCGGTTTTCCAGTTCAGGAAGGAAAAGCATACTTTCATAAAAGTTGAGGAAAAACAGTTTTTTTCCTTATAGTAAAATTTCATGTCTTTAATAGTTGCTTGGCCCATCCCAACTCAAATATCATCTATTTGAGGCCCAGTTGACTCAGGTACAGTTGTACAGCCCATGAGGCCTCTCCGGCAGCTTCTAAATGTTTGTCGCCTTGCTGTCTACTTTGCTCTTTACCTTCGCGCTCGTGTCACCGTCCTTCATATATATGATATATACTATATATGGAAATTTACAAGAATTATAAATGATCTTATATAGCAATCCAACCGTCCTTCCCTCGTTTCAGGGCATCGACGCAAAAGATGTGGCTGGCGCCATAGAGGAAATATTCAATCAGAGGAACCTCAGCAACGACAGCAGCACCATCATCTACTTTGATGGTTGGGCTGGCTTTGGGGCAGCCGCGGTTCTTAGGTCTATAGCACAAGCACTCCCATCAGTGAAAGATCCTCCTCCAAAACTATGCTTTGACAGAATCATTTATATTGATTGCTCGAGGTGGACAAGCAAGAGAGTGATGCAGAAAAGAATTGCAGAGGAGCTAAGACTTGACCATAAGACCATGTCCATCTTTTATGAGCTTGACGAAGAGGATGACTTCAATGGAGTGGACCATGGCTCTAGGGACCCAATACGAAGTGTTGCTTCAGTGATTGACCGAACCTTGAGGGAGGGTAGATTCATGATGGTTTTTATTAATGGGAGTGGTGATGAGGTTGTTCTAGGTAGACTTGGTATTCCAGAAAATAGTGATTGCATGATAGTATGGACTTTCAGTACAAGGTGCGTGACAATGGGCTCCTACGAACCCAATAAGATAGCAGAGAAGCTAAGATATACGGATGTTCTGGTTTATTGCAACCAAACTGCTCGAAGTTTATCAAGATCACAGTTTATGGCACTGTTTAGTGAAGAGGCTGCTAACATAGTTGCTCGTCACCCATCTATGCAGGGTGTGGAGTTGACAACAGTGGTAGATTGTTGTCTCTATGGGTTGCATCTACACCACAGTTTTCATGGCACCACTGGATTTGTTTGGCCAGCTCATTCTTCCAACTACTGGATATGTGACGGGATCATGCAACAAGGGGAAAGAGAACGGGAGATCAGCAATGCATTGCATCCAGAAATAATTTTCGAGTGTGATGCCTCTGTGCTTGATGATGTGTTTAAAAAGTTGAACGATGACCCGAAGACTCCTTTTCTCATAGTTAAGGAAGGTGGTGGTGATGATGATATCTACGAGGAGAGGCCTATTTATTATCGTTGGATTTCTATCTCCTTGAAGAATAAGAAAGTACATGAGGGTATGCAAAATATACTTGGAAGGGCATCATCAATCTTCCTAGCACTTGAAACTAAGGATAGACCATATAGATTGCCAAATGCCTTGTTTAAACAGTGCAACAAACTTGGTGTTCTAGTTCTGTCCAATTGTGCCTTCAATTTTGTATCCCCTCCTTTCCTCCACTCCAACACGATAAAATTCCTTGGGCTGGGCAGCTGCACACATCAGAATAATACAAGTGAACTTGAAGGAGGGGACTATGTAACCAAGTGGACATCATTTCTGCAAAACCTATTAGTGCTTGACATGCATTACACAGACTGGGGTGAGATCTTATCAGAGGAAAAGATAGGTCTTATGGCTAATCTCACAGAGCTAAATATAGAAGGAGTTTGGTGCTGGCAGTATACAGGTCAATTATTAGAGAAAAGTCTACCTTACCTTGAAAGACTTCGAATAATCAAACCTACACATCAGGAAGAGACATCCATGGAGATGGACAGCTCATTTGTGGAGAAGAAACAGCTGGAAATACTTGATTTGTCTGGTAACAGTGACATGAAAAGTCTGCCGAGAAGCTTATCAGAGGCAAACAAACTTCAAGTACTTGTTCTAGATGGTTGCGATGGGCTTGAGAATGTTGTGCTACACAACTCCTCGCTAAGGTCATTCAGTTTTGATGGCTATGGACCAGCATCCCATTGGACATCAACCGGCAAGCTACCTCCAATGAGTTCTCGTCCAGAGTGTCGTCCATCTGATGTAGATAAGGAGGATGCCAGAGCCCGCAGGATATCTCTACAAGGTTGCACATTGTTGGAGGATGCCTTGTTTAAACAGTGCAATACTATGCCTACAGGAGCGTGGTTTTCCCTCAGGTGGTGCCGCGTCGAGAGGTGCCCCAAGTTGCACGCCGTCTTTCCTCCGGATTCTGACGATGTGAGTGGTGATCTGGAGACAATCTGGGCATCGGATCTCCTGATGGCTCGCTGTGTATGGAGCAGAGGAGGTGGTGTTCAGAGGCCTACGGCACCTGCACCTGCGCTGCTGTCCAAGCTTGAAGTTCGGGCTTGCGATGGGCGGGCGCCCCTGGTTCCCCAGCCTGGAGACCATCCACATCATCCACTGCGGCGAACTCAGGCACATCTTCGTACCGTTTGACGAGAAGTACCACCAGCATACAAGCGTGGAGTTCCCGAAGCTGACCACCATCCATCTACACGACCTTCCGGCGCTGCAGCAGATATGCGAGGGCGCCGAGATGCTGGCTCCCGCGCTGGAGACCATCAAGATCAGGGGGTGCTGGAGCCTGCGCCGCCTGCCGGCCTTGAAGGGCCGCGAGACAGGAAAGAGGAGGCCGGCCGTGGAGATAGAGAAGGACGTGTGGGACGCGCTGGAGTGGGACGGGGTGGACGCTGGTCACCAACCTTCCCTGTACGAGGTGCCGGTGCACTCTCGCTACTACAAGAGGCGCATGCTCAGGACCACCGTTCTCAGGTAACAATAAGTACATACATACATCTGTTGCTAATTGCTATAGCAACAAGGCAGCTTATATATATATATATATATACATGCTCTTAATTGATTTTATTTGCCTCTCGATCACTCACTCTGCCCAGGTGATGGAAAACTCATTCCAAAGTATGCCTCTATTGCCGCTGCTGCTATGTCGGATCATCTCTACGGTTTGATGGATGTTGTCTGACTGTTGATCATCGGTTTGTTTGTTGTGTGAATGACCACCCCCTGTTTTGTAATTGCAATTTGCAACTGCAAATCTAAGTGTGTTTGGTTTGGTTTTGAAATAAAAAAAGACGGCCAGGCGCCTATTATTTGGTGCCCCATGCCTGCACGCCGGTGTTAAGTGCAGGCCATGCCGTGTCCCGCGAGGCAGCCACCTACCTGGTTGTCTGCGTTTGTGTGTGTGTTTCAGCTTGACGAACAATAAGTGTCAGTCCGTGTGTATGTGTATCTGCTACCTCAGCCCAGATGCTTGTAATAAGAGGCGCGTCATCCGCACCAGTCTTGCGGTTTGACAGCTGCGCTCATGGGATTGCTTTGCTTGCTATATAATAATGTATTGTATGCGTGTAATGAAACAAGTGATTGTTGCGTGGTCCACCTTGACATCACTTCATCAGCAAATTTCCTATGTAAAAGCAAAACGATGCAGTTATTCTCATTTTTCTCCAAGACGGAGAAAGGCTGCCAATTTGTAATAACTGAAGGCTCCCCTCCCCTGCACACGGAGTAAAGCGACGGCCATGAAAGTTTGTCGGTTTTGTATTTTTTGAAAAAAAAAAAAAAAACTTTAGCCGACCTGAATTGCTGTTACAATAACGGTCACTTACGATCTCGCACCACGCATACTGAGCCATAAAAACTCCAATAAAATTCAGTTCCATAGGTGTCCATAGAGCTTATACCAGTTCTTATTAACAGCAGGTCAAGCTGGACAGAAACAGATACGCCTACACCATTCTTGAGATCAATAGATTTCTGTGAACATACACTAAACGGTTTGATATATAAAACTGTAATCTCGATAGCATGAAGCATAACACAATTGTTTCACTTTGATAAGTAGAGTTTCCAGTTTGTTTATGCCAAACGAACATCCAAAATAAGGGTGGGGAAGTAATATAATAGACCTGAGCATTGTTAAACTGTGTCAGAAACATATTCTGCTAGCACTTGCAGCTCAAATCTAAGCATGACAACTACAACGTATGGCTTTTCAAATATCAAATCAGATAATGCGATTCTCAGACTGCAACTGTTGTATCTTCAGAAACCATGCTGATCCACAGGGAAAAAAAAAAAAAAAACTAGAAACAACAAGTGGACAGCCTCATTTTTTAAGTGCATTCACCCTGTCCCTCAGGTAGTACAGCTTAGCTCTCCTGACTTTCTTCCTGTCCAAGATCTTGATTTCTTTGATGTTTGGCGAGTAACTGAACAAAATAGGGAAACTCGTATCAAGAAAATAGTTAATAGCTAATTAGAAGAAAGGCATGTGGACATTCAAAAAACGAAAGATAACAGCGGCAGGTTTCCATTCAAACCATAAAACAAAATTTGGTGAAATCTCAAATCAATCTAGTATTGTATATGCAGCCATACGTAGTGGTATCTTTCCATGGTTATGCTAGCTCTAAATATTAAAAGTTGAATGCTGAACAAAGCACAACGATCCTGACAATAAAAAAAAAAGGGAAAAATATAAAGTACTAACAGAATTTTGTCACACTTGAGCTTGCAGCAGCTGTGCTGTCTTTGTCTCGGTGAAATACTGTAGGCACAGCAAAAGTTTGCAGCAGAAGCAGCTTTTTCTTGCTGCCGAACACCCCGCACAATATGCTACGAATTCAGAACTGGGGTATGAACACAACTGGATGATGTGTTTCTGAAACTATAATCTCCACTCGTACTAGGATGCTTGCGAACACGTCACAAGAGGTTATGTCCATCATTCTGCAAAATGGCCAAACTGCCTACTGTTTGGTATATCATCATTAACTTGCTTCAGGGTCATTAGCTATGTGTCAGCATGGTTCTGATGAATATAGTTTTCATGGATTTACAACAAACAGAAGGGGGGAAAAAAACGATTTCCTGAGCACAGTTTTCCCAGTTTTGCAAACATCCAACTACATTTCTCATGCAGAAACCACACATTATTTTATACGAGTATATTGCAAAGTTATGCACAGACAGAAGACAAGAACTCCATGTCTGCTATCATAACGGATAGGGAGAAATGCCCACTAGATAGTAGAAACACGAAACTTAGTGGTTGTTGAATAATTATCAGGTATCAATGAACAAGAAATTAGTTCTGGCAGCATCGCAGCTCAAGGATATTAAAGAATCTATAGCAGAAGCACTTCAACCTCAGCATGATATGTTCCAAAACAAAGCCGCATAAAAGCATCCCAAAAATTAGAGTAGAGGGGCAAACGTTTGGACTGACTTACAGTGGAAAGACAGACTCGACTCCAACACCAGCTACTAATCTACGCAATCTGAATGTTGTATTGATCCCAGCGTTGCGCCTTCCTAGCACAATCCCTTTCAATGTCAACTCGCGCCTTTTGTTCTCGGGAACTTGCTGTTTATTCACAGGAAGGATCAGTACCAGAAAGATATCCGAACAGTGCTAAAGCAGGGACATGAAGAAATGGTATTACCAATCTCATCTGAATCATGCATCCAGGCTGCACATCAGGAATCTCCCTCTCCGAGCGGACTTTTTCGACTGCCTCTTTGTTCAGGATCTGCATATAGTCAAACAACAAGCAGCTTTATTGTTTCCATGGTGATTTTGTACCTGTCACTGGATGTAACAACTAACAATATAGTCCCTGCAATTACGTAACACTCACTCAGCTTACTTACATTCATAATGTGCCTGGCGGTCTTGTCGGGTCTCTTGAACTTGATGCGCGGGGGGTGCTCAACCGCAGGAGCGGTGGAATCGTCCGAATCAGAAGCAACCTCAGCCACATCCCCCACCGTCGACAAACCCCTCGTCGCAACGAGAACTTTCGCGCAGAGACCGAAACCGGGGGCGGCGGCGGCGGCGGCTGCGGCAGGAACGCGGCCATCACGCGAAATGGCCCCGCTCTGCACACGCACGGATTGATCTACGCAGATCGGGCGCGCTAATACGTAAGGCTGCCCGAGGTGCTTGACGGCCGAGGATGGCTGCGCCGCCCCCGGATGAGCGGCGGCTACAGGAGCAGCGGCAAGCTCCAGTAGCCTCGCCGCCGCTCCACGGCTTCCGGCTCGGCAGATATTCCGGACCAAAGATTGCATCCTGAGGCCCGAGCCTGCGAAGAATCTGCTCAGTATACCACGGGCGAATCGAATTTTTGCCAAAAAAAAAATCGGAGTTATATGCATGTCGTTGGGCAGGGGCGTATCCGGTAGATAGCTTTAGGTCAGGGTTTCGGTGCTCAGCTTCGCACAGCATGAAAGGGAAGGGGACGGAAGAGAAGGAGTGGGAGTACCTGGTAGATTCTCGCTCGTCGCCGGCGAAGAGACCGACGAAAGCCTCAGCACCTGGCTTTGGGCGGCGGCGGCGGGACTGGGAGGGATGGAGCGGAGGGATGGGGGAACGCAGCGACGGCCGGCCCAGTTGGGGGTTTGTTGGGCGCAGCGAGAGCTCATCCGCACACGGGCCTTCATTTGGGCCGTTTTTCTTTCACACATTTCTTTGAAAAATTCTTCTTTTTTTATTTCTCTCTCTTTAAATTTAGAGGGGGACAAGCTGAAAACAGTTAGTTCGTTAGGCCATTTCTTCATTCAGATAAAATAAAAAATGGATTTTTTAATAAAAGGTGCCATATAAGTACAAGAGTTTTTTGAAATTAACATGGGATAAAAACATCTGTAACATCATCAGACTCGAGTTGCAACAAGATGCAATAACAACCATTAAGAAAAAGAGCCGTCATAACCTAAGATTTTTTTTTTAACTAAGTGTATGTTTGCGTACGCAAGACACGTGTATGTTTGTGTACAGAAGACACGTAGAGGGTGATGCAAAATAAAATTCTATGATATGGTTGGAAAAACCTACAAAGTAATTGATAAATTTAGTATACCCGCATAGATATTACATAACATCTAGTATATTCATTTTTGTGTAAAAAAATGAACATAAAGGAGAGCACAAGGATAGGTATAACAGCATTTTTTTTAACTAAAATAGTTAGAACAGCATTACCTGACTTCGTATATAACAGCACAAAAGAAGCATACAGTTTTTTCAACAAAGTATACAGAAAAAAAAAATTACCTATCGAATCAATGAACACAACATTATTTTATAAGCACTTAGCAAAAGCAGTAGAAGGCGCGCACTACCAGCAGATATTGTCCGGCAACGATGATGCATCACGCCTTCACACGGCGCTCACGGCCTCCATGAACTCCTCATCGGCGATTAACCTCCAAGGCCATGCTGCCTCTGCCGGTGGAGGACAGCTTGTCCATGTACATGAAGTCCGGCTCCCGGACCCACCGCGCCAGTGACTCCCTCATGCTCGCCTCGTCGAACGACGCCACGCCGTCCACCCCAGCCCCTTCTCCTCGATCTCGCCGGCGGTGGCCTCCGCCTTCCCGAACGCCATGGCGTTGCCGACGTAGCCCGGCGGTATGCCGTTCACGCGCCCCCGGCAGCCGACGACGACCGAGTAGAACGTGCCGTGCTCCGGAGGGAGGTGCCGGGCTCGGCACACGGCGCGCCAGAAGTGCGCCAGCACAGCCTGGAGCGACGAGATGGTGGCCGTGGTCGTGGCGCTGCCGGTGCCAGCCATCTCGTCGTTGGCCCGCGCCTTGAGCTTCTTGACGCTGGCGACGGAGAAGGTGAAGAAGCACTCTTTCACCGGCGTGCGCTCGAACCGTCGCACCATGTCCTCCAGCTTGCGGAATGGCATGGGGATCGGCACCGGGCATGTCTCGGGAAACCACCTGTCGAACACCGGCGGCGGCGTGGAGAGATCGCCAAGCAGGTCGGCACTGACGATGCCAACGCCGCCGCCGGACAATGACGACGCTCGGTTGATCTCCGACCAGGTGTTGAAGAAGTGCCAGAATGCGGTGCCGTCGCCGACGGAGTGGTTCAACGACATGGCGACGAAGACGGCGTCGGCGAGCACGGTGACCTGCACGGCGAGCACGGGAAGCCGCCGCTCGATGGCGGCATCAGCGCCGAGCACCAGTGCTAGGGGGAAGAAGTCCCAGACCGCTCGATGGCGCACCATGCTCCGTGAGACGACGTGGACGCCGCAGCCTGAGGCGCCCTCCATAAGTGGCAGCTGATTTCTTGGAATGAAACCGCGCGTGTTCTTTGGGGTGCTGCTCTTGCATAAACTGTTGGACTGTGGGATCGCCTAGGGTGTAGACTTGGGATTCTCTTCTTTATTGAATAAACATGCATGTGCTCAGAGACAAAGAGACGATGGAGAGAGAGATAGAGAGGCAGACCTTCGGGCTTGGTGGATGAAACGACCTCAATTTTCGCGAAGGGAAATCCACATGCTCGAGTTGTAATTCAACAGATTGCTTGGGACAATCCATGAAATTACCCATATCTCAGTTGACACCAGGATCCATACAACGGTAATTAAGTCTTACATAAACACTTATTACATCGCCACACTGGCGGAATCAACATTCAGAGAAGCTTTTAGAAGATGCGGAAACTTTTCATCCTTCATGGCCAACTTGAGTGTAGCACGTGACCCTATTCCTCGCCATCATCTTCCTCGAAGTCGTACTCATTCTCGCCACCTGACAGCAAATTTATCAGTACGATATGTACTGGCCACGGAGCCCACCTATGCAGCATTTGCTTTGTGGAAAGTGGATTCAAGGCTATACAAGCAGACCTATAGGCTGAGGTTTCCTATGCAGCTGTAATCAATGTTTAATTAGTCAAGTTTTATCTCCAGTTAACACCATCATCCCTTTTCCCATCACCACATCTCACTTACCCACACCTCGTTCTCATTCGACAGGCCCAACTCCCTCTCGGGCCTATCTTAGCGGCACACTACCACAACGGGTACACTGCCGGAAAAATGTCATCCAGGGGGAGAAGAGAACACTCACTACACTAGTAGAAGCTTCACAGGAAAGGTCCATAGCCAACGGGTTGGCATATGTATCGATCGATCAACCGTACACTCTGCAGAGGTTTCACTACCCACAAGATTAGCCATCATAGGTGTTGCGCAAACACCTAGGCAAAATTTCGGGTGCTTGCTTGCCTAGGTCGATGCCACCCTACCACTCAGCCCTGGGATATTCCGGATCCTACACCGTTATGCTGAGACTGGGAGACACAGTACCGGGCCCATCCAGTGGTACTGCGCATCTAGAACGGAACGGGAACCCATCGACCGTCTCCGCCCACTCTTATCACCTCTCAACCTAGCAGTAGTGGCACCGTCCTACCAAGTAGTCCAGCCGTCTCCCGCCCATCAGAAGCGAGTGAGTAGAAAAGGATTCCCATGAACCTGAAACTAGTCCGTCCTAGGTTTGACCAAGCAGGCATCTTCACTTAGGGGATACTCTCCCCGTGCCATCACAGCACCTCCGTCCACGGGCTTCAAACCACCAAGGCTATCCCACCCGGAACCTCCTCAACAACTTTACCCGCCACAGGTATCTCGCTTGGGGATGCCCAGGTTGCACCCCCGGCACGACTTGCCCCATGGGCTTGTCTCACATCCCACTTGGTCGACATCAACCCTTACCACGCACCCAAGACGCACGCAACACTCTCTCCCAGTGGTTATAATCAGTTATACACCGTCCCATTCCACCACATAGCATATAGCAAGTAGAAAGTAGTGGAAGAGTAACAGTAAATTAAGCAGCAGCTAACCTAGCAGCGGATAGCAGGGTATAGTCTTATCAAGGCAGGGAATTCAAATATACTACCATGCAACCAATCCATACATAATCATAAAGCAATAGCAACAATGTCATTTGCAATGCGTAAATAGGATCTAAGGATTTGGTGGGACGTGGCACCTTCGTAGTCGTGTCCTAGCTCCTGAAGGTACTTGTGGTCGTCTTCCTTAGTCAGATCCTCCTCCGGCTCTGAAATCGAACACGAAATAGTCGCGTCAGCGACTTCTATAGAGTATTTCAGAAAAATCCAATAAAATAAAGAGCCAAATGCACACAAACATAGTCTTAGATTGTAGATCTCATTTTTTTGAGAACTTTGATATATGGTGCGCAATTTTTGGACATCGTATGAATAAGTTATGAATTTCCGAAGATTATCCAATTTTCTGAAAATGGAAAATGGTTGATTAATCAGGGGCAGCTTGGGATTGGTCCATGTGGCGCGCGGGTCCAGTAGTGCGGCATGTGGCGTCTCATCAGAACACAGACCCGATGGTCGCCCACCAGGTGTTCGATGCTGGTTCCCAGAGAGTCGCCGGCGTCGGCGTAGCTCGGCGGGGCTCGGCGGAGCTCGGCGTAGCTCGGCGTAGCTCGGGCGAATCGAAGATTCGGGGCGCCGAGGGTGCCGCTCTCCCGAGCTCTCCCGGGGAGGCTCGGGCGAATCGGACATTTGGGCGCCGAGGGTGCCGCTCTCCCGAGCTCTCCTGGGGAGGCTCGGGCGAATCGGAGATTTGGTGCACCGAGGGTGCCGCTCTCCCGAGCTCTCCCGGGGAGGCTCGGGCGAATCGGAATTTTGGGCGCCGAGAGTGCCGCTCTCCCGAGCTCTCCCGGGGAGGCTCGGGCGAATCGGAGATTTGGTGCGCCGAGGGTGCCGCTCTCAAAGGTCGGGGCTGGTTCTCAGAGGTCGGGGGGCGTCGGCGTAGCTCGGCGGTGGTCGGGCGAGCTCGGCGGTGGTCGGGGGTGGTTTGAGACCTTGGCCGACCATTCGGTGTGGCATGACGGCCGGCGGCGAGCTGCCGCAGGGCTAAAGCTCCGGTAGGCTACGTTGCAGCTCACAGCGAGGCAATTTCTCCCCTGCGGGCCCCAATATTCGTTTCTAAGGGATCCAATTTGGTTAACAGGGTCCCTTTTGGTGCTCGGCCACGGCACAGGTGCTTCTCCGGCGAGGCGGGCGGTGGTGTGGTGGCCGGGGTTCAGTTTTGGCACGAACGGGTGTGGTTCCCTTCTATCCCACGGCATACGGCGGTTCTCCGACGAGGTGGAGGCGCACGTAGCCAAGGCGACAGACATGATTCGGGGCTCGGCTATCTAGCGGCGGTGCCGAGGCAGACTTGGCGAACCTCGTCAGCCTTTCTCCGCAGCGCGAGGCGACCGGGGGTACTCGGAACGGATTTTAGGCGAGGCGGAACGTGTCGGCGGCGATCACGTTTCCCCGAGAACGCACCTCTCGGTGTTCTGGACTATGGAGGTTCGATCTTCCGCAACTAAGCTTGTCCGAGGTGGTCGGTTTTTGTTCCTGGTCGCGGTATTGAGATGCTCCGGTCATCGGCGGCGATGTCGCCGCGACTGTGAGGTTCCGGTGGGGCTAAGGAGGTCTTCTAGGAGATGTATACGCCTCCAGGGTCTATGGCGATGGTATACCAACTACCAATTTTGGCTACCGAGATTCCCAAGGTGCTCGGTTGTGGCGGCGGCGTGTCGCCGACGACGGCGGAAGGCGGCAACGCGGCTACGACCATGTCTTGGTTCAATCGAATGCGGTCTTGTCAAATTGGTGAGGCCAGAGAAGCATACAACACTCTAGTGGCGAACTTTAGCCATGGCATGGCCTTCTTTTGGTGACGGCTCGCGGCGGCGCTCCGGTAAGGTCGCGGCGCACGCGGCCAAGGCGATTCAGGTGGTTCCGGCTTCAATCCCGCGAGGCGGGTTCGTTCGCGAGGTCTCGGTGTACCATCTTGGCTCCCTCCTACCGCGCGAGATACTCAGCTAGACCCTGAACGGACTTCGCCGCGCCAGAACGTGCCATGGCGAGCACGTCTTCCCGCGAGCGCGTCGTGCTGCGCTCCGGGGCCATGGATGGTCGGTCTTTGCGATTCAGGCTAGTCCATCGTGCCCGCGGAGCTAGTGGTCGTGCCGATGGGTGGCAGGACGATGCTACTGGCTCAGGTGCTCGGGAACGCCGACGAGACGGCGGCGCTCCGAACGCCCATGACTGCGGTGCCCGTCGAAGTCACTCCAGTGTATATGCGCGTCACCCGTTTGGCTTGGCAGGTCTTGTGTGTGTGTGCGCGGTGTTCCAGGGTCGGAATCGACCCGTGGCCTATGCGCTCGTGAAGCCGAGCGCCATGGCCGAAAGCACGGCGAGGTTGGCAAGGTGCTCGGGTGGCTCACCGCGGTGTCGGTGAAGATAGGATGGCGATGCAGTGGTGAGTCGGAGCCGTGCAGAGCGTACGCAGTGCCGTGCCGAACCGTGATGGGGCTCCGGCTTCTCCTCCGTGTCCGGCTCGGCGCGCTCCGCGACGGCAACGCTCCGGCAGCTCCTCCTGCTCTGCTCCGCCTTTTTCCTACGCTCTCTCTCTCTCGGTGTGGTGCAGTGTGCCGGTCTGTGCCGCGGTGGCGGCGAGGGGAAATGAGGGTAGGGCTTCGGGGTGAGCTCCTTTTTATAGGCGAGCTTGGCCAGCTCCAATGGCGAACGGTCCTGATCGCGCTCGACCGATCGAAGGGCCGTGGCTCGAGTGGATCTAGGGCTCCGGATGGGCGCGGGTTCGCTTGGCGGCCAAGGAAGGAGGGGACAGGAGGGGGACAGCTCTGCGGGGCGTGGTGCTGTCGGCTTGGTAGGGCCGGGGTCATGCAATTCGCGTGTTCTTCCCCCTCCGGCTCGGCGGTGAAGAAGAACAGGGAGGGAAGGCGTGGTGCTGACACGCGGGCCCGGGTTGGCAGCGAGCGCGAGCGCGAGCGCGTGTGTGCCGGTCGCACGCTCGCGTTGCCGGGCCGCAACGTGGGCCGCGCGCGGTGAAGAGGAGGATGGGGCAGCCTGGCCGGGCCGGCGCGGCGCGTGGGTGAGGCCAAGCAAGCCGGTTGGGCCGAATGGCTGGCCTAACTCCCTCTCCCTTTTCATTTTCATTTTCTTTTTCTATTTTCATTTTAGTGTATATATACATATATTGCCCATTTTAAATATTGAGTAAATACAAACATAAATTGCAATAAATCCCAAATGTGATGCATAAGTTATTATTCTATGTGAATGGAATTAAAATGCAAACTATACTCCTTTATTTACCAAATTCATCATGAAACTTATATGCTTGCACAAGAAAAATGGATTTTCATAATAAATAAATGAAAAATTTTAATTGGTTGGGATTTTTAGGTTGTGTGGGTTTTTAGGGTTGTTACAGTGGAGGAGGATCCGGCCAGGTTCGTTAGTAGGGGCTGCTCACCGGCAACGCCGGTCGGTGAAGTGCCGGTGACGGTGACGTCCAGCGATGGTGTGACGATGGACTTCTCGTCGCTGGTAGCACGACCCTCGAAATCGGATTAGTTGGACAGTGGGGTTGTGGCGGCTATGACGAACCTCGTGTCTTGTGTTCCGGCCTCCACCTCCTCTTTATAGCGCTTTTGAGCGAGACCAAAGCCCAAGTGGCCGTTGAACCAACTAGTGGGAGATCAACCTAACATATACTTGTATCGAAATGCCTATATATGCTAGATCCCATGGAGCAGATATATATTAATTAGGGAAGGCCAACGCCACGAGAAGAACTCTATGCGAGAGTTACTAGACAACGCTCCAGGAAAGAGACCATGAAGCTTGCCATATATGTACACCTCTATAGGTACAAATAGAAATCATAAATAAATTCACATTATTTTCTTCCAATTTGATTTACGCATTTGGCTATAAATCTTATAAAGTCTTGGTTATCAAGATATTATTTTTCCTCATTGCAACATATGGGCATGATTTTATAGTATTTAATAACTATAGCACAACTGCATAAATAGGACGTTTAACTTCTAGCAGGCAGAAAATGGTATAATTGGCTTATTAGTTACCGCAGGTAGTGTGCTGGATCTTTGGACAAAACCGAGTTGGGGATGGGAAAGGGGTAAAGGTTTTTGGAGCTGTTTTTCTTAAAAAAAACGAAAGCCAACTAAAGGGTAGGAATAGAAGAGTACAGTTTCAAAAGTATTTTGGACCTTGCTTTTGGCTTTCTGTTTTTCAAATCATGAAAATAGAGAGCTATTCCACAGTTGTTTCAAGATAGATATACGAGGTAGGTTTATACCTTTTTGAACCAAATAACTTATAACTTTTCCATAGCCCACAATCACATCAGTTTTTCATAGCTCATAACTCACAAAAGAAGCCACGCCTCAACCAAACACACCCTAGGCCTCCACCTCCCGTCCTCTAACAGTAGTAGCCCTTTTTTGCGAAGGGAAGGTAGACTTGTGTTACATCTTGGCACAATACACACCGAAATTACACATGAAAAATTTAAATAAAAATTTGAAATATTCTATCCAGATTCTTCCATCATCTTCTTCTCCAATGGCTTCTTTCAAACGCCGGAGCTAAAGTGTAATTATGCCGAATCTAACGAGCAACCCCAAAACATTGGGCATGTCACAAGATCCAACACTTCGGAACTAGTTCAAAACATATGTAAATCGCTAAAAGAATATCTACATTTGCATCGTCACATATGACATATGATGCGGATATATAACCTCGATGACCTAGAGTCGTTGTCCTTGTAGGGGGCTCCGAGAAGCACCCCTCCTCTTGTAGACAAAGGCCACAAATTGGCCTCCTACTGATGAAATTGACAATCTCGTTGTGGCAGTTAGCGAAGTCATCACATGACATGATCTCAACAGAAAATCATCTGATTTTATTGGAAATTTATTTGGACTTACGCTATGACACTAGAAACTACGAGACGGATAGGTCCCCTCCCTTCTTGTCTCTAGTAGATGCACTCGCGAGGACGAAGGAGAGAGGCCCTAGGCAGAGGCAACACGACAGCGAGGAGTGGGATAGTTTCTTTATGGTGACGTCGTCTTCTCTTTTGGCCCTAGCGGTGGTGACAATATATTGTAGCTTTTGATAGCATGATTCCCTTGGACGCTTTATAGTATTGCACATATGGTCAAATCTGAGAAGTTTAGGTAGCTAATACCACATCAATAGTTTTGTCATTGACCCCTCCTTACTTTTAGTTCACCCTTGGTCATTGGGATGGGTGTTTGCAACCAAACATCATATGGGTAGAATCACAAAATCAGAACAAATGTACTTGTTTCTTTCTAAGAGCAAATGGTCTTTTCAAGACCGTGCCTTAGATGCATATTGTATTAAGGGGAAGTAGGGAAACAATACAAAGCTACCCCATCGATGGTAAGCGCCGAGCTTGGCAAGGAGAAGGAGGACAAAAACACAAGAAAGAAAAGTGAACCACAAGAGGCTAAGCATTATAACATGGTTAGAGGCGACACCGACTGCAGAAAGCCTACCAACGCCCAAGCAAAGTCTACCGGGGCTACGAGCACTCTAACCACTCGATGTCGTGCTCGGCCGCTTAGGCAGCGCAAAGTCTAGCTCCTTAACATTACTCAGCTAGAAGCATGTCAACCACTGGGGTGAAGTCATCTAGGAATGTGTTCTCCTGAAAGAGGACCTTGAATGCCTCTTGCTTGGACTTCGAAAGTGGTTCAGCAAAGGAGTCATACTACTTCTGCATAGCTGCAGAGTCAATGGGCTGAGTTGAATCTATGAGCCCCAACTTGACCATAAGAACTTGCTGCTCGTGAATTGTTGGCTTGGCCGCACGAAGTGTAGCAGCCAGGCGAGTACTCCTACTTGGTTTTCTGATGCTAGGTTTAGCCCGAGGCACCCTAAGTGTGGGTCTTCCCTGAAGCACAAGAGATTGGCCAAGTAGACTCCGTCCTGGATCGTGCACGACATGACAGTGACTGAATCTTGTTGAACATCTAGAACTCCTTGCTCGAGGCAAGGTCCACCCCGGGCAACAGACGCATGAAGAGGTTTGCCCGTGAGACGGCCGCTGTGGCGAAGCGAAGCCGATGACGACATTCAGTGAGACCGACGTTGATGCTTGATCTGAGGAGACCAATCCATCAAGTTAGCAGGTGCCGTAGACGTTGTCAACTTCAGTGAACATGGCTACATGGCATCATCATCTAAAGAAAAGTCGGGAGGTGACTTTTTGGTCAGGCATGCCTCCACTTGAGCCAACATGGGATCAAAGGCCCAGTGCGTAACCTCTGAGCAATAGTCCACTGTGAACTCTAGGTCTAAATGCCCCGCACCCAACTGCTTGGCACATCGATGCAGAGCGATGGCCAGTGGAACTGACATTGACCACACACCCCAGTCACAGGACATTGGATCCCAAGGGATGTCAGGCAACTGTGGCTTGGAAACAACCATAGCCTCAAGATCTTGTCCATGAGTGATCATCGACGAGCAGATGCAGTGCTGCACAGGCTCTGGCTACCCCTGACGCTCGATCGCTGACAAGCGACGACTAGACGGCAGACCATTGCAGGCGTCTGTCATACCGAAGCCACTAGTGGCGTTCTTGTGCCGCCACTTGCAGTTGAGGCGATGTGACAGAAACCACAATTGCACAGACAACATTGGGACAGCATATAGGTTGCCTCGCGGTGGGAGGAAGCAATACAGTTAAGGCATTTGCCGTGCAGGACCTCCGGAATGTGACTCAGTGGTTGCGTCTTGGCGACCGCACCTCTATCAGCTTGGAGCTGCTATGACCGGCACTCCCCATGCGCGGCAACACGTCATGCCAACCATCCTCATTAGGAGCAAAGAGACGGTGGCGGCAGCTTGTGGTAACTCGAGGTTCGAGTCTCCGTGGGCCGGCACATGTTTCGCACCACCCTTCATGACCCGTCCAGCAGCATCATGGTGAACGTGCGAGCTCTTGCGACAACAACGAGGCCGCCTTCTCAAGGACCAACGACCCCAATGCTGCGGCTATGGTCACCCATCCTGACGACCTCCTCGTCGTTGTAGCACAGCTGGGTCCGCACCGGTGGCGTCTGACGTACGACAACAAAATGGGGAGGTGAGGAGGCCAATGGAGCTTCCTCGTCGGACTCGTCGAAGGAGTAGTCTTTTGTCCACCTCAGCTCAGGATGTAAGGAGTGGCAGTGGGGGAGAGGGAGGAGGCCCCACGGGCACAGGCCTGGAGAGGGGCGGGGGGTGGCTGCTGGAGCTACAGCGGCTTCCGGCGGGTTGGAACTCGAGATCTCTAGGAAAGAAGCAACCAAATGGGTTGGGGAAACCCCAGTGCTCGACGAAGCCACCACGAGCTCCCCATGGATGGATAGATTAGGAGCCGTGGATCTCGGATCTGTGGCTGGATGGGACGAGGAGGGGCTGGGATGGCTGTGTGGCATAGAGGCGGGTGCTGCACGGTCGCTGTCTGGGAAGGAAGACGGGATGGGCGGGCGCATGACTTCTTCCCGTTCAAATGTGCCATTTTTCTCAATGACATTCATGTTTTTCTCTACGAGCAAATGTGTCTGTACGTTACAACGAAATCCAATACAATTTAAAATCAGACTCAACTAAACACAAGTTACTCTAACTCTTATATACGATCACAAGTTATAAGCGGGACATATATATGAGATACTTAATCCGTCCTAATTTATAAGTCGTTTGACCTTTTCAACCCTAAGTTTGACTACTCGTCTTATTCAAAACATTTGCGTAGAAAGAGTTAAATTTAAGTTATTCTTGAAGAACTTTTATTAATAAAGCAGGCTATAACAAAAAAAAAAAATATTTTACATAAATTTTTGAATAAGACGGGTGATCAAAGTTGGGGCAAAAATGTCAAACGACTTATAAATTAGAATGGAGGGAGTACAGAGGATGGGAGACAGTTTGGAAAGTAAAAAAAAATGAGACAAGAAATCCTTTATTTTTTAATATTTTAATTAGATTAGAAATAATAAAATTTTGAAGAGGCCGATTGACTTGACTTGCAACGTTGACGCGTCATTCCATTTGAATCCTTGCTGCTGGTCCCCATGTGCATCGTCACGCGGCAACATTGTTCTTGGACCAGTTTGCGTGGAGTCAAACTACATGACAAAGAGGGAATCCAAAATACTCGGTTTCTATCTATCTATATGATAGAAGATCTCAATTAGTGCATGATTTGGTAGATCTAGGTCGCCTTAGATGTTGCAAAACCTAGAGATGTTTTCTGTGAAGGGGAGAGAGTCAGAGAGAGATGAGAATAAGGGTCAACCCTAGGCCGTTGGAACTTAACATAAGATCAAATAAATGTTCAAAATAGGAGAGGTGGGATTTGCAAATTCTTACTCACGATAGTACTATAATAGTCCATCAAGCCATGTTACCGCATGAGCTACAATCTTGTCAAGCAAATACTTAGATATTCTTGCATCCCCATATAGCAGGCTAACTTGGGAGTCAGCGTGCGGTACGTTCCCAAACGATTCCTGGCTCTACTTCCAGAACAGACTGAGTTTTTTTTTTTTGACAACACAACAGACTGAGTTGTTCTTGATGACAACAAGTGCTGAAGTTGTGACGGACCACATGTTTTTCTTTGGGTGCAGTTCGATCTCCTCGCTCTGGCCCTCACTGGGGCTTCCCACACAGTCACACACTCTCTTTGTTAGTTTTCTAATACACAGATACTCTAAAATATGTACCCGGCTTATGATAAACTTGTGGATATATCTATGTGTACCTTCTAAGTTCCTAGTTTCTCTCTGTATGACATATCTATATGTGTCTTCAATATGCATTCAATCAGTACCATGTGGCGAACTCCTGTCCCAACGTAGAAAACTAGATGTAGAAGTGATTAGTTGAGCTGTGGAAGTTTTGTACAAATTTCTAGGAGTGCTAGCCCCGGCGGGAGTCCCAGGAATTAGTTGAGTTGTGGACGTTTTGTTTTTTTTTTCCCCTTAAATAGGCTATAGTTTGTACATAACTTTTGTTTTTCTCTCTTTATCCGTCTAATAACAATACGACAAAACTTTTGCCACCTTTCTAAAAAAAGCATTCAATTGAAACCTTGTTTTAAGTGCCAGTGGCTCTGGTTGAGGTTCATTGTTCATGACATTAGATTCTAGTTTTCACTTTTAAAATATGATCTTCTTGTAGTTGCTACACTTTTTCATCTCTAGGTTAAGTTGGAACTCTTGTGTTTATTATATTGCCTTTTTATTTGCCGGATTTTGGTTTAAATAAGGATTTTGGTCATAGACTATATTTGTACAACTTACCTGCATTATTGTCATGGATGTTTGTGCATTGCAAAAGAACCCAATACGTCTTGGAATGGAACTCAATCTCAATGCTAGACACCAGTTGTTCTAATTCTTACGAGCGAGAGTCATGAGTTGGGATCACATATAAGACAGGACCATGCAACTTTTTAGGAACTAAAAGAGCTGGATGGAAGAAACCTTTGGTCTTTAGTATTATTTTTAATGGTGTATATATAGATAGTCTATAAAGGCTGATATAGTCAATAGTCTAGAAACATACATTCTAATGTCATACATGGTTGTATAGTTAGCCGCGCCTTAGGCCATGTTTGGCAGGGCTTCTCGACCGGTTTCAGGAACCGTTTGGAGCCGTTTTCTGCCAAACAAGGTAAAACCAAATGGCTCCAAAGGAG